>OY998185.1:660000-1258275 GCA_963921935.1 Galeruca laticollis
AAGAAAAGATGTAAAACATGGGAGCAAAGGTGTTGAATGAAACATGAGAAAATATATCAGAATTCAGCAGGATAGTGAAACACAACATTTGTGTCAGTAATATTAGAAGATCTCGAATATTCGAGACAACAACCAACATAGACACGGAGGTGCATATAACACTCCCGTCTGAAAACTTTTGACCCAGATCAATGAAATAACAACAAGATCTACGAATAGTTCGTGACATATGATCAATAACAACGAATAGATTGGTGGGTATTGCACGCAAATAGAAGAAGGGGCTACTGAAAGGAGTGGTAACCGCAGACATGCATGTTTCTGGCTCATTAGCTGTCATCGGTACGGTACAACCAAGAAAAGATGTAAAACATGGGAGCAAAGGTGTTGAATGAAACATGAGAAAATATATCAGAATTCAGCAGGATAGTCAAACACAACATTTGTGTCAGTAATGTTAGAAGATCTCGAATATTCGAGACAACAACCAACATAGACACGGAGGTGCATATAACACTCCCGTCTGAAAACTTTTGACCCAGATCAATGAAATAACAACAAGATCTACGAATAGTGCGTGACATATGAACAATAAACAACGAATATATTGGTGGGTATTGCACGCAAATAGAAGAAGGGGCTACTGAAAGGAGTGGTAACCGCAGACATGCATGTTTCTGGCTCATTAGCTGTCATCGGTACGGTACAACCAAGAAAAGATGTAAAACATGGGAGCAAAGGTGTTGAATGAAACATGAGAAAATATATCAGAATTCAGCAGGATAGTCAAACACAACATTTGTGTCAGTAATATTAGAAGATCTCGAATATTCGAGACAACAAACAACATAGACACGGAGGTGCATATAACACTCCCGTCTGAAAACTTTTGACCCAGATCAATGAAATAACAACAAGATCTACGAATAGTGCGTGACATATGAACAATAAACAACGAATAGATTGGTGGGTATTGCACGCAAATAGAAGAAGGGGCTACTGAAAGAAGTGGTAACCGCAGACATGCATGTCTCTGGCTCATTAGCTGTCATCGGTACGGTACAACCAAGAAAAGATGTAAAACATGGGAGCAAAGGTGTTGAATGAAACATGAGAAAATATATCAGAATTCAGCAGGATAGTCAAACACAACATTTGTGTCAGTAATGTTAGAAGATCTCGAATATTCGAGACAACAACCAACATAGACACGGAGGTGCATATAACACTCCCGTCTGAAAACTTTTGACCCAGATCAATGAAATAACAACAAGATCTACGAATAGTGCGTGACATATGAACAATAAACAACGAATATATTGGTGGGTATTGCACGCAAATAGAAGAAGGGGCTACTGAAAGGAGTGGTAACCGCAGACATGCATGTTTCTGGCTCATTAGCTGTCATCGGTACGGTACAACCAAGAAAAGATGTAAAACATGGGAGCAAAGGTGTTGAATGAAACATGAGAAAATATATCAGAATTCAGCAGGATAGTCAAACACAACATTTGTGTCAGTAATATTAGAAGATCTCGAATATTCGAGACAACAACCAACATAGACACGGAGGTGCATATAACACTCCCGTCTGAAAACTTTTGACCCAGATCAATGAAATAACAACAAGATCTACGAATAGTGCGTGACATATGAACAATAAACAACGAATAGATTGGTGGGTATTGCAAGCAAATAGAAGAAGGGGCTACTGAAAGGAGTGGTAACCGCAGACATGCATGTTCCTGGCTCATTAGCTGTCATCGGTACGGTACAACCAAGAAAAGATGTAAAACATGGGAGCAAAGGTGTTGAATGAAACATGAGAAAATATATCAGAATTCAGCAGGATAGTCAAACACAACATTTGTGTCAGTAATATTAGAAGATCTCGAATATTCGAGACAACAACGAACATAGACACGGAGGTGCATATAACATTCCCGTCTGAAAACTTTTGACCCAGATCAATGAAATAACAACAAGATCTACGAATAGTGCGTGACATATGAACAATAAACAACGAATAGATTGTTGGGTATTGCACGCAAATAGAAGAAGTGGCTACTGAAAGGAGTGGTAACCGCAGACATGCATGTTTCTGGCTCATTAGCTGTCATCGGTACGGTACAACCAAGAAAAGATGTAAAACATGGGAGCAAAGGTGTTGAATGGAACATGAGAAATATATCAGAATTCAGCAGGATAGTCAAACACAACATTTGTGTCAGTAATGTTAGAAGATCTCGAATATTCGAGACAACAACCAACATAGACACGGAGGTGCATATAACACTCCCGTCTGAAAACTTTTGACCCAGATCAATGAAATAACAACAAGATCTACGAATAGTGCGTGACATATGAACAATAAACAACGAATAGATTGGTGGGTATTGCACGCAAATAGAAGAAGGGGCTACTGAAAGGAGTGGTAACCGCAGACATGCATGTTTCTGGCTCATTAGCTGTCATCGGTACGGTACAACCAAGAAAAGATGTAAAACATGGGAGCAAAGGTGTTGAATGAAACATGAGAAAATATATCAGAATTCAGCAGGATAGTCAAACACAACATTTGTGTCAGTAATATTAGAGGATCTCGAATATTCGAGACAACAACCAACATAGACACGGAGGTACATATAACACTCCCGTCTGAAAACTTTTGACCCAGATCAATGAAATAACAACAAGATCTACGAATAGTGCGTGACATATGAACAATAAACAACGAATAGATTGGTGGGTATTGCACGCAAATAGAAGAAGGGGCTACTGAAAGGAGTGGTAACCGCAGACATGCATGTTTCTGGCTCATTAGCTGTCATCGGTACGGTACAACCAAGAAAAGATGTAAAACATGGGAGCAAAGGTGTTGAATGAAACATGAGAAAATATATCAGAATTCAGCAGGATAGTCAAACACAACATTTGTGTCAGTAATATTAGAGGATCTCGAATATTCGAGACAACAACCAACATAGACACGGAGGTGCATACAACACTCCCGTCTGAAAACTTTTGACCCAGATCAATGAAATAACAACAAGATCTACGAATAGTGCGTGACATATGAACAATAAACAACGAATAGATTGGTGGGTATTGCAGGCAAATAGAAGAAGGGGCTACTGAAAGGAGTGGTAACCGCAGACATGCATGTTTCTGGCTCATTAGCTGTCATCGGTACGGTACAACCAAGAAAAGATGTAAAACATGGGAGCAAAGGTGTTGAATGAAACATGAGAAAATATATCAGAATTCAGCAGGATAGTGAAACACAACATTTGTGTCAGTGATATTAGAAGATCTCGAATATTCGAGACAACAACCAACATAGACACGGAGGTGCATATAACACTCCCGTCTGAAAACTTTTGACCCAGATCAATGAAATAACAACAAGATCTACGAATAGTTCGTGACATATGATCAATAAACAACGAATAGATTGGTGGGTATTGCACGCAAATAGAAGAAGGGGCTACTGAAAGGAGTGGTAACCGCAGACATGCATGTTTCTGGCTCATTAGCTGTCATCGGTACGGTACAACCAAGAAAAGATGTAAAACATGGGAGCAAAGGTGTTGAATGAAACATGAGAAAATATATCAGAATTCAGCAGGATAGTGAAACACAACATTTGTGTCAGTAATATTAGAAGATCTCGAATATTCGAGACAACAACCAACATAGACACGGAGGTGCATATAACACTCCCGTCTGAAAACTTTTGACCCAGATCAATGAAATAACAACAAGATCTACGAATAGTGCGTGACATATGATCAATAAACAACGAATAGATTGGTGGGTATTGCACGCAAATAGAAGAAGGGGCTACTGAAAGGAGTGGTAACCGCAGACATGCATGTTTCTGGCTCATTAGCTGTCATCGGTACGGTACAACCAAGAAAAGATGTAAAACATGGGAGCAAAGGTGTTGAATGAAACATGAGAAAATATATCAGAATTCAGCAGGATAGTCAAACACAACATTTGTGTCAGTAATATTAGAAGATCTCGAATATTCGAGACAACAACCAACATAGACACGGAGGTGCATATAACACTCCCGTCTGAAAACTTTTGACCCAGATCAATGAAATAACAACAAGATCTACGAATAGTGCGTGACATAAGAACAATAAACAACGAATAGATTGGTGGGTATTGCACGCAAATAGAAGAAGGGGCTACTGAAAGGAGTGGTAACCGCAGACATGCATGTTTCTGGCTCATTAGCTGTCATCGGTACGGTACAACCAAGAAAAGATGTAAAACATGGGAGCAAAGGTGTTGAATGAAACATGAGAAAATATATCAGAATTCAGCAGGATAGTCAAACACAACATTTGTGTCAGTAATATTAGAAGATCTCGAATATTCGAGACAACAACAAACATAGACACGGAGGTGCATATAACACTAGCGTCTGAAAACTTTTGACCCAGATCAATGAAATAACAACAAGATCTACGAATAGTGCGTGACATATGAACAATAAACAACGAATAGATTGGTGGGTATTGCACGCAAATAGAAGAAGGGGCTACTGAAAGGAGTGGTAACCGCAGACATGCATGTTTCTGGCTCATTAGCTGTCATCGGTACGGTACAACCAAGAAAAGATGTAAAACATGGGAGCAAAGGTGTTGAATGAAACATGAGAAAATATATCAGAATTCAGCAGGATAGTCAAACACAACATTTGTGTCAGTAATATTAGAAGATCTCGAATATCCGAGACAACAACCAACATAGACACGGAGGTGCATATAACACTCCCGTCTGAAAACTTTTGACCCAGATCAATGAAATAACAACAAGATCTACGAATAGTGCGTGACATATGAACAATAAACAACGAATAGATTGGTGGGTATTGCACGCAAATAGAAGAAGGGGCTACTGAAAGAAGTGGTAACCGCAGACATGCATGTTTCTGGCTCATTAGCTGTCATCGGTACGGTACAACCAAGAAAAGATGTAAAACATGGGAGCAAAGGTGTTGAATGAAACATGAGAAAATATATCAGAATTCAGCAGGATAGTCAAACACAACATTTGTGTCAGTAATGTTAGAAGATCTCGAATATTCGAGACAACAACCAACATAGACACGGAGGTGCATATAACACTCCCGTCTGAAAACTTTTGACCCAGATCAATGAAATAACAACAAGATCTACGAATAGTGCGTGACATATGAACAATAAACAACGAATAGATTGGTGGGTATTGCAAGCAAATAGAAGAAGGGGCTACTGAAAGGAGTGGTAACCGCAGACATGCATGTTTCTGGCTCATTAGCTGTCATCGGTACGGTACAACCAAGAAAAGATGTAAAACATGGGAGCAAAGGTGTTGAATGAAACATGAGAAAATATATCAGAATTCAGCAGGATAGTCAAACACAACATTTGTGTCAGTAATATTAGAAGATCTCGAATATTCGAGACAACAACGAACATAGACACGGAGGTGCATATAACACTCCCGTCTGAAAACTTTTGACCCAGATCAATGAAATAACAACAAGATCTACGAATAGTGCGTGACATATGAACAATAAACAACGAATAGATTGTTGGGTATTGCACGCAAATAGAAGAAGTGGCTACTGAAAGGAGTGGTAACCGCAGACATGCATGTTTCTGGCTCATTAGCTGTCATCGGTACGGTACAACCAAGAAAAGATGTAAAACATCGGAGCAAAGGTGTTGAATGGAACATGAGAAATATATCAGAATTCAGCAGGATAGTCAAACACAACATTTGTGTCAGTAATGTTAGAAGATCTCGAATATTCGAGACAACAACCAACATAGACACGGAGGTGCATATAACACTCCCGTCTGAAAACTTTTGACCCAGATCAATGAAATAACAACAAGATCTACGAATAGTGCGTGACATATGAACAATAAACAACGAATAGATTGGTGGGTATTGCACGCAAATAGAAGAAGGGGCTACTGAAAGGAGTGGTAACCGCAGACATGCATGTTTCTGGCTCATTAGCTGTCATCGGTACGGTACAACCAAGAAAAGATGTAAAACATGGGAGCAAAGGTGTTGAATGAAACATGAGAAAATATATCAGAATTCAGCAGGATAGTCAAACACAACATTTGTGTCAGTAATATTAGAGGATCTCGAATATTCGAGACAACAACCAACATAGACACGGAGGTGCATACAACACTCCCGTCTGAAAACTTTTGACCCAGATCAATGAAATAACAACAAGATCTACGAATAGTGCGTGACATATGAACAATAAACAACGAATAGATTGGTGGGTATTGCACGCAAATAGAAGAAGGGGCTACTGAAAGGAGTGGTAACCGCAGACATGCATGTTTCTGGCTCATTAGCTGTCATCGGTACGGTACAACCAAGAAAAGATGTAAAACATGGGAGCAAAGGTGTTGAATGAAACATGAGAAAATATATCAGAATTCAGCAGGATAGTGAAACACAACATTTGTGTCAGTAATATTAGAAGATCTCGAATATTCGAGACAACAACCAACATAGACACGGAGGTGCATATAACACTCCCGTCTGAAAACTTTTGACCCAGATCAATGAAATAACAACAAGATCTACGAATAGTTCGTGACATATGATCAATAAACAACGAATAGATTGGTGGGTATTGCACGCAAATAGAAGAAGGGGCTACTGAAAGGAGTGGTAACCGCAGACATGCATGTTTCTGGCTCATTAGCTGTCATCGGTACGGTACAACCAAGAAAAGATGTAAAACATGGGAGCAAAGGTGTTGAATGAAACATGAGAAATATATCAGAATTCAGCAGGATAGTCAAACACAACATTTGTGTCAGTAATGTTAGAAGATCTCGAATATTCGAGACAACAACCAACATAGACACGGAGGTGCATATAACACTCCCGTCTGAAAACTTTTGACCCAGATCAATGAAATAACAACAAGATCTACGAATAGTGCGTGACATATGAACAATAAACAACGAATAGATTGGTGGGTATTGCACGCAAATAGAAGAAGGGGCTACTGAAAGGAGTGGTAACCGCAGACATGCATGTTTCTGGCTCATTAGCTGTCATCGGTACGGTACAACCAAGAAAAGATGTAAAACATGGGAGCAAAGGTGTTGAATGAAACATGAGAAAATATATCAGAATTCAGCAGGATAGTCAAACACAACATTTGTGTCAGTAATATTAGAGGATCTCGAATATTCGAGACAACAACCAACATAGACACGGAGGTGCATACAACACTCCCGTCTGAAAACTTTTGACCCAGATCAATGAAATAACAACAAGATCTACGAATAGTGCGTGACATATGAACAATAAACAACGAATAGATTGGTGGGTATTGCACGCAAATAGAAGAAGGGGCTACTGAAAGGAGTGGTAACCGCAGACATGCATGTTTCTGGCTCATTAGCTGTCATCGGTACGGTACAACCAAGAAAAGATGTAAAACATGGGAGCAAAGGTGTTGAATGAAACATGAGAAAATATATCAGAATTCAGCAGGATAGTGAAACACAACATTTGTGTCAGTAATATTAGAAGATCTCGAATATTCGAGACAACAACCAACATAGACACGGAGGTGCATATAACACTCCCGTCTGAAAACTTTTGACCCAGATCAATGAAATAACAACAAGATCTACGAATAGTTCGTGACATATGATCAATAAACAACGAATAGATTGGTGGGTATTGCACGCAAATAGAAGAAGGGGCTACTGAAAGGAGTGGTAACCGCAGACATGCATGTTTCTGGCTCATTAGCTGTCATCGGTACGGTACAACCAAGAAAAGATGTAAAACATGGGAGCAAAGGTGTTGAATGAAACATGAGAAAATATATCAGAATTCAGCAGGATAGTGAAACACAACATTTGTGTCAGTAATATTAGAAGATCTCGAATATTCGAGACAACAACCAACATAGACACGGAGGTGCATATAACACTCCCGTCTGAAAACTTTTGACCCAGATCAATGAAATAACAACAAGATCTACGAATAGTGCGTGACATATGATCAATAAACAACGAATAGATTGGTGGGTATTGCACGCAAATAGAAGAAGGGGCTACTGAAAGGAGTGGTAACCGCAGACATGCATGTTTCTGGCTCATTAGCTGTCATCGGTACGGTACAACCAAGAAAAGATGTAAAACATGGGAGCAAAGGTGTTGAATGAAACATGAGAAAATATATCAGAATCCAGCAGGATAGTCAAACACAACATTTGTGTCAGTAATATTAGAAGATCTCGAATATTCGAGACAACAACCAACATAGACACGGAGGTGCATATAACACTCCCGTCTGAAAACTTTTGACCCAGATCAATGAAATAACAACAAGATCTACGAATAGTGCGTGACATAAGAACAATAAACAACGAATAGATTGGTGGGTATTGCACGCAAATAGAAGAAGGGGCTACTGAAAGGAGTGGTAACCGCAGACATGCATGTTTCTGGCTCATTAGCTGTCATCGGTACGGTACAACCAAGAAAAGATGTAAAACATGGGAGCAAAGGTGTTGAATGAAACATGAGAAAATATATCAGAATTCAGCAGGATAGTCAAACACAACATTTGTGTCAGTAATATTAGAAGATCTCGAATATTCGAGACAACAACAAACATAGACACGGAGGTGCATATAACACTAGCGTCTGAAAACTTTTGACCCAGATCAATGAAATAACAACAAGATCTACGAATAGTGCGTGACATATGAACAATAAACAACGAATAGATTGGTGGGTATTGCACGCAAATAGAAGAAGGGGCTACTGAAAGGAGTGGTAACCGCAGACATGCATGTTTCTGGCTCATTAGCTGTCATCGGTACGGTACAACCAAGAAAAGATGTAAAACATGGGAGCAAAGGTGTTGAATGAAACATGAGAAAATATATCAGAATTCAGCAGGATAGTCAAACACAACATTTGTGTCAGTAATATTAGAAGATCTCGAATATCCGAGACAACAACCAACATAGACACGGAGGTGCATATAACACTCCCGTCTGAAAACTTTTGACCCAGATCAATGAAATAACAACAAGATCTACGAATAGTGCGTGACATATGAACAATAAACAACGAATAGATTGGTGGGTATTGCACGCAAATAGAAGAAGGGGCTACTGAAAGAAGTGGTAACCGCAGACATGCATGTTTCTGGCTCATTAGCTGTCATCGGTACGGTACAACCAAGAAAAGATGTAAAACATGGGAGCAAAGGTGTTGAATGAAACATGAGAAAATATATCAGAATTCAGCAGGATAGTCAAACACAACATTTGTGTCAGTAATGTTAGAAGATCTCGAATATTCGAGACAACAACCAACATAGACACGGAGGTGCATATAACACTCCCGTCTGAAAACTTTTGACCCAGATCAATGAAATAACAACAAGATCTACGAATAGTGCGTGACATATGAACAATAAACAACTAATATATTGGTGGGTATTGCACGCAAATAGAAGAAGGGGCTACTGAAAGGCGTGGTAACCGCAGACATGCATGTTTCTGGCTCATTAGCTGTCATCGGTACGGTACAACCAAGAAAATATGTAAAACATGGGAGCAAAGGTGTTGAATGAAACATGAGAAAATATATCAGAATTCAGCAGGATAGTCAAACACAACATTTGTGTCAGTAATATTAGAAGATCTCGGATATTCGAGACAACAACCAACATAGACACGGAGGTGCATATAACACTCCCGTCTGAAAACTTTTGACCCAGATCAATGAAATAACAACAAGATCTACGAATAGTGCGTGACATATGAACAATAAACAACGAATAGATTGGTGGGTATTGCACGCAAATAGAAGAAGGGGCTACTGAAAGGAGTGGTAACCGCAGACATGCATGTTTCTGGCTCATTAGCTGTCATCGGTACGGTACAACCAAGAAAAGATGTAAAACATGGGAGCAAATGTGTTGAATGAAACGTGAGAAAATATATCAGAATTCAGCAGGATAGTCAAACACAACATTTGTGTCAGTAATATTAGAAGATCTCGAATATTCGAGACAACAACAAACATAGACACGGAGGTGCATATAACACTAGCGTCTGAAAACTTTTGACCCAGATCAATGAAATAACAACAAGATCTACGAATAGTGCGTGACATATGAACAATAAACAACGAATAGATTGGTGGGTATTGCACGCAAATAGAAGAAGGGGCTACTGAACGGAGTGGTAACCGCAGACATGCATGTTTCTGGCTCATTAGCTGTCATCGGTACGGTACAACCAAGAAAAGATGTAAAACATGGGAGCAAAGGTGTTGAATGAAACATGAGAAAATATATCAGAATTCAGCAGGATAGTCAAACACAACATTTGTGTCAGTAATATTAGAAGATCTCGAATATTCGAGACAACCAACATAGACACGGAGGTGCATACAACACTCCCGTCTGAAAACTTTTGACCCAGATCAATGAAATAACAACAAGATCTACGAATAGTGCGTGACATATGAACAATAAACAACGAATAGATTGGTGGGTATTGCACGCAAATAGAAGAAGGGGCTACTGAAAGGAGTGGTAACCGCAGACATGCATGTTTCTGGCTCATTAGCTGTCATCGGTACGGTACAACCAAGAAAAGATGTAAAACATGGGAGCAAAGGTGTTGAATGAAACATGAGAAAATATATCAGAATTCAGCAGGATAGTGAAACACAACATTTGTGTCAGTAATATTAGAAGATCTCGAATATTCGAGACAACAACCAACATAGACACGGAGGTGCATATAACACTCCCGTCTGAAAACTTTTGACCCAGATCAATGAAATAACAACAAGATCTACGAATAGTTCGTGACATATGATCAATAAACAACGAATAGATTGGTGGGTATTGCACGCAAATAGAAGAAGGGGCTACTGAAAGGAGTGGTAACCGCAGACATGCATGTTTCTGGCTCATTAGCTGTCATCGGTACGGTACAACCAAGAAAAGATGTAAAACATGGGAGCAAAGGTGTTGAATGAAACATGAGAAAATATATCAGAATTCAGCAGGATAGTGAAACACAACATTTGTGTCAGTAATATTAGAAGATCTCGAATATTCGAGACAACAACCAACATAGACACGGAGGTGCATATAACACTCCCGTCTGAAAACTTTTGACCCAGATCAATGAAATAACAACAAGATCTACGAATAGTGCGTGACATATGATCAATAAACAACGAATAGATTGGTGGGTATTGCACGCAAATAGAAGAAGGGGCTACTGAAAGGAGTGGTAACCGCAGACATGCATGTTTCTGGCTCATTAGCTGTCATCGGTACGGTACAACCAAGAAAAGATGTAAAACATGGGAGCAAAGGTGTTGAATGAAACATGAGAAAATATATCAGAATCCAGCAGGATAGTCAAACACAACATTTGTGTCAGTAATATTAGAAGATCTCGAATATTCGAGACAACAACCAACATAGACACGGAGGTGCATATAACACTCCCGTCTGAAAACTTTTGACCCAGATCAATGAAATAACAACAAGATCTACGAATAGTGCGTGACATAAGAACAATAAACAACGAATAGATTGGTGGGTATTGCACGCAAATAGAAGAAGGGGCTACTGAAAGGAGTGGTAACCGCAGACATGCATGTTTCTGGCTCATTAGCTGTCATCGGTACGGTACAACCAAGAAAAGATGTAAAACATGGGAGCAAAGGTGTTGAATGAAACATGAGAAAATATATCAGAATTCAGCAGGATAGTCAAACACAACATTTGTGTCAGTAATATTAGAAGATCTCGAATATTCGAGACAACAACAAACATAGACACGGAGGTGCATATAACACTAGCGTCTGAAAACTTTTGACCCAGATCAATGAAATAACAACAAGATCTACGAATAGTGCGTGACATATGAACAATAAACAACGAATAGATTGGTGGGTATTGCACGCAAATAGAAGAAGGGGCTACTGAAAGGAGTGGTAACCGCAGACATGCATGTTTCTGGCTCATTAGCTGTCATCGGTACGGTACAACCAAGAAAAGATGTAAAACATGGGAGCAAAGGTGTTGAATGAAACATGAGAAAATATATCAGAATTCAGCAGGATAGTCAAACACAACATTTGTGTCAGTAATATTAGAAGATCTCGAATATCCGAGACAACAACCAACATAGACACGGAGGTGCATATAACACTCCCGTCTGAAAACTTTTGACCCAGATCAATGAAATAACAACAAGATCTACGAATAGTGCGTGACATATGAACAATAAACAACGAATAGATTGGTGGGTATTGCACGCAAATAGAAGAAGGGGCTACTGAAAGAAGTGGTAACCGCAGACATGCATGTTTCTGGCTCATTAGCTGTCATCGGTACGGTACAACCAAGAAAAGATGTAAAACATGGGAGCAAAGGTGTTGAATGAAACATGAGAAAATATATCAGAATTCAGCAGGATAGTCAAACACAACATTTGTGTCAGTAATGTTAGAAGATCTCGAATATTCGAGACAACAACCAACATAGACACGGAGGTGCATATAACACTCCCGTCTGAAAACTTTTGACCCAGATCAATGAAATAACAACAAGATCTACGAATAGTGCGTGACATATGAACAATAAACAACTAATATATTGGTGGGTATTGCACGCAAATAGAAGAAGGGGCTACTGAAAGGCGTGGTAACCGCAGACATGCATGTTTCTGGCTCATTAGCTGTCATCGGTACGGTACAACCAAGAAAATATGTAAAACATGGGAGCAAAGGTGTTGAATGAAACATGAGAAAATATATCAGAATTCAGCAGGATAGTCAAACACAACATTTGTGTCAGTAATATTAGAAGATCTCGAATATTCGAGACAACAACCAACATAGACACGGAGGTGCATATAACACTCCCGTCTGAAAACTTTTGACCCAGATCAATGAAATAACAACAAGATCTACGAATAGTGCGTGACATATGAACAATAAACAACGAATAGATTGGTGGGTATTGCACGCAAATAGAAGAAGGGGCTACTGAAAGGAGTGGTAACCGCAGACATGCATGTTTCTGGCTCATTAGCTGTCATCGGTACGGTACAACCAAGAAAAGATGTAAAACATGGGAGCAAATGTGTTGAATGAAACGTGAGAAAATATATCAGAATTCAGCAGGATAGTCAAACACAACATTTGTGTCAGTAATATTAGAAGATCTCGAATATTCGAGACAACAACAAACATAGACACGGAGGTGCATATAACACTAGCGTCTGAAAACTTTTGACCCAGATCAATGAAATAACAACAAGATCTACGAATAGTGCGTGACATATGAACAATAAACAACGAATAGATTGGTGGGTATTGCACGCAAATAGAAGAAGGGGCTACTGAACGGAGTGGTAACCGCAGACATGCATGTTTCTGGCTCATTAGCTGTCATCGGTACGGTACAACCAAGAAAAGATGTAAAACATGGGAGCAAAGGTGTTGAATGAAACATGAGAAAATATATCAGAATTCAGCAGGATAGTCAAACACAACATTTGTGTCAGTAATATTAGAAGATCTCGAATATTCGAGACAACCAACATAGACACGGAGGTGCATATAACACTCCCGTCTGAAAACTTTTGACCCAGATCAATGAAATAACAACAAGATCTACGAATAGTTTTCAGACGGGAGTGTTATATGCACCTCCGTGTCTATGTTGGTTGATGTCTCGAATATTCGAGATCTTCTAATATTACTGACACAAATGTTGTGTTTGACTATCCTGCTGAATTCTGTTATGTTTTCTCATGTTTCATTCAACACCTTTGCTCCCATGTTTCACATCTTTTCTTGGTTGTACCGTACCGATGACAGCTAATGAGCCAGAAACATGCATGTCTGCGGTTACCACTCTTTTCAGTAGCCCCTCCTTCCATTTGCATGCAATACCGACTAATCTATTCGTTGCTTATTGTTCATATGTCACGCACTATTCGTAGATCTTGTTGTTATTTCACTGATCTGGGTCAAAAGTTTTCAGACGGGAGTGTTATATGCACCTCCGTGTCTATGTTGGTTGTTGTCTCGAATATTCGAGATCTTCTAATATTACTGACACAAATGTTGTGTTTGACTATCCTGCTGAATTCTGATATATTTTCTCATGTTTCATTCAACACCTTTGCTCCCATGTTTTACATCTTTTCTTGGTTGTACCGTACCGATGACAGCTAATGAGCCAGAAACATGCATGTCTGCGGTTACCACTCCTTTCAGTAGCCCCTTCTTCTATTTGCGTGCAATACCCACCAATATATTCGTTGTTTATTGTTCATATGTCACGCACTATTCGTAGATCTTGTTGTTATTTCATTGATCTGGGTCAAAAGTTTTCAGACGGGAGTGTTATATGCACCTCCGTGTCTATGTTGGTTGTTGTCTCGAATATTCGAGATCTTCTAATATTACTGACACAAATGTTGTGTTTGACTATCCTGCTGAATTCTGATATATTTTCTCATGTTTCATTCAACACCTTTGCTCCCATGTTTTACATCTTTTCTTGGTTGTACCGTACCGATGACAGCTAATGAGCCAGAAACATGCATGTCTGCGGTTACCACTCCTTTCAGTAGCCCCTTCTTCTATTTGCGTGCAATACCCACCAATCTATTCGTTGTTTATTGTTCATATGTCACGCACTATTCGTAGATCTTGTTGTTATTTCATTGATCTGGGTCAAAAGTTTTCAGACGGGAGTGTTATATGCACCTCCGTGTCTATGTTGGTTGTTGTCTCGAATATTCGAGATCTTCTAATATTACTGACACAAATGTTGTGTTTGACTATCCTGCTGAATTCTGATATATTTTCTCATGTTTCATTCAACACCTTTGCTCCCATGTTTTACATCTTTTCTTGGTTGTACCGTACCGATGACAGCTTATGAGCCAGAAACATACATGTCTGCGGTTACCACTCCTTTCAGTAGCCCCTTCTTCTATTTGCATGCAATACCCACCAATCTATTCGTTGTTTATTGTTCATATGTCACGCACTATTCGTAGATCTTGTTGTTATTTCATTGATCTGGGTCAAAAGTTTTCAGACGGGAGTGTTATATACACCTCCGTGTCTATGTTGGTTGTTGTCTCGAATATATATATATATATATATATATATATATATATATATATATATATATATATATATATATATATATATATATATATATATATATATATATATCATGTATTTAAATATTGAGTAATAACATTTACTTATTTATTAATGATCCTATATTGGGATGCTACTTTATTATGGATCTTATATTTATGAGTATTTATTTTTTTAATGATTGTGGGCGCCAGAATTGGTTTAGCTAACCGCTAATTTCCAATTCAAAATTTTATTTAGTAACAAAATTATGAGTTATGTAACTTTATGACACTATACCTCAGGGATGAGATTCGGCGCTTGGCGATCGGCAGTAACAAGAAACTGAAAGGTAAGATATCAAAGAAAAGAAAGGAAAAACATAGATAAATAGATTTTAATTGTGAATAGTTGTTTGAATAATGAACATTTTCTGAATCATAATTGTATAATCATATTAATTAAACCTTTGCGTAAGTACTTTTTTTTTTATTTTTTAATGCATACTATTGAATATGAAACATATCAAATAAATTTCGTTTCTTATAACTTATCTCTATGTGTTTTTGAAAGCTTCCACAAACCATTCAATCTCTACTCTAATAATTTGTTAATGTTGACGTGACGTTGAGTTATTCTATGGTAATGATAATTCAGTTATTAAATAAAGAATGAAAACCAAGTGTGTTTGTGAGGCAAACTGATGATTTATCGTAATGATTTGGTGAGTATTATTTCCTTTGTTATTTCCTTTAATGTAAGTTCAATGTTCTATCCCGATCTAGTGGAGATTGAATATCTATATCTAATAATTTTACCAACGAATAAATTTTTACACAATATAACCTAACAAATGAAAATTATGAACGATGTTTTATAGGACAAATATGTTACACACGAAAGGAAAAGTCTATGCTTGGCATCTTCTTGTCTCTGGGATGAAACATTTGGAAGAAATACGATCGCCTATGATCATATATGCGAAATCTTGATATTAAAATGATGTGACGTGATTTATTTCGCCAGGAGCAACAATTTATTCACAGAAGATACGTGAATGAGCAAACGAAAAACAGATTAATAAAGGTAAATTGTTCATCTTACTAATTCTCGGCGTTTCACTAATTTTTCACTTTTTATTATGTATTCGATAGAAAGTTTCTGTTATTTTATAGCATCATTGTTTTTTAAATACTATGATTAATTCTTTAAACTTAAAATATATCAAAATGTTTGAGATTTATAAAAATTTAGAGGAGAGAAATTTTAATGCGTCCTCACATTATTGAATCTACACCGCGTCTCCCAAGCTCTCAATCAACAACTTTTAGTTGTTTTTAATTTTTGTTTTATTTTTCAATTGTTTATAAATAAACATCATTGTTTTCAAATCCAAATATCTGTTTTCTATGTTATTGTAGATAAGTTCACTTTGTTCTTATGCATTCCTAATGTCACTCCGAAATTACACCGTTCGAACTATTAACCGAACGTCATTTTACGATGACATTTTGACCTTGAAGTTTATACCAAAATAATCAATAATTTACATAACATACAGGGTTTCTGAAAAGTGTCTATAATATATAAAATTACAATTATGGAATTTTATTTTGAAATTCATGTAATATTATACCGTGATAATCATTGTTATGTACCAAATTAATGTTTACGTAATTTATTTGTTACGTCTGTGTTTTCTGTCATGAAATATAATTTGAAGAAAAATAATTGCAAACTTAAATAGCAATTTTTTTATATGCAATATTAGTTGTATCTTGTTTGTAAGTGTTTCTTCACATATTTATACTCATATTTAAATTGTTGTCTTATGGACTATTATGCAATTTATTGGATTTATTGTCATCTATTACTAAGATTCACATTAACTTAGTGATATCTCTGTTTTAATTTATCTTGATAGATAATTTTCAGTTTAACATTCCCTAAAATTCTATAGAATTATTCTTGGTTTGACAAGAATATTCTATAGAAGTTTACCTTGATTTTTTATATATGATTTCATAATCATGTACTACTTATTTAATTAATTCCCCATTTAAATCTCTCTCAATACTAAAGAAATCTTCTAGATTCTCATAATTAACTTATACTTAACCTACTAATGAATCTTAATTCCACTAATATTAATTCTCAATTAAGATTGACTAAATAAACTATTTTATACTTGATTAACTAAATAATATCTCTAATTCTAATGTTTCTCAATTTTTTAGTTACAACTGATGGTGTCAAATTGATGATTGGTTGGTGTTAAATTGATGCAGCTGGTTGATATGGAAAATTCCACGTTCTCGATGAGTGTCAGGATGTATCAATTTATAGCTATTTATTCCATGACTGGTTTCGACTAAATAAGGACCTTCGTAAGGTAACCGTAGCTTAGAACATATTCCTTTTTTATGATTAGGTACTCTTAATGCTTTTATTATTACCAAGTCACCTTTTTTAAATGTTTTCCTATTTCTAAGTTTAGCTAGTTTTCTTTTAATATATTTGTCAGCTTGTCTTGCTTGTCTTTCTCTTGCTATTCTAATGAGTTTACTATAGTTGACTTCACTAAACCATGGTCTATCTGGTTCTGTTCCTGTAAATAAAGTAATGGGTGCTATTTCCGTAACGATATTAGGTATGTTGTTTATAAAGTCTGTGGTCTCCTTTAGACGTTCTTCCCACATACGGTTTTCGTAATATGTAAGTATCCTCAGATGCTTTATCACCTCCTTAATTCCTCGCTCTGCAGGGTTGCTATTGGGATGTCTGATACTTGTGAAGACCTGTTGGATTTCCAGATCTCTCAACCATTTTACTATCCTTTTGTTCCGGAAGTATGTAGCATTGTCCATTATGCATTTCTTTGGCTTTCCATATTTCTTGAAATAGTTTCCTAGCGATGCTTTAATGGAGTTTTCATTTGTTTTACTACAAGGATAGGTACTAATAAACTTAGAAAAAATGTCTACGATTACCAAAATGTGTTTGTTACCATTATAACTTGGTATAAGGTTTGAGATGAAGTCTATTGCTACTATATCTAATGGATTTTCTGCTATGATGGATTTCGGTACGTTTTCATGATGTATGTTCTTTTCCTTTGATAGTTGACATAGTTCACACTGTTTAATGAAATCCTTTATGATCGTGATATCGTTTTTTGATATATAATTTTCTCGAAATATCATATGAGTCTTCCTAATTCCTAAATGATTAAAATCTAAATGTATTCTTCTTACAATTAATTTTGTTAAATTTTCAGATATTACATACAATTCCTTGTCATTCATCAATTTATACAATATTCCATCCTTTTCAGAGCATCTTCTTTTGTATTTCTCTTCTAGTAATAGTTGTTCCTGTTTTATTTGTTCCAAAGAAAACATGCCACTGTTCCGCTTCATGATGTTAATTCCCACTCTAGCTTCGTTCGTATCTCTTCTTTTCTCTCCGTCCATTCTACTGATCGAGTCTGGTACTACATTTTGAATTCCTGGAATATATTTTATCTCGAAGTCATATTCCTGTAGAAGTAATGCCCATCGATGGATTCTGGCATTATTCATCTTGTTGGTCAATATTGTCAACAAAGCCTGATTATCGGTTTCAATTATAAATTTTCCTCCCAGTAAGAAGTATCTGAGTTTATTCACACAGAATATGATGCTAGCAAGCTCCAATTCGCTTACTCCATAATTCTTCTCTGCTCTTTTCGTTATTCTAGAGACAAATGATACGGGTACATACATGTCATCATATTCCTGCATTAAAACTCCAGCTAGTCTGTTTCTGGATGCATCTGTCCTTAAAATGAAAATCTTCTCATAGTTCGGATGGTATAATTTTATGTTTCTAATGAACTGTTCCTTGATCTTATTGAAGGCGTCTTCTTGTTTACTGGTCCAATTCCATTTTACTCCCTTTCTCAGTAGCTCCATTAAAGGTAATTCCAGATCAGTTGAATTTTCCAACATTCGTTTAAAATAGTTAAGCATACCAAGAAACCCCCGAAGTGTCTTCAGATTTTTCGGTCTTTTATACTCTCTAATGGTTCTTACTCTCTCTGGATCCATCTCGATTCCTGTCTCTGTGATCTTGTAGCCTAAATATATCACTTCTCTCTTCAAAAATTGGCATTTCTGTATGTTCAGTTTCAGTCCGTTTTCGTCAAGTTCTGTTATAATTGTCCGTAGGTGTTGTAAATGTTCTTCTACACTATTTGAAAAAACAAGTATATCATCCACATAGTGTATCGTAAATTGGTCATATTTATTTAAAATTTTGTTTAGTGCTTTTAATAGTGCTGCTGTAGCGCTCTGTATACCAAATGGCGTTACTCGGAATTGATATACTTCCCCATTAATTTTGAAACCTACAAACTTCCTGCTTTCCGGATGTAGTGGTATCAGCCAGAAGCTGTGTTTCAAGTCTAGCTTGGAAAAAACTTTTACTTTACTTATCTTTCCTAGTATCGATTCGATAGTTAAAGGTGATTCATACTCGGGCATTGTACATTTATTTAAATTTCGTGCATCAAGGCATATTCTTATATCTCCGTCTTTCTTCTTCACTATTACTACTGGATTGATATACGGGGTGGTACTATGTTCTATTATTTTATCTTCTAATAATTTATTTATAGATTTCTTCACATCTTCTTGATATTTGTAGGGTATCGGATAGCTTCTTTGTTGAAATTGTTGATCCTTTTTCATTTCAATCTTGTGTACATAATTTCTTGCAATTCGAGATTCTTCATTAATCAAACTTCCATGTTCTCTCAACATCTCCATTACTTCATTTTTCCACTCTATTTTTCCATCTATATCCAAATTCCATTCCGGCATATTATTATTATTCAAATTTATTTCTCCATTGCCATCCAACATCATATCTCCATTCATTTTTCCTTCCTGCCTATAATCATATCTCTGTTCCATATCATCTTCGATTTTCTTATTATAATTAATACATTTATCTACTTCTTCTATTAACTCTTCATCCCTTTTTGAATTATTATTTTTCTCTTCATAACTAAAATCCACTTTTTCTTTATTAAAGATTATGTACATTCCTTCATAATTAATAATTGCTTTGTTTTCATACAAAATATCCGATCCTAGCAATAGTTCACATTCCATATCTTCCACTACTAGCAGTTGTACCATAGATTCCCATTCCTTGAATTTTAATGCGACGGTTATCGAAGTACTTGAAATAGTTAATTTCTTTTGATTTATTCCTATTAAGCTTACTTTTGGTACCTTGACGAAATTTTTCTTTGATGTATTTAATTGATTTACGAATTTGTTATTTATTAATGATATCTCTGACCCGGTATCGATCAATATTTTTATACTAATGCCTTCTATCGTTCCATATATATAAATTAAAGTTTCATTGTTTTGTTCTAGCTGGTCCTGTACCTTTAGAAATTCGCGTGGGTGAACATAGCTGCACCAACTCAACCTACCATATTCACCCTCTAGTGGAAAAACTGTTGTTCCGCACCAGAGGATGACACGGGAACTACAACATTATTATTACTATGATTATTGTTACTTAAATTAGTTTGATTAAAGTTTGTGTCACTATTAGTTGTATTCCTTTCTAAACTGTTCGTTCTGTCAGTTCTTGTGTCACGTCTTATGTTGTTCGTCCTTCTCATATCTCCATCAGAGTTTCTTCTCTCTCTCCTATTATAATTGTTTTGTTGTTGTCTCCTATCTGGATAATTGGTGTACCTGTTATTGTTGTTATTTAACCTATCATTATTTCTGTCAAATCTCCTGTTGTTGTTAGTATTGTTTGTGTCATGATATTGATTGTTATAATTATTATGTCTGTAATTGTTATTTCTATAGTCGTCGTTGTCACGTCTATTATTGTTATGATGAACTGTTCTCTGTACTCTATTTAGGTAATCTAATAATGATTGGAAATTTGTTATGTTTTGTATGGCTATGCCTTGCGTTACGTTATCGTTAAAGTGTCGAGACAAGAATATTATTATTTCTTGCTCGGAAATAGTTGGCTCTAAATACTGTGCCTGTGAATATAATGATAGAGCATAACTACTCATATTGCTGTTCCTTCTGGTATCGAACTTACCAAAGTACAACTTTTCCCTAACACAATTTTGTTCAGTTTCCCCCCAATATTGTTTTAGGAAATTATTTTCAAAATCAGTGAAGTTATTAATGTTCACATCATTACATGTGAACCAAAGTAATGTCTGACCATGTAGATGAGATCTTATTATTTCCTTAAGATCCTCTATCTCTCTGATACCTTTTACTTTATTTTTAAGATATCTCAGGAAAATTTTCGGATGCATTTTCCTGGTATCCCCGTCAAATCTGAGGTTACTTTCCCCATGATTGTAGATATAATTTACCCCTTGAGTGCTACTGTTTGTATTCGTTTTGTTTTTTATATTTCCAAATTCTTTTTCTAACTCCATCATCTTCTTCTTGAAATCTTCTTTGATTTCCTTTTCCAATTTTGTAAAGTCTCGTAAGTTTCCATCTTCCTTGATTTGTTTTAGTTTTGAATCCATTTCCCATATAAGTTCTTTTCGCGTTTTTAGGTTCATCTCCTCCGCAATCGACAAATTTAATTGAATGCCTTGTTCAACATCGTTTATTCTGGCGTGGGTTTTCATTATATTTTTCTCCACTCTGCCTATCTGTTCCTTTCCTTCTTCTCGCAGTTTATTTCCCATCTCTTCAATTTCTTGTTTCCTAATATTGCCTTCTTGTATTAGATGTCCATATAACTTATCCATTTTCTCTTCTTGTTCTTTCTTATGATCTTCAAACTGTTTTTTCATTTCCACCATATGTCCTGCAAATTTTTCTTCTTGTTGATCCAGTTTTTTATTGATTTCTTCCTTTGTACTTTTTATTTCATCTTTTGTGCTTTCCTGTGTTTTTTTAATGTCCTCTTTTATTTCTTCTTTGGTCCTTTTGATATCTGCCATCATTATTTTCATCATGTCTAGTAGTTGTTGATTTTCATTTGGTGTCGGTTTTACGTAGTGGTGAACTTCTTTCACTATGCCATCTCCTTCTTCCAATCCTGCTGCTTCTTCAGCTTGAAGGGTCGCTGTCAAACGTTCTTTCAGTGTCTGCTTATTTCCTTTCACGTCCATGTTCCTAGTTTTTAAAAGTTCTTTTAAGTCTTCTACCGTCAGTTCGTCAACGTTTATTGTTTTGTCTGTCATTGTTTTTAAAAAAAAATTCCCTCAGATATCTCAAAAATAATAACCTGTTCCTGTTACTAGCGTTATTTCAATTGTTCAACAATCGCCATGCGTTGGGCTTGCCATTTTTATCATGTATTTAAATATTGAGTAATAACATTTACTTATTTATTAATGATCCTATATTGGGATGCTACTTTATTATGGATCTTATATTTATGAGTATTTATTTTTTTAATGATTGTGGGCGCCAGAATTGGTTTAGCTAACCGCTAATTTCCAATTCAAAATTTTATTTAGTAACAAAATTATGAGTTATGTAACTTTATGACACTATACCTCAGGGATGAGATTCGGCGCTTGGTGATCGGCAGTAACAAGAAACTGAAAGGTAAGATATCAAAGAAAAGAAAGGAAAAACATAGATAAATAGATTTTAATTGTGAATAGTTGTTTGAATAATGAACATTTTCTGAATCATAATTGTATAATCATATTAATTAAACCTTTGCGTAAGTACGTTTTTTTTTTATTTTTTAATGCATACTATTGAATATGAAACATATCAAATAAATTTCGTTTCTTATAACTTATCTCTATGTGTTTTTGAAAGCTTCCACAAACCATTCAATCTCTACTCTAATAATTTGTTAATGTTGACGTGACGTTGAGTTATTCTATGGTAATGATAATTCAGTTATTAAATAAAGAATGAAAACCAAGTGTGTTTGTGAGGCAAACTGATGATTTATCGTAATGATTTGGTGAGTATTATTTCCTTTGTTATTTCCTTTAATGTAAGTTCAATGTTCTATCCCGATCTAGTGGAGATTGAATATCTATATCTAATAATTTTACCAACGAATAAATTTTTACACAATATAACCTAACAAATGAAAATTATGAACGATGTTTTATAGGACAAATATGTTACACACGAAAGGAAAAGTCTATGCTTGGCATCTTCTTGTCTCTGGGATGAAACATTTGGAAGAAATACGATCGCCTATGATCATATATGCGAAATCTTGATATTAAAATGATGTGACGTGATTTATTTCGCCAGGAGCAACAATTTATTCACAGAAGATACGTGAATGAGCAAACGAAAAACAGATTAATAAAGGTAAATTGTTCATCTTACTAATTCTCGGCGTTTCACTAATTTTTCACTTTTTATTATGTATTCGATAGAAAGTTTCTGTTATTTTATAGCATCATTGTTTTTTAAATACTATGATTAATTCTTTAAACTTAAAATATATCAAAATGTTTGAGATTTATAAAAATTTAGAGGAGAGAAATTTTAATGCGTCCTCACATTATTGAATCTACACCGCGTCTCCCAAGCTCTCAATCAACAACTTTTAGTTGTTTTTAATTTTTGTTTTATTTTTCAATTGTTTATAAATAAACATCATTGTTTTCAAATCCAAATATCTGTTTTCTATGTTATTGTAGATAAGTTCACTTTGTTCTTATGCATTCCTAATGTCACTCCGAAATTACACCGTTCGAACTATTACCCGAACGTCATTTTACGATGACATTTTGACCTTGAAGTTTATACCAAAATAATCAATAATTTACATAACATACAGGGTTTCTGAAAAGTGTCTATAATATATAAAATTACAATTATGGAATTTTATTTTGAAATTCATGTAATATTATACCGTGATAATCATTGTTATGTACCAAATTAATGTTTACGTAATTTATTTGTTACGTCTGTGTTTTCTGTCATGAAATATAATTTGAAGAAAAATAATTGCAAACTTAAATAGCAATTTTTTTATATGCAATATTAGTTGTATCTTGTTTGTAAGTGTTTCTTCACATATTTATACTCATATTTAAATTGTTGTCTTATGGACTATTATGCAATTTATTGGATTTATTGTCATCTATTACTAAGATTCACATTAACTTAGTGATATCTCTGTTTTAATTTATCTTGATAGATAATTTTCAGTTTAATATATATATATATATATATATATATATATATATATATATATATATATATTACATATCCTCTATCTAAATTCTATAGAAAACATTGAAATAAAGAAAATATGCATATGTACATGTAATACTAGTGATACACACTGTATTATCAATAATTTGAAAGGTTCAATATACTAATAAAATTTGACATTTCAATTTCATATGACATTACTGCAGAATAGACTGAATGACAGATAGATTTTAAAACGATTTGAAAAACCAGAATACAGATGTATCTATTAGCAAATGGCACTTATAAATAAAATAATGAAAATCTCTCTTGGTATATAAAAACGAAAATTTGTAATTTTTTAAAAAAAAAGAATGCTAGGTAACCAAAGGAGAAGAGAATTATTTATTGAAACATTTTAGTTAGTTGAATTTGAAATCCCCATGAGAGAACATCATAATAAGAGTTGTCTCAAATTTAATTTTGAATATTAGGGAATTTATATAATCGTTTATCAGTTCAACATATCTTGCCTTTTGTAAAGCCAGTGCGTGTACTAGTCACAAAGAATTACCGCTAAAGTGCAAGTGTTTTTCGCGTTTTCTAAATTATTGATTTGGAAACGTTTGTTCCGGAAATTCTAAAAATTCGTTTTTAGAATACGTACGAGATCTTCTAGTATCCAGTTTGGTGAGTCCAGTCCATATTATATATTATTCTCGAGAATTAATAGGCCTTTGATCAAAATTATTTCGAAAATAGATGCATCTTATGATTAAATTATAGTAACGTTACTTATATAAATTTCTACGTTCAGTGCAGACAATTTTGGGAACAGACAATTTACAAGAAAATTTACGTATTTTACATTGACAGATATCAAGTATAAATTTAGACATTTTGAACTTTCGGTTAAGCATTTAGATCGGAAATTTCTAATATAGATTGTTTTTAATATTAAGGCTTGATAGAAAATTCTATCTTTGTTTATGCGTTTATGATATTTTTTGAAGAGTTTTAATTTTTGTAAATGTTATTTTGATAATATATTATATAAATTTGAATTCCAAATCTCTTTGGCTCTCTTTTCATATTCATTTTCATTATATTTGATAATTTTTATACTATAGAAAATTTAGTATAATAGAGAGTTTTTAAGCCTACAAATATAACGGAGATTTTGGGTGTAGTTATGGTTAACTTTATCAACAATAACGATTAGATTGAACAAGAAAAGAAGGTATTTTAAGCCATCTAAAAATAACGTATTCTGTTTAACAGTCACAGATCAATTATAATAACAGTTGACGAATTGGAAATATAACCCCATGTTATTTAAATAGTAAATGGATCAATATTTCATAAATTTAACAATGGAACAAGCTTTACAAAATGTTATTGTTGGATGGATCCTTACAGATTGAATAATAAATCATGGATAATAATAATAAAGGTTAGGTTTTCTGTTTAGCACAATAAATTCTTGACGTTGTCAGATTTTCTCAGAGAAAATATGTAACAGCTGTATTGATAAAAAAAATATTGTTTTATAAACTATTGTCTTCTAAAACATAAAGAAATATAGTAGTTTCCTGTATATATAAAGAAATTAAGTAGGTTTTAACAATTGCGTGTACCAAAATATATCAATTTTGACAACGTTGTAAGTGGAAAAATAACCATAAGCATAAAAACCTTCTTACGGTATTTCATACTGCGCATTCTCAGAATAACGATAACCATACTTACGTGACAAAATAAAGGGCTTAAAAACTCTCTAATAAGTGACATTTAGTTAATCTGACAGTAAATTCATATATGTCATAAGATAATTTAAATTGTCTTATAGTGTATTGGATAAACAGTTACTGTAGATTTGAATAGTCTGATACGTAATTTAGAATGTTATTTGGAAATTTACAAATTTGAATTATTATTTGAAATCTTTGATCCCTCCCTGAGAAAAGAGTGAGTTGATTGGTGTTGTATTGATTTATCTTTCATAATATAAAATTTAATATTTATTTAGCCGGGCATATTAATTTGACAACTGCTGTCATTAAAAATTTTATAGGTTATATTTAGAGGTAAAGGTATTTTCACAATAGTGTAGTTATTATCACAAATTGTGATGACAGCTACAAATTAAATTCAGCATCATATAAATTCATATTCATATATAAATATAATATAATATAATTAAAGAACATTGCATATACGAGTATAATAATTTGGCGCCGCAAAGTGGGGCAAAAATAGATCTGTCACTATTAGCATAAATATAAAGAAATTAAGTATCGACCATGGAAAGAAGAATGACATTAAGGGATGGTAAACAGGTAGGAGTTGAAAGTGGATCTGAGGAACAAAGAGAAGAAAGAAGTATGGGTGATTCTCAGGTGCAGTACTTAGAACAAGGAAGGGAACAATCAGAAGGAGATGAGGAAGAACAAGAAAGAAGGGAAACACAAGGAGGAATAAATATCAATGAACGATGGATGCAACATTTTTTGACCAAAATGAATGAAAACATAAATACTATGAATGAAAAGATGGACAAGAAATTGGATGTATGATAGGAGATTTAAAGGGGGATATAAATAGTACGAATGGAAATATGAATAATATGCGGGGAGATATGAATAATATGAGTGGAGATTTAAATGGAAAAATGGACAGACAAAATGAGAATATGATTAGTATGCGTGAAGATATGAATAATATGAGTGGATATTTAAATGACAAGATTGATACTATGAGAGAGGAGATTAAGGGTGATATTAACCATATCACCGGAAACATGGACAGATTGGAAAAGAAAATAGAAGAAGGAAAAATTGAAAATTTGAAGGAGATTAAGAAAATTAGAGAAGAGAATAATGAATTTAGAAAGAAAATTGAAAAGGTGAAAGAAGATATGAAGGGTCAGAATGAAAATTGACGCATGGAAATTCAAGAAGTTTGCAGTAAAATCAGAGAAGATATTGATAAGAAGGTGGTAGAAGATGTTAAAGAACTAGGAAGATGCATAGAAGAAAATTTATCTGGAGTAATTCAAGTAGAAGTCGAGAAACAAAATGAGAATATAATTGAAGAGATACAGGCTATTAAAGTACAAGGACAAACAAATGAAGAAGTAATGCAAATGTATGAACAGAATTTAAATAAGAAATTTAAAGACTTAAATGGAAGAATAGAAGAACAAACAGGAACATGTATTAAAAGGACTGAAAATATAGATAAATTATTTAACAAGGAATTGGAGGAAATGAATAGAAAATTACAAGAAACTGTAAATAAATAGAAGATAATCTTAAACGGAATGGAGGTGGAATGATACAGACTGGAAATATCGACTTTGGGGTGAAATTCGATGGAAATATAAATGTAATTCACCCAAAAGTATTTATCAAAATAATCAAAAGTAGGATGAGAGGAGTAAGGGACATGGTAGAGAAAAAAATCATTATTAGAGGAATGTTATCTGGACATGCTTTATTGTGGTTTTGCAATAAAGAGGAACAAATATCTGATTTTGAAGAATTTGAAAAACAATTTTTAAAATATTTTTGGGGAGAGATACAACAGGCGAGTTTCAGAGAGAAACTATACTTTGGGAAATTTGATTATAACCAAAGTAAAAATTTCAATGCATATGCAATGAAAATGTACAAGAACGCACAATATTTGGAGCCAAGCATGCGAGAAGAAGAAATGGTTTTGTATATTTCCAGACATTTCGACCAACAAGTATCTGAAACTATTGGGATACAAAATATTAAGACGATGGAAGGATTATCAAATTATTTACTCAGACTTGAAAGAAGTCACAATGAAAAACGAAATGAAATTAAAAATTCTAATGGAATAAGGGGGAATGGAGATGAACATTACAGAAGAGATATGAATAATACATATGAAAATAGAAACTATAGAAACAGGGACTTTAATAATCGAAGAAATGATAGATATACAGACAGGAATATTAGAAATGAAAATAGAAATTACAGAAATGAAGACCGAAGATATGGAAATGGCAATAGAAACAATGATAATACATACTTTGAAAATAAAAGATATCCTAGAAATTTGGACAGAAGAAATGGTAATGAAGACAGAGTGGAAAATTGAAGACAGGATAGATGGATAGGAACAAATAATTACCATGATCAAAGAAATGATGATAGAAGAAATGGTATCCAAGAAAACCAGGAAAGAAACTATGATAGAAGACATCAAGAAATTGAAGACAGAAGACAAGTAAACATAATACAAGAGCAAGAAAGAGATGATGAGCATAGTCAAACTATAAATAAGAATTTTACATAAACCGCTTTCACGTACATAATATTATTTTTTCTAAGTACGAACATCCAAGAGAATTTGTTGATATTGGGGAAATGCATGACAATATAGGTTTAATATTCATTAAAGGTAAATTACAAAATATCGGATGTAAAATTCTGATAGATACAGGATCAGAAGTAACGTTGATAAGTGAAAGAATTATAGACAAGTGCAAGAAAAATAATATTATGGTGGTAAATACAAATAAATTATCACTAGTGGGAGCGAATAATAAAAAACTGTATGATACAAGTAAAATGATAATTGAAGAATTACAAATAGGAAATAATTTGTTTAAAGTACAAATGTTGGTCGTAAAGAATTTAAGTTATGATATAGTATTAGGATCTGATGAATTAGACAATCACAAAATGATTATCAATTATAAAGAAAAGTTGGTGAATTGTAATGGAGAAGATATTGATTTCCTCAAACAAGAAACAAACAAATTAGAAGAAGATACATTTTATGTAATGAATCAAATCAATGAAGAACATAAAATAGATTTAAATTTGTGTAAACAAAAATATGTGAAAACAGTAATGGAATTGATAAGACAATACAACAGATTATTCAATGAAGTAGTACAAGTAGCAAGGAAATATATACATAAACTTGAAATGAACGAAGATATATCGAATTTTAAAGTAAGGACATATCCAATTCCATATAAATTGAAGGATGAAGTATACCATGAATTAGAAAATATGTTAAAAGATGGAATAATAGAAAGATCAAATTCACCATATATTAATGCAGTTACTTTTGTACGAAAAAAATCTGGAGAAATAAGAATATGTTTAGATGCAAGAAATATTAATAGCTACACAAAGAAACAATACGAAAGTCCCATGAATATCGATAGTATATTTGGGATTACTAATGCAAAGATATTTTCAAAATTAGATCTGAAGCATAGTTTTTGGTTAATACCTTTAGAAAAAGAAAGTCGAAAATATACTGCATTTATGATAGATGGAGTGGTATATCAATTCTGTGTGGTACCTTTCGGATTACAGAGCTCCTGTGCAGCTTTAGTAAGAACACTCCACACCATTTTAAACAAATATGAAAATTTTATACTTCATTATATAGATGATATCCTTATATATTCGGAAAATGAAGAAAAACAAAGAACATTTAAATATTATTTTTGAAGAACTAGAAAATGCTGGATTAAAATTAAACATCGAAAAATGTAAATTTTATCAAGAAGAAATAAATTATTTGGGATATGTTTTGAATACTAAAGAAGTTTCTATGGATCCTGATCGAATTAAAACAATTTTAGAATATAAACAACCAACAAATTTGAAAACTTTGAGAGGGTTTCTAGGAATTTTAAATTATTTCAAACGATTAATACCAGATCTAAGCAGAAAAGAAATACCATTAATTGAATTATTGAAAAAAGGTGTAAAATGGCAGTGGAATGAAGAACGAGAAAAAGCATTTAGAGAACTAAAAGAAGATTTTACGAATAACCTCAAGGTATATCACCCACAATATGACAAACAATTTATTTTGAGAACAGATGCATCAGCTGATCGTTTTGCTGGAGTTCTGATACAAGAACAGGAAAAAGGAGAAGTACCTATTAGTTTAATATCTAGGGTTACTAAAATTCATGAAAGGAAATATTCAGTAACAGAACTTGAAATGGCAAGCGTGGTATTTTGTATCACTAAATTGAGATTCTTTTTATTAGGAGCTAAATTCATTATAGAAACTGATCATTCTGCTTTGACAGCTATGCTTAAAAATAGATATGCGAATAATAGAATACATCGCTGGATTTTATTATTACAAGAATATGATTTCGAAATAAAATACATTCCTGGAAAACAGAATATTGTTGCAGATGCTTTAAGTAGAGAGACAGAAACCACATTTGAACAGAGAAAGTATAAAATAGGTATAAATAGAATGCTACAAGAGGAAGGATTATATTCATTGGATAAAATTAGGAAAGATCAACAAAATTTGGAATCAAATTATAAAAATAATGCTATTTATATAGAGGAAATATGGTATAAATGTTTGGAAGATAGAGAAGTATTCGTAATTACACAAGATTATGCAAAGGAAATTTTGAAAAATTTACATGAAGAATATGGACATGTTGGGACTAGGAAGTTATGGATGCTTTTTAGAGAAAACTATATAACAAAAAAGGATTTAGCGATTGCCAAAAATATTTGTAAGGTATGTGCCATATGTCAAGAAGCGAAAGAAAAAAATTATCACAATAAAAATTTGGCAATAGTTGCACAGAAGCCATTACAAATAGTTGCTATAGATTTCATAAGCAATTTAATACCGAGCATTCAAGAGAATAAACACATATTTGTTATCACAGATATATTTACGAAATTTGTTAAAGTTTACCCATGCAAAAGAACCAATGCAAAAACTGTGATAGAGTTTTAAAAATGTACATTGAAAATTATGGAACACCCAAAACAATAATTTTAGATCATGCAACTTATTTTGAAAGTGAAAAACTAGCCGAAATCAAGAAATTAAATTGAACTTTATTAGCATAAGGAAACCATCGTCAAATCCAGCTGAAAGGTACATTAAAGAGATAAACAAGTACCTACGAATTCTATGTAATCAGGATCACTGTCAATGGGAAAATAATTTAAATCACGTAGAAAGATTCCTTAACCAAATACCTCATGGTGTTACAAATGAATGTCCAGAATATTTATTTACTGGCACAATACCCCAAAGAAATTGGGTAGTGAATCGAAAATTGGAAATGGAAGATGTTTTGAATAAGGTTAATGAAAGACTGCAGAAGCAAGCTAAAAAATATATTAAAAGGATGAACCAAAAAAATAAAAAGAAGACCGTTTTTGAAAAAGGAGAATTGGTGATTGTAAGATCATTGCAAGTTGCAAAAAGATCAGAGAATAGTTGCGCAAAACTATTGCTACCGTTTGAGGGACCTTATGTGGTAGGTAACGAAGGAGCACAAAATAGTTATCAATTATTAGACCCCACTACCGGGAATGAAAGAGGAGTTTTTAATATAGAACAGGTATATAAATATTATACATAACTTGGAACAAATGATATTATGTTACGTGAAATTTTAATAGATATAGTAGATTTAAGAAGTTTTAAGGGAATTACGAATAATAGTTTAATTTGATTCAAGATAATTTTGAGATATGTTGATAATTATTTGAAAGATATTACTATGTTACTAAGAACTAGTATTATATTTGGCAATTTTGAGAGATAAATTATAATTATATACAGGAATCGATTTATCATTCTTTTATTAGGGGGATTTAATACATATCCTTTATCTAAATTCTATAGAAAACATTGAAATAAAGAAAATATGCATATGTACACGTAATACTAGTGATACACACTGTATTATCAATAATTTGAAAGGTTCAATATACTAATAAAATTTGACATTTCAATTTCATATGACATTACTGCAGAATAGACTTAATGACAGATAGATTTTAAAACGATTTGAAAAACCAGAATACAGATGTCTCTATTAGCAAATGGCACTTATAAATAAAATAATGAAAATCTCTCTTGGTATATAAAAACGTAAATTTGTATTTTTTTTTAAAAAAAAAGAATGCTAGGTAACCAAAGGAGAAGAGAATTATTTATTGAAACATTTTAGTTAGTTGAATTTGAAATCCCCATGAGACAACATCATAATAAGAGTTGTCTCAAATTTAATTTTTAATATTAGGGAATTTATATAATCGTTTATCAGTTCAACATATCTTGCCTTTTGTAAAGCCAGTGCGTGTACTATTCACAAAGAATTACCGCTAAAGTGCAAGTGTTTTCGCGTTTTCTAAATTATTGATTTGGAAACGTTTGTTCCGGAAATTCTAAAAATACGTTTTTAGAATACGTACGAGATCTAGTATCCAGTTTGGCGAGTCCAGTCCATATTATATATTATTCTCGAGAATTAATAGGCCTTTGATCAAAATTATTTCGAAAATAGATTAAATTATAGTAACGTTACTTATATAAATTTCTACGTTCAGTGCAGACAATTTTGGGAACAGACAATTTACAAGAAAATTTACGTATTTTACATTGACAGATATCAAGTATAAATTTAGACATTTTGAACTTTCGGTTAATTATTTAGATCGGAAATATCTAATATAGATTGTTTTTAATATTAAGGTTTGATAGAAAATTCTATCTTTGTTTATGCGTTTATGATATTTTTTGAAGAGTTTTAATTTTTGTAAATGTTATTTTGATAATATATTATATAAATTTGAATTCCAAATCTCTTTGGATCTCTTTTCATATTCATTTTCATTTTGATAATTTTTATACTATAGAAAATTTAGTATAATAAGTGACATTTAGTTAATCTCCTGACAGTAAATTCATATATGTCATAAGATAATTTAAATTGTCTTATAGTGTATTGGATAAACAGTTACTGTAGATTTGAATAGTGTGATACGTAATTTAGAATATTAACTATTTGGAAATTTACAAATTTGAATTATTAGTTGAAATCTTTGATCCCTCCCTGAGAAAAGAGTGAGTTGATTGGTGTTGTATTGATTTATCTTTCATAATATAAAATTTAATATTTATTTAGCCGGGCATATTAATTTGACAACTGCTGTCATTAAAAATTTTATAGGTTATATTTAGAGGTAAAGGTATTTTCACAATAGTGTAGTTATTATCACAAATTGTGATGACAGCTACAAATTAAATTCAGCATCATATAAATTCATATTCATATATAAATATAATATAATATAATTAAAGAACATTGCATATATAATATATATATATATATATATATATATATATATATATATATATATATATATATATATATATATATATATATAATATTTCACTAGTTTTTTACGGTTCTTTGACTAAACGTATATTTTTTTATATAAAACTTTCTTGGATTTCAGTCAATTAAAACATTATTGAATGATTAAAATGTCAATTTACTAAAATTCTGTCGAACAATGGTGACGTTTCAGTCTTAGGTTGAGACCTTTGTCGAACTAAATTAAATCAGAATGCATATGATAAACAAACTATTGGAATACAAAAACAAACTTACCCCAAAGTGTAGTCAGCGAATTTACATTAAACATCAAACTCAATAATACGTTCACATCATTATAACACATTTAAAATCATTGTTTTTGTATTCCAATAGCTTGTTTACCATATGCATTCTGATTTATTTTAGTTTGATAAAGGTCTAAATTTAAGACTGAAACGTCACCATTGTTCGACAGAATTTTAGTAAAATGACATTTTAATCATTCAATAATGTTTTAATTAGACTATAATCCAAGAAAGTTTTATATAAAAAAATATATGTATATATATATATATATATATATATATATATATATATATATATATATATAGTGCGTGACATATGAACAATAAGCAACGAATAGATTAGTGGGTATTGCAAGCAAATAGAAGAAGGGGCTACTGAAAAGAGTGGTAACCGCAGACATGCATGTTTCTGGCTCATTAGCCGTCATCGGTACGGTACAACCAAGAAAAGATGTGAAACATGGGAGCAAAGGTGTTGAATGAAACATGAGAAAATATAACAGAATTCAGCAGAATAGTCAAACACAACATTTGTGTCAGTAATATTAGAAGATCTCGAATATTCGACACAACAACCAACATAGACACGGAGGTGCATATAACACTCCCGTCTGAAACTTACCGGCGTTCAACATAGTAACGCATGAAGATGAATTTATTTTTTCATTTTATAAAATGTTGCGACATTTTCACTTGGGGTTGAGGGAGGTACTGGTCACTTAGGTTGAAGTTTGTGGTAATACCTGAACGTAAAATTGGTTGTAATGCGGTTGGTTGTCCTTCCGTTGACTCAATTCCTGTAAAACATTTCACAATTTACAATCTGTAGTTTACTATTTTATAACTTGATGGAGTCTAACCTCACTTCGGAGTCTCCCTGGTGATAAGGAAAATCATCTTCGAAAGGTTGGACATTTTCCGCTAAGAGTATACCTTTTCCATTTTCTTGCTGCAATTCCCCAATATTCACTAGTTTTATTCCTAACTAGTCAGCAAAGACTATCCTCCTTATATATATATATATATATATATATATATATATATATATATATATATATATACATATATATAAAGATTTACGAATAGTGCGTGACATATGAACAATAAGCAACGAATAGATTAGTGGGTATTGCACGCAAATAGAAGAAGGGGCTACTGTCTGCGGTTACCACTCTTTTCAGTAGCCCCTTCTTCTATTTGCGTGCAATACCCACTAATCTATTCGTTGCTTATATATATATATATATATATATATAAATATATTAATTAGTAAGAAATAAAAACACATAAATTTATAATAATTTAATTTGGTGAAATTTATTTTTAAACATTAGGAATGTGATACGCCTATGATCTGTAAAACCACAGTCAGAATCTAACTATGTGGTCTCATGCGCATGATCAACGAAGCCATTCGTACAATACACTTATCGACAGAGGGCGAGTATTTCTTGTACTGAATGTTTTTGATGGAAATATCAATGCACAAGTTATTGAAATAATTATATGTGTATTAGTGATGATATATGTATAAAAGGATTTATGGGATTGTATTGCATTAACATATGTACATATATATATATATATATATATATATATTTTTTTTTCATTTATATTTCTTGGGAATTTTTGGTCCTGGATTAATTAAATCATTAGATGATTTTTAAATGTTTATTGTAATACATTAACGTTTCGGTCGTTTTTGACCTTCATCAGAATATAAAACACTGTGGATTACATTCCAGCGAGTGCCACATCACATATTAAATTAAGTTAAAATAAAATGAACTTTAACGATACATTTAAAAACATTTTACAAGTAACGGTGTGTGTATCTCAACCTTCATAGTAGTACTACTATGAAGGTTGAGATACACACACCGTCACTTGTAAAATGTTTTTAAATGTATCGTTAAAGTTCATTTTATTTTAACTTAATTTAATATGTGATGTGGCACTCGCTGGAATGTAATCCACAGTGTTTTATATTCTGATGAAGGTCAAAAACGACCGAAACGTTAATGTATTACAATAAACATTTAAAAATCATCTAATGATTCAATTAATCCAGGACCAAAAATTCCCAAGAAATATAAATGAAAAAAATATAAACTTTAAGGTCCAAGAAAAAAACTCGAATTTTCTAAATATATATATATATATATATATATATATATATATAAGCTGAAGTTCAATAGCTGCGTTCGTTATTTGCGTCTGATCAATCTTTTTTGTCCGAATCGTTCGTTTATTACATCTAGAGGTAGGCAGATAAATCTGAACCGTTCGGTAATTCCGCTCGGATCAGTCCGATGTAAATCTTTTTGCTCGTTATTTGCGTCTGATCAATCTTTCTAGTCTGAACCGTTCGTTTATTACATCTAGAGGTAGGGAGATAAATCTGAACCGTTCGGTAATTCCGATCGGACCAGTCCGATTTAAATCTGTTGGCTCGGAATATTTTAACCGACGAAAAAAATTAATTTGTTTACCTGTCATGCTGTGAGGTTATGTTGTGTCTCTTAGAAAACGTTTTGTGTACAAACATTTAATTTTTAGATTTTATTTGTCCATTCTCCATGTGTTTGGCAAAAGAGACCGAAATTGAGGAAGACAAAGTATATAAATTTCCTGTATCACAAGAAAATTATAATGACATTATTGCTGGAGGTACATTATTTGTGTTTATGCAATGTTTATCACATAGGTGTATCCAATTTACTTAGAATTTGTCTGAGAAAGCCCATCTCTGCAAAATGTATGACACATATCACGACATATATGGAGCTTGGTAGAAAAAGGGCCAATGTCCATTAAGACACTTTAGAGAAAATGTAAATTAAGAAGTTAGAAAGACATCTTCGTTAAATTTATATAATAACTCCACTACTCGCCAATTCATAGGGGCATACAAAAGACCCCTCGTAAGGGGTGAAGTTATAGCCGGCGGTGTAGGAAACTGCATTCCTTTGGAACAGGTTCCAGTGTTATTTGCTTCCAGTAGAATTAAAAAAAACCAGATGAAATTATATATCACAATTTAAATGGAAGAAGTTATCCACATTACCTGTGGAAAATGATATATTTTTAATAAAAAAACCCAATCAATCATAAATATTATTTGATGAAAACAATATGTGAAAAGTTTTTAAATGTCAGAATATATTTTATAGGTAACTAAAATTGAATCCCAACAAGAAGATGGGGTTCAAAGCCAACTAACGAAATTATTTCGAGGACAGTGAAAACATACTGTTCTCGATATAAATGAATTTCGTTAATTAAATAAAATAGGTTTAGAGAGTCCTTTTTTGTATTATCTTATAGTTATATAGTATAAGTTAATATGTATGGGTTAATTTTTAGCATACTATCAAATAACGTTTGATAGGAAATAACTATTGTATTTATACTGGCATCACAGTAAAATTGTACTGATTTCAATATATTTTTTCCATTAATACATCGTTTTATTTTTGTATATTGTCATGTATTTGTTACTCTTTAAGTAGATTAGATATACCAAACCATATTATTGTTAGACACTGATGTATATAAGACATTACTTATATTCATTCACATAATCCATAAGTTGAATTATTAATCATACTCTTTAGTTAAATAGTATCAAATAATATGAATCCATATTATATTTTGTTAAGTAAATAAGTTAGTGGAAAATATTTAAAATGTATAAGATGTGTTGTATTTTTATAAAAACAAGTATGACTAAGCGCATATCAATTCGATAACAGAAAGAAATAAGGTATTGGATATTTTTAAGCAGGCATTCTATTGAGTTACAGCGAGAACAGTTGTAAAATTATTAAATAGTGGTTTTTGAAGAATATTGTAATTATTTCAACACCCGTGTAATAATATTCATATTCTACAAATTTGAAATTAAATAAAAGTCCTATCTAATGCATTCATATTTCTTACACCTAGTAGTCCTAATAAATTGACCAACTTTATTTGAATTTAGTGCTTCTCAAGCAATGTAAAACTTTTTCATAACTATAATGGCCTTAAGTTGCATATAATATGTAAAAACAGTTAATGAAAATATTTTGTAAAAAATTGTAATGTTTCACACTAAAAACATAATTAACTTGTAATATTTTCGTTCCTAATTGATACGCCCAGCGCGGCCAGCGCGCTACTCACTTTGAGCACGGAATAAAAAACAATTTTTTTCGTGTTCCATGGTTTGGTGCAAGTGGTGGTTTCATTGTCTAAGGTATATATCTATGGCTTCTGTAAGCTTTACACTGTCGTTTATTTGCTCGAGCCGTTCGTTAATGAAATTTGCTCAGATTAATCTATGATCATGTGACCAAAAATCCGTCGCGTCTGCGATGCAAATACCGAACGCTACTAGCTGCGTTCGTTATTTGCGTCTGATCAATCTTTTTTGTCCGAATCGTTCGTTTATTACATCTAGAGGTAGGCAGATAAATCTGAACCGTTCGGTAATTCCGCTCGGATCAGTCCGATGTAAATCTTTTTGCTCGTTATTTGCGTCTGATCAATCTTTCTAGTCTGAACCGTTCGTTTATTACATCTAGAGGTAGGGAGATAAATCTGAACCGTTCGGTAATTCCGATCGGACCAGTCCGATTTAAATCTGTTGGCTCGGAATATTTTAACCGACGAAAAAAATTAATTTGTTTACCTGTCATGCTGTGAGGTTATGTTGTGTCTCTTAGAAAACGTTTTGTGTACAAACATTTAATTTTTAGATTTTATTTGTCCATTCTCCATGTGTTTGGCAAAAGAGACCGAAATTGAGGAAGACAAAGTATATAAATTTCCTGTATCACAAGAAAATTATAATGACATTATTGCTGGAGGTACATTATTTGTGTTTATGCAATGTTTATCACATAGGTGTATCCAATTTACTTAGAATTTGTCTGAGAAAGCCCATCTCTGCAAAATGTATGACACATATCACGACATATATGGAGCTTGGTAGAAAAAGGGCCAATGTCCATTAAGACACTTTAGAGAAAATGTAAATTAAGAAGTTAGAAAGACATCTTCGTTAAATTTATATAATAACTCCACTACTCGCCAATTCATAGGGGCATACAAAAGACCCCTCGTAAGGGGTGAAGTTATAGCCGGCGGTGTAGGAAACTGCATTCCTTTGGAACAGGTTCCAGTGTTATTTGCTTCCAGTAGAATTAAAAAAAACCAGATGAAATTATATATCACAATTTAAATGGAAGAAGTTATCCACATTACCTGTGGAAAATGATATATTTTTAATAAAAAAACCCAATCAATCATAAATATTATTTGATGAAAACAATATGTGAAAAGTTTTTAAATGTCAGAATATATTTTATAGGTAACTAAAATTGAATCCCAACAAGAAGATGGGGTTCAAAGCCAACTAACGAAATTATTTCGAGGACAGTGAAAACATACTGTTCTCGATATAAATGAATTTCGTTAATTAAATAAAATAGGTTTAGAGAGTCCTTTTTTGTATTATCTTATAGTTATATAGTATAAGTTAATATGTATGGGTTAATTTTTAGCATACTATCAAATAACGTTTGATAGGAAATAACTATTGTATTTATACTGGCATCACAGTAAAATTGTACTGATTTCAATATATTTTTTCCATTAATACATCGTTTTATTTTTGTATATTGTCATGTATTTGTTACTCTTTAAGTAGATTAGATATACCAAACCATATTATTGTTAGACACTGATGTATATAAGACATTACTTATATTCATTCACATAATCCATAAGTTGAATTATTAATCATACTCTTTAGTTAAATAGTATCAAATAATATGAATCCATATTATATTTTGTTAAGTAAATAAGTTAGTGGAAAATATTTAAAATGTATAAGATGTGTTGTATTTTTATAAAAACAAGTATGACTAAGCGCATATCAATTCGATAACAGAAAGAAATAAGGTATTGGATATTTTTAAGCAGGCATTCTATTGAGTTACAGCGAGAACAGTTGTAAAATTATTAAATAGTGGTTTTTGAAGAATATTGTAATTATTTCAACACCCGTGTAATAATATTCATATTCTACAAATTTGAAATTAAATAAAAGTCCTATCTAATGCATTCATATTTCTTACACCTAGTAGTCCTAATAAATTGACCAACTTTATTTGAATTTAGTGCTTCTCAAGCAATGTAAAACTTTTTCATAACTATAATGGCCTTAAGTTGCATATAATATGTAAAAACAGTTAATGAAAATATTTTGTAAAAAATTGTAATGTTTCACACTAAAAACATAATTAACTTGTAATATTTTCGTTCCTAATTGATACGCCCAGCGCGGCCAGCGCGCTACTCACTTTGAGCACGGAATAAAAAACAATTTTTTTCGTGTTCCATGGTTTGGTGCAAGTGGTGGTTTCATTGTCTAAGGTATATATCTATGGCTTCTGTAAGCTTTACACTGTCGTTTATTTGCTCGAGCCGTTCGTTAATGAAATTTGCTCAGATTAATCTATGATCATGTGACCAAAAATCCGTCGCGTCTGCGATGCAAATACCGAACGCTACTAATATAAATCAGTATACAAAATAATTGATCAGCTGATTTCGGGAAAGCCAAACATTTTTGTGTACCTGTTCAAAGGAAATATATTCAAGTAAGTGGTAAATAATTTCTCTATATTCACTCAAACAATTCAGTGTTCATATACTTAATGCCTAATTATACCTATGAAATTATATTTACAAATTTTCCTTTTTTTATAGTTCAAAGATAGAAAATGAATAGAATCTTAATTCTTTGAGATTATTGTTTGTATTATTGGCCAATACCCATATAACACAAAAAGAACATTCATATTCCAAGCATATGCTCCAGAAGTACGTTTCCTAACGTTCTGAGGAGTATATGCTTAACACCATCGTTTCATATTCTTTTAATTATGGAATGGCATGTTCTTCAAGGTTCATTCTTATCTGGTGATAAGTATATAAGAATGCACATTACTTAATGTCCTGTGAAAATACTAAACGCACATTCTATGAAGAACATTATAAGCATATTCTCTAGTTATTACCTTATTATAATGTTTCGAAAACATTCTATACAAATGCTTATAAGAATATTCTTATGAGGACGTTATTCGTATGTGCGCTAGTTATCATCCACTCCAATTATTTAAAATAAAATTTGCTGCATGTGCATATATTCATATACATATATTCTTCCTTTAAATTTAATAACGAAACTTTTAATCGGGCAAGGTGTATGCATTCTTCCAACAAATATAAAAAACATAGAACCAGATCAGAATTAGGTAGGTATAGTGAGAAAAACAAGAAGCGAAGTTTGTAGGTTAAATCAAATCATAGTTAGGTCAAGTTACTATTTGCCGCGTGCAGCTATTTTAACCCTCATATCAGATTTGATTGATTTCACAGACCACATTTTGTGCTTGTGAGGTGAGTTGTGAATGCTTCTGGGCATCAAATATCCTGTCAAAATAATATGAAGTTAAGTATATATTGATCCTCTTTATTAGGCTTAAGTATGAAGTATTTAAGGACATTACCAAAGAAGGGGCATTATTATAGTTCTAGACATCTTAAACGAATTGCTAGACAAAGCTTATTATCTAAAACAAGAGTCATTTCTCTTTCTCCTAAGAATAGACATGAAAATGAAGACAATTATAGATCTAATATTACAGTACAATCGTTGAATTCTGAATTTCTTTGTCATACAGTTTCCCAGCAACATACATCATCAAATTCAAACAGTTTTTCTAGTGCATTAAACGTACATTTAACTACTAACACAAGCCTGCATGAAAAACTTGCAAGCTGGGCGATTAGTGAAAACATTACACACACTTCACTAAATAAGCTACTTTCTTTATTAAAGTCAAATGTTTCAATTGGAGATTTACAAAATTTGCCCAAAGGCGCAAGGACTCTGTTAAAAATACCCAAAAAATCATGTGTTAAACCTCTTGGTGGTGGAAATTATTATTACTTTGGTATATTTAACATAATTGATAATCTTTTAAAAAAAAATATAGAACTTGATTTAAATACTGTCTTTCATATATCTGTTAATATAGATGGACTTCCCTTATAAAAGAGTACTGGTGATTCTTTCTGGCCCATTTTGTGTCTGATTAAGTCAATAGCTGTCTTAAATAAACATGTTTTCTGTGTTGCTCTTTATCAAGGTATTACCAAGCCAAGTATCAATGACTTTTTGCAAGATTTTGTGAATGAGAGTATATATCTTATTAATAATGGTATAACAGTAAAGGGACAAAACTTTGAGTTTAGAATTGCCTCAATAATTAGTGATGCTCCAGCAAAATCTTATGTGCTGGGTACAAAAGGGCACAATGGGTTTTTTAGTTGTACAAAATGTAATTTAGAAGGTGACTTTTTAAATAATGTTTTATGTTTTTTAGAAACTGATTTTGTAAAACGTACAGACATGTCATTCAGAAATAAAACGCAACCAGAACATCATGTTAACAATACCATAATTGAAAATATACCACATTTTGATATTATTAATAATATACCAATTGACTACATGCATTTTCATTTGTTAGGGGTGATGAAGAGATTATTGTGTCACAAAAAATTTGGATGGGTTTTTGGTAAACCTCCACATAAATTACAAGCTAGAAGTGTTCATTTAATAAACAATAAAATTTTACAGTATGCAACATTTATTCCTTGTGAGTTTGTTAGAAAGGACAGAAGCTTAGTTGAAAGCAAAAGATTTAAAGCAACAGAGTTCAGAACTTTATTATTCTATACAGGGGTGGTTGCATTTAAAGGTATCATTGAAAATAAATATTATAGAAATTTTTTATGCTTAAGCATTGCTACTTCAATATTAGCAAGCTCTGAATATTCATCAGAAGAATCTTATATTGATTATAGTCACCAATTATATTGTCATTTTATTACATCTAGCATTAAGTTATATGGACCTGATTTTATTTCATATAATGTTCATAATCTTTTGCATGTAGTTGATTGTGTAAAATTATTTGGGTCCCTGGATAATTTCAGTGCATTTCCATTTGAAAATAACATGTCCCAAATAAAACGGAAAATTCGAAAAACATCTATGCCATTGCAACCGTACTAAAGAAATCACTGAATTTCAAAAATGCTCATTTTTACATAGTGATGGTGATAACCAGCAGGGTATGCAATTTTGTATACCACATTCTTCAGGGCCCCTAATACTGGAGTATATAAATCCACAGTTTAAAGTAATGAAAACATTGGATTATCAAATCAACTCGGCTAAACTCTGTGACAGTTTTATTCAACTTCAAAATGATATTATAGTGCAAGTTAAGAATTTTGCAACACTTGGTCAACAAATCCAGATTTTAGGAATAGAATATAGAACGTGTGGTCCTTTTTTTTTCAAACCAATCAACTCTTCCATTATTGGAATATTCCTAATTGAAAAAATTGATGATATTATTCAAATGTATTTTGTGAGTTCAATAAAAAAGAAAATAATGACTTTACCTTATCAAAATAAATTTGTATGTTTTCCCATTTTACACATTTAGTTTCATATTGGTAATTATTGTTTAGTGAAAGTTATTCAATTTAGTATTTAGTAGTTTAGTTAGTACACTGAATTTCAAAAATGCTCATTTTTACATAGTGATGGTGATAACCAGCAGGGTATGCAATTTTGTATACCACATTCTTCAGGGCCCCTAATACTGGACTGTACAAATCCACAGTTTAAAGTAATGAAAACATTGAATTATCAAATCAACTCGGCTAAACTCTGTGACAGTTTTATTCAACTTTAAAAATGATATTATAGTGCAAGTTAAGAATTTTGCAACACTTGGTCAACAAATCCAGATTTTAGGAATAGAATATAGAACGTGTGGTCCTTTTTTTTCAAACCAATCAACTCTTCCATTATTGGAATATTCCTAATTGAAAAAATTGATGATATTATTCAAATGTATTCTGTGAGTTCAATAAAAAAGAAAATAATGACTTTACCTTATCAAAATAAATTTGTATGTTTTCCCATTTTACACATTTAGTTTCATATTGGTAATTATTGTTTAGTGAAAGTTATTCAATTTAGTAGTTTAGTTACTACACTTAACCACAAATTCATATTTTTTTGTTGTTGAGTATTTACTGGGTAGTCATTTAAATTCAAAGGAAAAGGCTTTGCTTTCTTTTACGTAAGATAAGGCATTATAAATGACTATATATATATATATATATATATATATATATATATATATATATATATATATATATATATATATATATATATATATATATATATTTATATATACACTTTGTCAAAGTATGTTCAATGTGATGGTATTGTGTTGAAGTATACATCTAAAATATTTTAAGTTATATTTTAACCACAAAATTGAGTGACCTCAATGCCTTATGTTAGCATGTAAAATAAGCACTACTATGTTGTGTATTATTAAATTTTTTTGACTTTGTTTCATCATAGATGACTTGGGCCGTTATAATTTTTCCTACTGAAAATGCTGTAGAAGTTGTACCAATCAGCTGGTATATAAACCAATCCAAAGAATGTTTTTGGCCTCCAAAAAATGTGAAAAAATCAGTACTTGTCAAGCAAATTCAAAACTGTGAGGAACCTGATGTTGACTGGGTTGCTCATCCAGCAAAATTGCTAGGTCAATATGGTAAATATCTGTTTCCTTATATATTTAAACAAAATCTTATCATATCAATAAGTTCTAATTCCATAGTAGTCTAACCAGTGATTATTATTATATTGCCACTTCAACCTACAACCTAACCTAATTAGAAATTATATGCTATAGGGCAAGTCCACTTGACGTCATGTGATAGTCCCCTATTGAATGTGATGATAAACATGCATTGTTTGCTCAACAGGTGGTTCCTAATAATTATTTTGATTGTGTTTGAGTTCATTTTATGTTGATTTGGTGCTTTCTCTAAATTGTTTCAATTGCTTAATATTTTGAAAGCTATATCTGACTGTTTATAATAAAAAGGAGCATTACATCAATACAAAAAAACACAATTACTAATCTAAAATATAGCCAAATAATTGTTTATTCTTAGTGTCAACTTGTCAGCTGGTGGACATGTCCTATTTTTAAATGAACTTTGAATATATGAAACCATATTTCCTAACTGGAGGTGCCTGTAGTTTGTTTGATTGTTGGGTACCTACATTTTTTTAGATTGTTTGGACATCACACAAAAAAAAGCCTGGCGTGCCGAAGAACAAACGGATGTAGGAAGGGGGGTGAGGAAACCTAAACCAAACTCGAGGTATGCTAACACATCTTCAGAAGATGATAATGAAAGCTCGGAAGAAGATGAATTTCCAAAGTTTACCCCTCAAAAGGCATTTAAATGTAAAAATGGTTAACCTTCATTATTACTTGGAAAATGATATACTAATTTGTTTTAGCTGTCTGCACAATACCGAAATCCTCATCCATTAAAAATAAAAATAAATTGCAGCCTGAAAGAGTTTTAGGTAATTTACTTTATAATTGCATACACTTTAAAAACATTAGGAATAATGAGAATTTCTCAATTTTTTTACTGGTAGACTATAGAACTTATAGTATCTTCTGGTTTTAAAGCAATGAAAATCTTTCTTGTATATTCAAATTACATTAGGTATGAGTAAGCATTTCAAAGACTAAAAATTCATAGATTCAAAACTTTTATTTATATCAATCAAAAAGTTATGTCCAGCTGAAACTGCTGTTAATTTGAATATATTTTTAGCGTCTGCTTCAAATAGTTATGGGAAGAGTCAATGTGTCCCCGAAGTTGCTTCTGAAACAGGTATTCACATTTTCTATGTCTTCTTGTTTTAAGTTGTGAAGCAAACAGATGATAAAATATTGAATATTTTCAGTGTCGGCTGGTCACACTTCATGCCAACCAAATAAAAATGATGTCGTAGAAACAGGTAATTTAATGTTTAATTTGAAATTCAAGTGTATTAAAACATAAATTGCAGCTTTTTCACTACAAGTAAACCTCAACTCGCCATAGAAAAAGGTAATTGTCTTTTAAGCAACACTATTCTATCTGGTTAATCTATTTCTTAACATTTTTTGCTTTACAATGCATGAATAACTGAAAATACCATGATAAATATTGTTTTACTGCTATATGATTGTGAAAGAAAATTATTAATATTCATAATTCTAGATGTGCAAAAAATACTTCAAGAAGAACTATCCCTGATAAATATGAAGCTAGATTTAATCATAGATAGATTGAAAGTTAATGAAAGAAACAATTATTTCCCCACTGAATTAAATAAAAAAGGAATAGAAGAGTTTTTTAACAAGATTCCAGCACAAACAAATGAATGTTTGACCAATTTGGAGGATTGGCTAACCGTAAAAGAGAATTACAACATTGCTGTAAGTATGGGCATACAAAATTTTTTGTAATAAAATTCAAACAAAACTAAAGTTTGGAAAAATTAATTGTACATATATAGAACGAAGTGAATTTTATTTCAGGTTTTACAGTTAAGCCGCATAGGCGGGTCGACGATGCCACAAGCGACTAGAAAATCGCTTTACCGAATGTTGGACAATGAAGTTGCTGAGCTATTCTCATGGGATGGAGCAAAAAAGAAGAGGCCATTTAAAAATCTTTCCATGGCCAAAGTTTTAGGGTAATTATTTCTTTACATATTTACATATCTATTTAATTTTGTCAAACAGTACTAGTTTTCTGCATCAGCCAATATCTACAACTTAAAGTTTAATAAACCAGTAATTATTTCAACTCCGTTTGCAGATTCCATAAAAATGACATTTCTGGATGCCAAGGAAGACGAAATTATTGGAATTATAAAAATTTGGCTGGTGAAGGCAAAAGAAAGAATGAAGAAAAGACCACAGGTAAAATTTAGTAATCTCTTCATTTGGTAAAGGAATAATATTTTAATTGTAGAATGAAGATCAGAACCATGAAGAGTTGGGCGAGTGAAGGACATACATATTGTATTATTTCTACTAATAGTACAATAAAATGTTAAACTCATAGTTTGTTTTATTTTTCATAATTCAACTTCAGCTTGACGAATATGTAAATTGGTTCAAGAAGTACATTAGTTTTCAGTTTTTGAAAGTAGCAGGGTAAAAATAAATTTTTATTATCTTCAGGGTTTGATAATATGCCGATGATTTAATGTATTACAGAATACTGGTTAATGATGAAAATTTGCTATCAACATATTACAGAATATTATTTGAATATAGGGTGACAACCAGGATATTTTACAGTGAAAATCACGTTCTTATCATACGCACGTTCTTGGAACGTTCTGGTTCGAATTATTATGTATGCCCAGTTAATGCTGTTAACATACTTCAGAACATTCTTAATACCTGAATATCGGGTGACAAAAAGGATCTTTTACAATGACTGTCACATTCTTATCATATGCTAAGTGGCATATGCGCACGTTCTTGTAATGTTCAAATAACTCTTCCTTATTGATATTTAGATTTAACAATGACTTTACGATGGATCTAGCTTCGGACGTGAATGTTCTTAATTGTTGAGCAGTACAATTTGAGATTTTATTACAGGCTGTCAAACGGTTAAAATGTGCAGTAACAATCTGCCGTGTATTATTATATTTAGAATTCAGTAAATCCAACGCTACATCAAAATTGGTTTCATTTACCGATAATTGAGAAATTAAATTGAGCGGGTCACCTTTCAAGTATTATTTCAAATAGTAGAATTTTTCAGTTTTGGATGTAAGCCGGGTGTTATTTACTATTAGTGCATTAAAAAGATCTATAAAGGCAGTGTATTTAGTGCTATCTCCTGAGAAAATCGGTATTTCTATGGAAGGTAATCTAATATGAGTTTCACTCTGAGAATGTACAGTTAATTAATTAGTTTGATTGAATTTAGGGTTTAGAGTATTTAGAGTAATATTTCTCTAAGTTGTCTATTCGGGATTTGAAAGCATACTTGTCTGACTCGTCTAGATTGCTATGGAACCAGTTGTAAGTACGAGTAATTGCTGCTTTGCAACTAGCACGTTGCGTCTTTAATGAATCCATTTTGTAAATGATGTATTAATTATATGGTTAACATGAAATGTAAATCAATGGCTACGTTTGAACAATGTTTATTTTGTATCAGCGTAATATATTTTTTTTATGTATATACTCGTATATGCTACCAGCCGTACCTCAAGTTTTTTACGGCTCGTTGCAATTTAAATGACACTGTAATTGTACCTGGTTTTCTCACACAACAATACCGACTAGTGTTATCATAGTTCCATAACAATATTAATATGTAATTATTTAAGCGACACTGTACAATGAATGTATGTTACATAAAAAATATCAAATCACTTTGTCAATTAGTGTAACTGTTTAATTATTAATGATCCTGTCTTTTATGAATGTATGTTATATATTATATATATATATATATATATATATATATATATAGAGAGAGAGAGATGTTCGTGGGTTTTTTGAAGTTGGGGCTTGTAGTGTTTATTTGGGCTTGTTTTGTTTGACGTGTGGCCCTGTTATAGGATTCGGTTCCTCTTCAGGGCTGGTTGGGGGTTTGTTTTTTGGGGTGGTTTGTGTGCTCGTATTGACTTGGCTTGTTTGAAGTAGGGCTGAAAATTCAGTTTTCGAAAAGTGTCTAGGAAGTTTGAGAAAAAAGGTGTATAGAAAATTGAAGTTGTGTTTGGTTTTGTGGGTGGTTTGTGTGTCTTTGCTAGAAATCAACCGGAGGGAGAGGCGAAAAGAATCAGCGCCGAAATTGGGTGATTTTTATACGAACATGGTTTTTATGATGAGGGAATGGGGAATTTAAAAGTGTCTAGAAAAGGTCGAGAATGAATAAGACGAACCACGTTGCGTTGCGGATAGTTAATAGAAGCGGGGTGGGTGTTGTTGGAGAGTGAAAATGTATTTTTTGGGGGTTTTGTGTCTCCTGTGTCATGAAAGTTAATAGAAGCGTTGGGAATAGATTTTGGAATTTTGGGTTTATTGAAATTTGTTGGAAAAGTGACTACGAGACATTGAAAGATGTGTGGATGATGTCGGGTTGTGGCGACTGGCTTTTCTCGAATTCGAGGTGAGGATTGGGGAGTTTAAAATGACTGGTTAATATGTTGTATGTGTGGGTTGGGTAACAATAATCTTAAATCCAAAAACTTCGTCGAACGTCGGCCCATTTGGCTGGCGAATAAATTCACTATGCTACAGGAAAAAACGTGAAAAACCTGCAGCACCGACGGGGTGGGTGAGGCTCGCGGATCAATTTGAATCGCTTTCGCTCCTGATGGGAGTGAAAGCAAAGTGAGCACGCCTGCCTATATTTGTTATAGAGCAGTTGTGTCGATAAATGGATGGAATTAAATGACGAAGTGTTTCGGCTATGACATCTCTTGAGTTGGGGATGGCGTTCATGAGGGTGACGGTGAGAATTTCAATGATGATTTTGGTGTCGGTAGAAAGATCATAGGGTGTTGGTGGCTTTTCGAGGGTGACTGGTGCGGTCTCTTGGGGGGTTTTAGGTGTCGATAGCCTGTGGGGGCAGCGAGGATGGAAAGCGGGGTGTGGACCACCGCAATTGGTACATCTAGGAGTGCCGGACTTGGGGCAATTTTCGAATCGGTGGCCTGTTTGGCCGCAAGAGGGGCATATCGGTTTAGACCGACAGGATTCGGAGGAGTGTCCGGTTTGGGTGCATCGACTGCAATACTTGGGCACTGGGGGGAGTGGATTTGTGTTCGATGGCTCGCATCGATGTGGAAGGCCGTGAAATGAGAGGCCGGAAGTTAGGGCCTGGTGGTAGTGGGCTTCGGAGGCGGTAACGATGCGAAACATCGAAGTGGGTTTGTTGGTGGCTTTGGCCACGATTCGCTAAGTTTTGAGGAAGGGGATTTGTTTCTTGTGAAGAATTTCTTCAAATTCTTCGGGGCTGACAGTGGTGTCTACGTTCCTGCAGACAAAGGAGTAGGTGGGTATGAGTGTTTTGTTGGCTGGACGTGGTGGACGTTCTGTTGAGTTAAGAACGTTGATGATGATGTTTTTGTCGCCAGTGGAGTTATGGATTTGTCTCAGAATAGTTGAGACTGACTTTGGGGAGGACGTTTTGAGAAGGGCGGTGCGGTTGAAATTTACCTTAAGAAAGAGGACGTGGCCGTGAAGGAGTTCGAAGGTGTTGAGTAGAGTGAAAAGGGATTTTTGAGTGGCGTATTGGGTTGGGAGGTTTCGGAGGTTCAGGGTTTGAATTGGTGTGTAGTTGATGGTGTGAGTTGGTGCAGGAATGTTGGTAGGTGTGGGTGTTGTTGGTCGGGTTTTGGTTTTCCCGACGAGGGTGAAGCCATCCTCGTCAGAGACGGGTTGTTGTCGTGTGAGTGTATGTGTAGGGGATTGGGATCTTACGGAGGAAGCGTAAGACCTTCTTGGGGATGTGTATGCGGATTGTATGTGTTGTGGGGATGTGTATGGGGTATGTGTGTATTGTAGAGTGTTATATTATATAAGAAATATCAAATCACTTTGTCAAATGGTGTTATTATAATCAATCAAATCCAGGTGTAATTATTTAAATCACAAAGTCTCATGTAAATTTCAAAAGTTCAATAATCAAATAAAGAGTTCTTGCTTTAGTAATAAATACCTTAGTTGTTTTATGTTGACCCTGACCTCGAGGTTCAGTCTCTGTTGAAATCTGGACTATCTTCTATTCACTGATTTAATCCGGCTTCGAATGGCCATGTTCTAATTAACCCTTTTTACGTGGGCTATTAGATGGAATGAAAGTTCTTTGTTGTTATCAGATGTACTCGAAGGTCCAACGATTGTTTTCACTGATGTAATGATGAAATTGTATGATGAAATTAAACACTTATGTCACTATCATTTTTATATATTGTATGAATTTATAATTTTATTTATTTTTGCGTAGACAATTAAGAACTCACTTGTACATACGCGTTAACTGAGATTATTTTGCACATAATATAATGAATTACTGGATGATTGAAGATTAAATACACATGTTTATTCCCGGGATAAAAAACGCCGGGTGCTCTTATAACTTGAGTACCTTTATGTACCACGGTTAAATGATGAAAGAGAGAGAACGAAGGATGAATTAAAAGTGTATGAATGCCGGCTGGGAAGTGATTAAAAATGAGGTGGTATTCGTATTTATACATCGGTTAACGTAGTTGCGAGGTAGGAGCAAAATATTAAGATCTGGCCAATGGGATGAAAGAATTTGAAACGTAACGGTCAGATACAGCGAGTGCAGATTTGCAGTTGGGGTGATTTTTTATGGACCGAAAAGGTTTCGTAGATACAGATAACAGAGTTTGGAAGAGAGTTTTTATGAAGCGATAAGATGTCGGGTACTTTGAAATATTCATTGGAATTTCAGAAAACGATATTTATCTGTATTTCTTATGTGGTAGTAAAGTTAAATGAATTTTTTGTTGATGTAAGGAAATATTAAATGTTGAGAAGAAGGATATATTTAGTTATATGTTTTGAGCAGAATATTCGAATTGTATTATACAGGGGAAGTTGAAAATAAAATCACGGGAGAATTTGGTAATTAAATCAAATTCGAACAAACTGTATTTCACTTATAAATATAAATAACAGAACTAAACGTTATCAGTATAATACCAGTAAAGGAGCAACACCGGTTCGGGCTCATTCCTTATGCAAATTAACATGGGAAATCGCCAAGGTCCATCGTGGTAATTTTTTACTCAATTCGATCTGCGCATGCGTCGGCCGTCAGCAATTTTTGGTGTAAGAAGCGAAGGGGTTTGGGTAGCACGGGGGATGGGGGCTTCGGTTGGGGTAGCGGCTACGGGGGATGGGGGGCCCGGGCCGCCAAAGAAGAAGCGAAGAGGGAAGGGTAGCGTCTGCGGGGATTACGAAGGGTGTAAGAAGAAGCGAAGAGGGAAGGGTAGCACGGGGGATGGGGGGCTCGGTTGGGGTCGCGGCTACGGCCCGGGCGGGGTCGCTCTTTGCGGGGGTTATTCAATGATTTAGAAGAAGCGAAGAGGGTTTTAAGGGTAGCACGGGGGAGGGTAGCGCCTACGGGGATTACGCAAGTAAGGGTGTATACAAGAGAAGCGAAGAGGGTTTTAAGGGTAGCGTCTACGGGGATTACGAAGGGTGTACGGGGGTTATGCAAAATCAGGTGTCGCTTGCCATAACGGCGCTAACTATTTGTCACCAGAGTGCCAAAACGGCCGTGGGTAGCTGGGGTAGCGAAGCTACTTTTCCCGTATACTGCGCATGTTTTCCGTTACATATAGGTCTAAAAAGACACATTTCGACGATCTGCGCAAGTGCTAAGGGCCTTTCTTCATCTTCAATCTGACTAATAGCAGAGATATGTGCTAGTGCCCTAATAGCATCTTTGTACATCCTGTATACGATAATATTCGAACAATCATATTGGCGTTTATTAGACTCCAATCCGACAAATAATAACAGAGATATGAAGAAAGGCCCTTAGCACTTGCGCAGATCGTCGAAATGTGTCTTTTTAGACCTATATGTAATGGAAAACATGCGCAGTATACGGGAAAAGTAGCTTCGCTACCCCAGCTACCCACGGCCGTTTTGGCACTCTGGTGACAAATAGTTAGCGCCGTTATGGTAATGATGGCAAGCGACACCTGATTTTGCATAACCCCCGTACACCCTTCGTAATCCCCGTAGACGCTACCCTTAAAACCCTCTTCGCTTCTCTTGTATACACCCTTACTTGCGTAATCCCCGTAGGCGCTACCCTCCCCCGTGCTACCCTTAAAACCCTCTTCGCTTCTTCTAAATCATTGCATAACCCCCGCAAAGAGCGACCCCGCCCGGGCCGTAGCCGCGACCCCAACCGAGCCCCCCATCCCCCGTGCTACCCTTCCCTCTTCGCTTCTTCTTACACCCTTCGTAATCCCCGCAGACGCTACCCTTCCCTCTTCGCTTCTTCTTTGGCGGCCCGGGCCCCCCATCCCCCGTAGCCGCTACCCCAACCGAAGCCCCCATCCCCCGTGCTACCCAAACCCCTTCGCTTCTTACACCAAAAATTGCTGACGGCCGACGCATGCGCAGATCGAATTGAGTAAAAAATTACCACGATGGACCTTGGCGATTTCCCATGTTAATTTGCATAAGGAATGAGCCCGAACCGGTGTTGCTCCTTTACTAATACCTTTTAGAACTATAGAATGACCATAATACGAAACACTCTGCGGAAACAATCATAGTCTATCTTACCGAACAATTTGTGATCTTCTATGACTTAAAACCATACTCAGGTTGTTTCCATATAAAAAGTAGTAGAGTTACCTTCTTCTAGTAATTTATTTTCCCATCCTGCTGTAGTATTTTCCATGGAAATTGTTTTCTCGGTAACCTTCCTTTGTTTTACTTGTCTTTGGTTTGTCATCATACAGTAAATAAAATAAAACACTTAGCAGCCACTATTGAACATCATTATATCTCTGAATATAAATGGCCCTTGTTTTAATTTTAATCAGAAAAATTGGTGAAAATGCATAGTCTGTACACTGTTTTAATTGCTGGATTTATATTAAAGAAATAAACTAGTCAGTGTACATAAATTGATGACATATAGTTGTCTTACCTGGATGCTTATTAGTTCTCGCCATTTTCGTAAGGAAGTCCTGATTTCTTTCTCTAATAATATTGATATTGTGGCAATCTTCTATTTTTTTTGTTATGCATTTGTTTTGGATCACTGAGAATAGTTAGGGAATACGAAACATTACGATGAAAAGAGCGAGACTAGAGATGAAACCCACATAGAGAAATATATATATATATATATATATATATATATATATATATATATATATATATATTATTTGTCTATGGAATCCCATTACCCAGTACAATTTTGGAATTCTCAAACATTTGATTTTCGTTTATCCCAAATATATATCCATGTTATTTACCATAACTAAGGGAGTGTTTTTTTTCATTTACCATGGTCATATACCATAGTAATTGTCACGGATACTTTGCTAATTAGTCATCTTGAATGGTACTTTCAATTCGACACTTCACCTGTTGGTCAACCTGCCTGTAGTAGTCGATGCCCACCTGTATGTTGGTTTAATTTTATTCATTATTGTCAACCGGAACAATAAAATTTGAGTTTTTTATAAATAATTTTTGATTCTGATTTTTCCATTGTAAGCTGGATAAACCGATTTAGCCATTTTGAGGATAGTTTGCACGGCAAGTGACCGCTGCGATTTTAGGGGAACTGACTTTTGCGGCTCTCATATTTGTGCAAGTTGCTTATAAATTGTTTGATTAATTTTTGGATTTATCCGTATTGGAATGGGATTTGATTTGCGCAAATTATAAGAATATAGTCGGCTTTAGTTTTGGAGAATTTGGGAAGCCACTATATAAACCGAAAGGGATTTATTTTATGAGAATTCGCCAGAGGTTCATTTGAACATTGAATCCAAACGACTGCCTTTTTCCAGTGTGGTCATTTCATCGAACCCTCATAGTATTGAGGTAAGCCGATATGTCTATTATTTTCTAATAAAGGAAGATTTGATAGCTATTGCCAATTTTTTATGCAATTTTCTATAATGAAGGTTAATACTTTTAGGGTTTCTTTTCCCTTCCTTTTCCTCGTGTATGGAATAATTATTTGACAGTTCGAACTCATATTGCATTGGTTCATCTGCTTCAATTGTCAGACCAAAAATAGTTCCCGTTTAGTCACCTGCTTCAAGCAAGGTTAAGGGAGAGGCAATTAGGACTAGATACTGGAATTTATTTGTGGGCTGGAACTCATACCAATACCATAGCAGCTAAGTACCTTAGTTAAGACTACCTGTGATTTTACTACATATTATTTTGAATTTAGTACCTTGATATTTGACATTTTGTACTGGAGAACTGGGTTGGCTGAAACCCAACTTCAGTTCATATAGTGATTGCGCCCGATTTTGAGAATTAGATAATAAATCCCGGATTCGACTATTCAGTTTGGCTGAAACCCAAACTAAACATTTATATTTTGTAATTTCAGTAAAACGAAATCGATAATTTTCTTTATGCTACTTTATTGGGGGGTATTAAGTACAAAAAAGGGTGTAGTGTACAACGGGTTGTAAAGTGTAAAGCTTGTAAATTATTTATAGCTGTGACTAGAGCTTTAAAACTTTTACATTGTGAACTTTACTTCAGAAATTATTAGTAATATACACTACCCTTGACACCAGACTAGGTTACTTAATTCGATTGCAAAGTACCTGCCCATTTGTTTTCCGCATTTTCCAAAAGTAGTAAAATTCTCCTGAGAGTAGTACCTATCGCTTTGAATCTTTACATTATTAAGTTAGGCATTCCAGTGACTTCGGTCTTTTACAAAAGCACACTTAAAGGTAGGTTAATTGTTGCATCAAGGTCGATTAACAATTGGCGCTGATACTGGCAAAATTCTGTTCGGTTTTCCTATCCCAAATTTGACACTGGAAGTGGTGAGATTTCGTATTTTTGACATAAACTGTACCAAATTTTGTTGTTTAAAAAGACATTTGGTGAGTTATTTTAAACTTTTTTTCGGTGCTGTGCTTCCTTTCTTTCAACAAGTATCTTTTCACAAATTGGAAGTGTAGGAAGACGGATATCAAATTTTTTTAAAGTTTTTTTTTCTTCATTTCCACTAAACCTTGATACGAGCTAAATTTAAAAATGTTTAATTTAAAAGTCAACTATTTAGTACGCGATGAATTAGAATATGAATTGGAAGTTAGAGGGATTTCGGAGCAAGGCAATGTAGAAACACTACGAAAACATTTTCGAAACATTTTGGCTTTGGAGAGAAGTGGTTCACCCGTTCAAGGAAAATATAAACTAGATCCTAAAACTGAAATTTCGGAATGTAAGAAGAAAATACAAGAGTTACGTGATGCTATTACTACTCTTACCAGCGTTGCATCCACTAAGAAAATCGAAACTAAGTTTGCACACATTATGGATAGAATTGGTAGAATATCCGAAGATGATGACGATGTGTCGACACAAAAGTCGTCGTTACTTATTGAATTATCAGAACTCGTTCCAGAGTATAATAATAAGTTGAAACTTTTTGAAAATAAAGATCCTACTTCTCAAATACCCTTTGGATCCTAATTTTGGTGGTTCTACTTCCTCTACTTCAGCAGCCAATACTGGTACATCAACGGCTCAATATTTAAATACTTCTGTGAATATTAGTGTTTTTAAATGAAACTCACGGTCTCTAGTTAATTCCACAATATAATAAAAGTTATTGAAAATTCTAAAAAATTGACAATTGTTTCGATAAATCAATATCACTTACGAGCATACAGATTAAAACAACCAGATAAATCCCACTACGCAAAACATCTACTTGACACCAATCATTCATTGACACCTAACACAGAACTAGAAGGGCTGCATATTTGTGAAAAGAAACAAGAACTAGATTTCCTGGAAGAACTGGAAATTAGAAGACATTTAAGAAACCCACAATATGAAGTTGTCAATGAACAGTTAAATCTAGGGAGTTCTCCATTAATAAACTGTCTTCTTAAGTGATAATTGTAAAGATCAGCAGATATAGTTTTCCTGGTTTTCTATATCATTGCACAGTTATACTGATCTTAATTGGAAAAATGATATCCAGGATATCACCATAGGGCTAATAATATCTAAGCTTCAATATTTGTAATATTACATCTTCTTCTTTTTTCTATAAACATATATTAAGCCAATCACAAGTTAGGTTACTTCTTGGTCTAGCCAAAAATAACTACTAAACATCAGGTAGGCATAAAATGAAATGTAACTTCTGTCATTCTGACGATGATATTGATTTATCGAAACAATTGTCAATTTTTTAGAATGTTCAATAACTTTTATTATATTGTGGAATTAACTAGAGACCGTGAGTTTCATTTAAAAACACTAATATGAGCATATTCCACGAAGTAAGGGTCGAGACAGTCAACTTCTGTGAATCTTAGCCCGTCAAATCAAAGCAACTCTAATAGTACTCAATTTTCTAGTAGTTCCATAAAATCAGTACCCACCTATATATAGATGGGACTTGAAATTTTCAGGTGGTTCTGATTTAAGTTTTAACGCCTTTCTACAGTGCGTTGAAGATTTAAGTAGGTCCAAGAAGGTCTCCAAAGATGAACTGTTTTTATCGGCACATGATTTATTTGACGCTCTAAACTTCTATCATATGGTGGTTAAATATGCGAGTAACTATAGGCCTGCTATGAATAAACTTTTTGATCGGATGCCTACTCCAATTGGCGATGAATTAAGATTAAAAGTTTTAAAATCAAATATTCTTCCCTTTTATCAGGAACGTCTAACTCTTCAAACAAGTAATACTCCATTTGACCTTATCCAACTTTGCCGCAAATTAGAAGAGACTAAAATCAATATCGAGCAATATGCTCCCCCAAAACCTGGAAACTTATCGTTAGAACCTGATTTAGACTATCACTGCACTATTAGGAAAACTCCACCATCACAATCTATTATTAGGGAAATTTCGGTACCAAGTAATAGTAATAGCTTTAATAACATGAATTATCGAAACAACGGAAATAGCTATAGGAATAATAGTAATAATTACATGGATGAGAGTATGCTTTAAATGCGATCTGCCTAATCATTTGGCGAAGCTTTGCACATCTCGTGTTATCAGATGTTTTCCTGTAAGAAAGAAGGTTTTACTAAACGCACTTGCCCTGACTGTTCTAAAACTTCGGGAAACTTCCGAAGAAGCCATTCGTAGGTGGGAGTCTGACTTCTTTCCCCAAATCCATATTCTGTAGATAAAGAAATGATTGTTTTAGACTACATTCTTTCCCATGTAGGTCCTGGTGAATGTCCTTATTAATGAACAACTCGATGAAATGTTAAAAGATGGTATCATGGAACCTTCGAAGTCAGCTTGGTCTTCTCAAGTACTTCTTGTACCTAAAGCAAATGGTGAGCAACGTTTCTGTGTTGACTTTCGACGTTTTAATGCCGTTACTGAACGTGAGGCTTTTCCATTACCTTACATTTCAAACATTCTAGATAAGTTAGGATGTGCCCAGTATATGTCTTCTTTAGATTTAAAATGTGCCTATTGGCAAGTGGCTCTAGATGGTGATAGTAAACAATACACTGCATTTACAGTGCCTGGACGTGATTTATTTCAATTTACACGCCTTTCATTCGGTCTACACAATGCACCAGCCACTTTCCAAAGACTGATAGAAACTATTATGAGCGATTTAGATAACTATGTATTTTGTTATTTAGATGACATCGTGGTGGTGACTATAGATTTCGAGTCTCATATTAACATCCTTCGAACAGTTTCCGATCGTTTGTACTCTAATGGTCTCACTTTGAATCGTTACAAAAGTAAATTCTGCCGTGATGAACTTAAATATCTTGGATACCTTGTAAATCGCTTAGGAATCTCAGTAGATCCTGAGAAAGTTAGCTCCATTTCAAATCTTACAGTTCCCAAAAATGTACGAGATATTCGAAAACTAATTAGCATGGTGTCATATTATAGGAAGTTTATACCTTCGTTTTCAACATTAACTGCTCCCTTAACACGTCTTCTTCACAAGGGTGTAAAGTTTGATTGGAATAATGAATGTGAATTGGCTTTTCAAAATATCAAAAATGCTCTTATTTCGGCCCCTATCCTTAATTGCCCTAATTTCGATTATGAATTTGTATTACAAACTGATAGTTCATCTTTTGGTATTGGCGCTGTGCTTACACAATTTTATGATGGTCGTGAGCATGTGGTATGTTACGTTTCTAGAGGCGCGTTTAGATTGCGCGAAATTGTTTCGCGCAACAGTTTCGCGTCGTATATACCTGGTACTGACCCCGAAACTTATTTCGTTCGTACTCGCGAGTATGTTTCGTGGTGAGCCACATCAGAGAGCCTCGCGTCTCGTGTTTCTTGTAGTGTAAACCGATTCTACTGTTTCGCGCCAAAAATGAACCAGGAGGATAGCATACGCCTCATTGAACTTTATGCAATGTACCGATTTTTATGGGATGCCAAAGATAAGGTCCACCATAACCGTATGAAGAGAGATGATGCTTGGAAGGAAATGAGTCCAAAATTGCAGTACCCTGTTGCTACCTTAAAGGCAAAAATGAAAACATTGATGGGTTCCTATAGGAGTGGGAGGTCCGGGGAGAAAAAAAGCAGAGTCACTGGTTCCGGTATGTAAATTTTTATTATTTTATGCTTTGTATTAATATATACTTGTTTGTCGGACTTTTTGTAATTGTGTCACAGCATGCATACTAGTACCATAAAGCGAGATAACTCCTTAAATAAATACTCTAAAGTACTATTTATTAGTATTCTTGTTACAGGTAGCGATGAAGTATATGACTCTAAATGATTCGCCTACAAATACTTTGAGTTTTTGGCTGATAAAGACATCCCAAGGGAAACTGTGAATACTGCTAGTGAGGTAAGTGGATCCTTAATATTGGTCCTGCCACGGCAACGGTTGATTTAAAATAAAATTATTAGCTTAATGTAAGCGAACATCTTTGAGCTGTGCGGATGTCCTTCGCGGAATATTGCGGTTTGGAAAGAACTATGTCATAGGTGCGTCGTTGCGCCATCTACCATTTATAATGTCGCCATTGTTGTCAGTATCGAAACTTCCAGGAGAAGTATACGATCCATGAGAAGTACTTTCGCATAGAAAGTTATGGAAATAAATAGTTGCTAAAGTAACTTCTGTTGCTAATTCTGGTTGCACAAGTAGAGGCTTTCTCAATACACGAAATACTGAAGTCATTATCCCAAATGCATTCTCCACGACGCGACGTGCTCTCGAATGACGGTAATTAAATACACGTTCGAACGTACCACGGGATTACCATCAAATGGTTTCATCGTGTACTCACTCAAAGCAAACGTCTTGTCACCTAATACGTAATATGGTACTTGCATAGAATATGGAACTTGTAAGACTTCTGGGCGAGGAATATTTAATTCGCGCCTCTCCAATTTATTGTACAATGCCGTATTTTTGAATACACCACCGTCCGATATCCGCCCTTGACATCCTATATCAGCATAGATAAAATTGTAGTCTGCGTCGACTATTGCAAACAGCACAATGCTAAAAAATTTTTTGTAGTTGTAGTATTCAGTCCCTGAATTAATAGGTGCTTGTAAAATAATGTGTTTTCCATCCATAGCCCCGATACCGTGAGAAAATGGCCAATTTCAGAGGAGATCTGAAGCCACTCTTCTGTAGTAGATGGTACCTGAAATCAAAACAAAATAAATTAATAACATTCAAAATAAAGGCGAAAACATTTTTATGCCAAATATGTTCACATAGGAGTCAAAAATAAAATTAACCTGGTTCCGAAAAGAATTACTTAACCGTTGTTTGTTTTGTTTCAGGAACACTCCGAAATAGAAGTTCTTGTAACGCCAACTTCGCCTACGGTCACCCCCGCAGAATATACATCTGCAACTACTACATCGGCAGCTATTTCATGTTCGACCACACGTCAGCAGATGTCACAAGAGACTACCTTTCCTACTCCAAATACTAGCAGGAGACAGAGAACTGGCATCAAACGTAAGGCAGCTGAGCAAGAATCCGACTCAATGATGCATGAAGCTATGCAAATATTGAAGTCATCTGTTAATTCATCTAATGATGCGTACTTCACCTATGCTTTGAATTTGGCGAATGAACTACGAAAATACGACCAGCACTCGCTGGCTCACGTCAAACGAGCCTTCGCTAATATTTTATTTGAAGCGGATATGGGAATGTATTCTGCTTCATATGGTAATACTTTACAAATACACATCCCGCACAGTTCGCCTTCTGCGTCGTCACATAGTTCACATGATTATAGGAGCCAAACATCGACTTTTTCATCAAACGCTCCTCTAACAACATTAGATACCTCAGAAAATATCACTCCAGAAGTCGATATACAGTCTGTTTTATTAGATATGTGAACATTTTTCGTTTCAATAAATAATAATAACTAATAAAATAAAAATAAAGAATATCTTTTACCTTTACATATTCCTTAAGTGACTGAACTAACGCATCGCAAACTTCTGGAATAATTCTTGATATTGTGCTTTTCGATATTCTGAAGAGGTATTGTAGGCTGCTGTAGGAATCTCCCGTAGCAAGAAATCTCAAGCAAACTGTCAACCTCTCTTTTACAGATATAGCCTGTCTCATGTTGGTATCCATTTTTCTTATTTTAGGATCAACTAGTAATACGAGCTGTTCAAAATCTTCTGTGGTCATCCGAGTGAAGTTTCGAAAAGAATATTTACAAGTTTCCGCTGTCATATCCCTCAGGAGTCTGTTTCCATATTGAAATCTCCGGCGAAATATGTCTTTCGACCACCATCGGCGTGTTCTTTTATTTCTTTTTCTTTTCTTTCTCAACATAATTATCATCATAATTGCAAATGCTGCACTCGGAGCAACCGGCATGCTTGTCTCTCACAAACTGGCGGCTCACCTTGTTTTCGCTTGTCAACCCGAAACGTTTCGCCTCGTGTAAACAGTTATGCCGAGACAGCGACTCGCGAAACTGTTACGAGAAACAATTTCGCTCAATCTAAACGCATCTTTAGACTCTTAGTCGCACAGAACGGGTATACAGTGCAACAGAAAGAGAACTTCTAGCTGTTATTTGGAGTACTGAAAAATTGAGATGTTACCTTGAAAGTACAGGGTTTAAAGTAATAACGGATCATTATAGTTTGATATGGCTGAATAATCTGAAAAATCCTCAAGGTCGTTTAGGTCGTTGGTGCCTTAGACTTCAACAATTTGACTTTGAAGTTATCCATAAAAAGGGTAAAGAACGTTCCTGACGCGCTCACGCGCGAGGTTGAGGATAATCCGGATTTAATTGGTTCAGATCTTGAAATTACAGAAATGGAAATGGACGGAATTAACGATAAATGGTATCTAAATATGTTAGATAAAGTAGAAACTGATCCACTCTCATTTCCTTCTTGGCGTACTTCTCAAAATATGCTTTATAAAAAGATAAACCTGGATTGTCTAGAGTTACATACTGATGATGACTTCTGGAAGTTGGTTATTCCAAAAAAGAAACGCAAAGAAGTTATTTCGTCTTGTCATGATACGACTACTGGTGGTCACTTCGGTGTTCCATAAAGTCTCCCGATTGTACTATTGGCCTTGTCTTAAAGCTGATATCACGAAGTTTGTTAAAAGTTGTGTTGTGTGCCAGCAAGTCAAATCAGAACAAAAACCACCGGCTGGTCTTATGGGAAATGCTATTATTGCCACTCATTGTTGGCAGATTATCAGTATGGATTTATTTGGTCCATTACCTAAGAGTAAAAATGGTAATATGTATATATTTGTTGTCACTGATACCTTTAGTAAATTTAATTCTTCCCAATTCGGAAAGCTAATGCGAAGACTATAATTCAGTTGTTAGAAGAAAGAGTCTTTCTTTGCTTTGGTGTACCTGAATTGATTCGGACAGATAATGGCCCTCAATTTAGAAGTTTGGATTTCTCCAATTTAAAATCAAAGTATGGTATAAGAATTCTTTTTAATCCAAATTATCATCCATCCCCAAATCTTACAGAAAGAGTAAACCGAGTAATGAAAACTATTATATCTTCATTTGTTACAGAAAATCAAAGAGATTGGGATATATATCTTTCAGCTTTTGCATGTGCTGTCAATACAGCAAAACATGTAGTTACTGATGGTCATACTCCTTACTTCGTAAATTTTGGAACTGAAATGAAATTGCATGGTTCTGAGCACCTAGATAAATTTCCTGATTCAAAGAAGGACCTCAAACTTTTAACACACTTTTTATCACCTCTCAATGCTAACCGACGCCACGCGTCCAAGTACTCGATCTTCAAATTTTTTGTTAACAAACTCGCTATTTCACAGCCGACCTTTTTTGTTTCCATTTTTATTTCATTTCCGCTATTATTAAAATGTCTTCCATGGATAAAATGTTTTTACTGTCATTTTGAGTTTTCATATTTATTACAGCACTTTAAATTTTCTAGGATACATATGGTTGATAATATTAACTTTCTAGTAGTCTTTTCCTCATTTATATACAGGCATTTTAGTGAAATAAGTCTTTAAACTAGAATGACATTTATGATTATTATAATTAAATTACAACAAGGATTGACATTTTTCTTTGTACAATAGTGACTAAATAATATCTCATACTTATGAAATAATTCCTTTTATATAAAATCTGTCTTATTTCTTTATTTACTCTATGCATTTAATCTTGATTTTCCAATGACATTTTTAGACTCATTATTCTTTACTAGACTTCCTCTTACGGTTTCCTGTATATTTATACAGTATGTTTCAAAATTTGACACATGAAATCTTTATTGTCATATTGGATTTATATACAATGTGTCATTTTTTCTAAATATATTATTGATTAATGAATTTTTACTATGTTATATTAATTATGACTTACAATGATTGAAACATTATTTATTTTAGATAATTAGCTGAATGACAAGCTGATTCATTGGTAATAAATGAGAATAAGCATTTGAATAAATCCAAAGTTTTTTAAAAGAATTCCTCCATACATGATATAGTGTTTTACCCCTTTTTAACACTACTAAGGTAATTTCTTCAAATATATTACTGTTTTTGTTCTTGTTATTTCCATCAAATAATCGCATAGTATATGCATTGATATAGAATTTTATTTATGGCTGGTTTATCTGTATTACGTTCTGCATTGATTTTATTGATGCTAACCAAAATAATATATTCCTAATTATATAAGATGCACTTTTATAGTTTATATATATATATATATATATATATATATATATATATATATATATATATATATATATATACATATTCCACGCGCTGATTGTTCTTAAGGCACTCAGCCGGTAGACTGGCGCGATTTTCCTCCGGGATTATTGTATACAAAGTGTACCCGCCCAGATAGGTAATCCATATGTGAGAACAGATGTAACTACTGACGACAGTAATGCTCTCCTCTTCTGCTTTGGTCCTCCTATGTTGGGCATCAGTCGTGACAGGCTCGCTCTGACTACTGACTCTTTGGCACCGACGTGTTCTGCCTGCTTTTTAAAGTTGAGTCTGGCATCGATCATTATCCCCAGATACCGAATGAACGGTTGTGATATAATATCTTGTTCTCCGATACTCAGCCTGATAGTTTCCACCTGTTTTATACTAGTGATGAGCACTGCCTCGGTCTTGTGTTCTGCTAACTTTAGGCCAACTGTCTCCATCCATTCGGCGGCTTCTTCCCTTTTGGGAGGAGTACTAGTCTCTGCTGCTTCCATTTTTGTGGAAAAGTACCTTCTTCAAGACACGCATTATAGACTTCCAGAAACAACGCAGGGGCCGTTTTGATAGCCAACTTCAATGCGATGTTTGGGATCCCATCTATGCCAGGAGCTTTAGTATTCCCGACTCTGTTACACGCTTCCATTAGCTGGTCCTCTGTGATACGTGGGATCTCTTCTATCTGATGCTGCTTTGTAAGGTGGTGCATCTTCTTTTGTTGGGGAAACAGCGTGGTCACGATTGTCTCCAGGAGTTTCGGACATGTAGGTGATTGCATTGGTTGCCTTTTAAGGTGAGTCATGACTACCTTATAAGGTTTTCCCCATGGGTCGTTTTCTACTTCATCAATCAGTGTACGCCAGCATAGTCGTTTACTATCTCCAATGGCCTTACGCAGACTTCTACGTGCGCTTTTGTACTCTGCTACCAGCTCTTCGTAATTCGGTTTTTTACGACCGCGCTGTGATGTTCTTCTCTTCATAAGACACTCTTTACGGAGAGTAGCAATGTGGTCGTTCCACCAGTGCATCGATGGTAAGTGACTTATTCCGCGTTTTCGGGGCATAGTGGCGTCACAGGCTTCCGTTATCCTCTTCATCGGCTCGTCTGACTTACTTTCAGCATTTCCTTTCTTGATTGGCTTGATATCCAGGGCAACGGTGAATGCAGCATTATCAAAGGCGGCCACTTTCCATCCAATTGTATTAAGCTTCCGGTGCACTTCTCCAGTAGTTTTCCCAGTAGTCACTTCCCACAGCAACGCGCAGTGGTCACTGGCCGTGTAAGTATCCAAAACCCTCCACGAGTAGTCCCCCTTAACGTGTGTGCTGCTGACGAAGGTAAGATCCAATATGGAGCTCGTGTCTTATGAATGTTGGTTTATCACCACTATTGAGCAAGACTGCATCCAGTGTCAACGTGGCCTCCAGTAGCACTTCACCCCGTGAATTCGTCTCTTTGCTGCCCCAGTCCACTGCCCAGGAGTTGAAGTCCCCTGCGATTGCCACGGGCGAGTGCTGATTCGCATCTTCGGTCAATCGGTCTAGGAAGTCGATGAATTCGGCTAATGTAAGGCTGGGAGGAGCATAACAGCTGTAGAAATAGATTCCGTTTATCTTCGCCCCCACAAAACCTGCTTCTGTGCTATTAGCAACACTCTGAAATGGATATTTACCACAGGACCATATGACCGCTTTAGCGGTACTATCTGTTTCCCACGGTTGAGCAGTAAGGTGTCTGTATGGTTCCGATATCAATGCAAGATCTGCCTTCAATTCGCGCACGGTCTGCATGAGCAGATCGTGTGCAGCCTCACAATGGTTGAGGTTAAGCTGTACTATTTTCATAATCGTTTGTTCTTTGTCTTCTGAAGTGCCTCTCTATAAACTGGGCATTTGTTGCTACCAGAGATGTGGGCACGATTCTCCATGTCGTCTTTTTCTCACAAAACGCATTGAGCTTCCCTTCGGTAAGTGGCTGCTTTGTGACCTTCTTGTCCACATTTGGAACAGAGTCTGGACCGATCCACTTCACTCTTGCACTTAACAGAGACATGTCCATAGCGCCAGCATTTGTAACACTTAGTTACTCTCTGCACTCTCCTTATACGGCAGTTGACCAAGCCAATGCGGATCTTGCCGTGTTCGCCTATTGCGTTTTCCACCATTGATGCTGCCAGCGTCACCGAGGCTATCTGGGTTCCTCCATAAGCTTTACGAAGTGACCGTACGGTGTCCAACGTGATTGGCCGTTCTTCCCCAGCCACTTTCTGCAGTGCTGCGACGATATCCTCTTTCGTCGTTATCTTATCGAGATCACGGATTTCGATATCTTCTTGGGGCCCTTTACTGATGACTTGGTCGTCATCGCTAAGAATTTCGGCTATCGCCTGTCTCAGAGATTGACCTCCATCTGTGTTTTCTCTTGCCAATACGATCAGCATGTTGCCACTGGCTGTTTTACGGATCTTATCGACTGAGACAGTCTGCTTTTCAGGAACGTCCGTTTTGACTCTTTTAAGTATTTCAGCATATTTGTTCTTTTCCTTTAGGCAAACAATCAAGGCATTCTGTCTGTTTCTCGGCTTTTGTAGCTTCCTATACTCAGCCTGATAGTTTCCACCTGTTTTATACTAGTGATGAGCACTGCCTCGGTCTTGTGTTCTGCTAACTTTAGGCCAACTGTCTCCATCCATTCGGCGGCTTCCGAGATACTTTAACAGGCAGCTCCGTTTCTTGCTTCTTCTTATACCTGACCTCCTGCCAGTCCATCGTGTTCTCTTCAGGCGGCTGTGCCGCATTCTTGAAGATAGGAGTTGTTCCTGTCGCCTCCCTCTTTTTGGTTTCCTTGTTCCCCGAACCGGGTGACTTGGGTAGTTTCCGTTTGACATTGCGAATGTCACGGTTGCCTTCAGAAACCGATTCGACATGTGACGTGTCTTCTTTTCTCAGAAGAATTACGGACGTCACTATGACTTCCGTGGCTTTACTATCTACCAGATTTTCACGGGCGCAAGATTTTTGGGATGGTTTACTCCACCGAACTCTCGGAAATGGTAGCGTCAAGAGTTACCAGGGTAGCAACAGATGGAGGTTAAGTAATTCTAGGGGTCTGTTATTTTTGACCTCTATGCCGTGCGAAGTGGGAAACAGGCTTTAGTTGTTTACCACCATCGGAAAATGAAACTACCTTGCTTTATAAAATTTCACAATTTATTTCGGTTTCGAAAGAATTTGGGAAAAAAGGAAAATAAAACGAACCCCTTTAACTATATAATTAAACAACCAAATTTTAATGAAAGCCCTTCAGTATTTGCGATTTATATTAAATTACTGCCCAGACCAAAGCACTTTATTACAGAATAAATGTTTTACGCTTACAAGCCTAACGTGCAAAGCTCTAATAGTTTTCGGCGATCGCCGGTGAAAATCAGCGAAAATTTACTAGAAGTACGGTGAGAATTACACAGAGAAAGCGTTATAAAGGCACTAGCAGTGTTCTACGGGAGCATTTCTTGGCATTTGTGTACGGTTTAATATAAAAGAAACGGTAAATAATAGAGTTACCTCGGTTTTTATGCAGATATTTCCCCGGCCGTTGGTGCTAAAATCAATCGTGCAAAGATCAGTTAGTCGGCAGAACCCGAAAACCTCCCCTTGGCGAACCTGCTATGGCAGCGAACGCTCGCGAGATTATTTCGTTCCACGCCTTGGAAAACCCTCGAAGATGTCCCTGCTATGGCAGCGAACACAGACGAGATTCCTCCAAGTTGCCTATTATGAAATATTTTAAAGTTACGCTACCAAGGCCTAGAATAGAACGGCGGTAATTAATAAATTTCTCTTGGTTTTGTGCGGACTTTACCCCGGCCGTTGGTGCTAAATCAATCGCTCAAAGAACAGTTAGCCGGCAGAATCCGAAAACCTCTTCCTGGCGAACCTGCTATGGCAGCGAACGCACGCGAGATTATTTCGTTTCACGCCTTGGAAAACCCTCGAAGATGTCCCTGCTATGGCAGCGAACACAGACGAGATTCCTCCAAGTTGCCTATTATCAAATATTTTAAAGTTACGCTACCAAGGCCTATATGGTACTAGATTCAACACACCCCCGAAATAACTTGAGAGTCCCTCAAGAATTTACCTGCTTTGCAGCGAGAATGCTTAAAAGTTTCCCAACGTTATTTCCTTTCCCTAGTGTTGTATACCGGAATTGGGATTCCCGAAATATCTTGAAAATCCCCCAAGAATTTACCTGCTTTGCAGCGAGAATGCTTGGGAATTTTCCAATTATATTTCTTTTCCCCTGAAGTTACAGCCAACAGTAAATTCTTACTTCGGAATCGTACACAAATACGCGGAAAATCACTCAAATTAAACAAGCAGTAAGCAAAATAAAATCTATTAATACAATTACTAAATTCGCTTACCTCGCTGGCGAAAATCAGTCGGCGTTTCGGTTACGGCGGAAAACGGTGGAAATGTCAGAGCACAGAGTTAAAACAGCACAAGAATCAGGAGTCAAAGAGAGCTATTCCGTTCCGTTTGCCGGTTTTATACATTCTTTCTCGACCCCACTCAGGAGGTTCCCTACGTAGCAATCTTAAGAACGGCGTCGACTGGCGTGCGCGAGCGATGCAGTAAGAAATACACATTAAATATATACCGGATGTATCAATATACATATTTAAAATTATTAGGAACAAATAAATTTACAGCTTTTGATGAAAGAGGGGTGTATAAGCAAATAATGACGGAACTTAATAATAAAATGAGAAATAAAATATATACAGTTGAATGTCTGAACGAAAAAAAAATAGTAACATCGTTACATCCCCCTCTTTCTTCGGTAAAAAAAATTAATAAGTGAAAGTGAAGCTTTCATTATATATTTTTTTTTCAATCTAAACCTAAAACGAATATTTTTCACACAAGACTAAACTTCTTTACCCAAGAAAACTTGCAGCGGAGTGGATTCCAAACCTCGCTGGCGTTACTGGAGTCTGGAACTCCTCGTACTCAGACTTGGATACGGGCGAGAAGAGCGTTGCCTCACTCCTCTACAGGTGGGGCGGTTCCGAAGCATCGAGTACCGCTGACGAACGCCGGTGATGTCTTCTGGAGTTTCCGGGGAACAGTCACATAGGTTGCATTGAATGCCAACATCTCGGCGGGATCGGGAAACTATGAGTGCTTGAGTTGCTACAGAGCGTCTTCCCGGCTCAGGTGAAGAACGGGACATGGATCGGCAAGTAGCTCGGCTTACAGACGGTTGATTCCAGCGGGAACAACGTAAGGACGGCTTCATAACAGTAGTCCTAACTGTCGGCATCTTGCACAAACAATCTCGGGACTTCTGACCAAAACGTCCGCAACGGGAGCAGAATAGGATAGCTTTTCTGCGAGTACAAGCGTCACGGCGGTGTCCGGGATATCCACATTTCCAACATAGATCCCTCTCAATGGGCAAGTAAATGTCATCGCATGTTGGTTCGCTCGATAACTGGCATGTATAGCTGGACTTCTGACCGGTTCCTCGTCTAATTTCTTCCGGTATTTTGTCTAGTAACGAGGACGTACTGGGCGCTGCAGGAATCTCCGGGTCCATTTCGTTACACTCGGGCACCGGGCTCGCACCCTGCGTTACTTGGACTGACGGTCCGGCGGTCGTATCTAGATTGGCACTAGGTAGGTCCTCTGGCGGGGCCGATTCGGGCGGGAGGTCATCTTCATCCCAACTCTCCATCCCAGATATGTCTAACACTTTAAATGAGGACTCGGCACCCATGGTGTATAGAGTAAGAGGCCGAAAATCTATAAACGAAAAGACAGTTTAATTCTAGCCGGAACTGTATGCACGAACAAAGTTTCGGGTGCGGGAAGTGCTACACTTAACGTGAGTCTGACACTAGGCTCAAACGGTTCTCCCCATAAAACAAAAGAAAATTCTTCAAAACATCCCCTAATTACAAAGAACTAAAAAAAAACAAAATCCTACACAGAACACGCGGACGCACTCACACAGTGCTAGCGTTCGTTAACCGGCGGTAGGTATACCTTACGCAGAACCCCTTGGTCATCGAATAGGTACACCCTACACCAACGTCGCGGGTCGGAATTTCCGGGCCGGAATGGACGGCTACGGTTGACCCATTCGGTCGGCCACGGATGGTCCTTGGCTTGTTGGAGGGCGAAGAAAATCAGCCGTTGTTGTTCCGTTGGACCTGCTACCAACCGGGGTGGAACAGATGGGGCAGGAGGCGGCGGAAATAATGGGTCGAAGGCGTATTGGACATCGGACCGTTGGGTAATTTCTTCGCTGCACTTGACCCATTCATAATCCTCTGCCGGCAGGATTATCTCTCTCCGGATAACGGTTTCCAGCGTGACCGTCTCCAAATACGTGCCGGCTTCCGGATAGGGGGGTGACGGCGGCGGTGTGTTGCCCGGGACATACGGCACTACAGCCATCAGGTCTTCCATGGAGGAACGCTCGGTATCCGGTACCCATTCGAAACCGAATTCAAAGTCCTCCCAGGTCGGGACAAAATCTTCCGGGAACAGGGGCGTTTCCGGGAACGTCGAGGTAACAGGCGAGGGAGAAGCTGCGGGGCTGGTCACAGGGGAAGTCAGATCTATGATCTCTTCTTCCCGTTGCAGGTGTTCTCTTACTTCCGGGGTACATTCCCGTACCTGGGTATCTCGGCTTCTTTCTGGCTGAGGTCGTTCGGCTCGGTCTGTTACCAGGTTTCGGAGAAGTACGGGATCATTCCCAAGAGGCGGTACTTCATAGTTCGGTTTCATTCTGAAAAGTACTAATTACTAGCGTTTCCCGAAATCGGTTTCAAGTCTTTAATATGCATCCGATAATAACGCCTGCCTTGTGCATCTTTTAAATCGTACACAACGGGGGATAGAACGGACCGGAATATTTCGGGGCAAGTTTCGCGGCCACATGGTCTGCGGCGGATGACAGGGTATGTTCTTTTTTCATTACCGAATCACCTACCGTACATCTCCAGTCCCGGCGGCGTAGATTGTAATATCGGCTTTGCGTCGTAAAGGCTCTAGACAGATTCAGTCGGACTAGTTCGAAACATTCTTGCAATTTGTTCAAGCTAAGTAAGTGCTGTTCAGAGACTTCAATTCCGGCATAATTGGGTGTTTCAGATTCTTCTTTCGTCTGATCTTGTTCCACTTCTCGGCGTAGTGTATTCGGGACGTCCAGATCTCTTCCGAAATTGAGAAAGGCGGGAAAAAAGCCGGTAGAGTCGTGCTTAGAGTTATTAATCGCAAACTTCAGGTCGGATATTCTCAGATCCCAATCTCGGTGGTCTTGTTCACAATACTGAGCTATCATGGTCTTTAAAGTACGGTTAGCTCTTTCAACAGGATTAGCTTGTGGTGTATATGGCGGGGTGAATCGATGGCGTATTCCTAAGCCTCTCAACATTTCCTTAAAGAGCTTACTATCATATTGTGTTCCATTGTCTGATAATACGGTGCGAGGACATCCAAACGTGGTCAGAACTTCTTCGTAAAAAGCGTTACTTATCGAGCTAGCGGTCGCTTTTCTGATCGGTTTACACTGTACCAATTTTGTGAAACGGTCCTGGAACATGACTATGTAGCAGTTTCCTTTTTTACTGCGCGGCAGCGGTCCAACAATATCGGTACTGACAGTTTCCCAGGGACGTCGATTTCGGGACGGTTGCATCTTCCCAGCTAACTGCTGTTGAGACGGTTTGTATTTTAAGCATTGCATACAGTCACGGACGTACCTGGTTATGTCCCTAAACATTCCTGGCCAGTAGTACATCTTAGCAATCTTCGCTATTGTTTTTGCAATCCCTAAGTGTCCGGCGGTAGGGGCATCGTGATTTTCCTGTAAAACACGGGATCTTTGTGACTTCGTCACACACAGCTTCCACGGGTCAGACAGTTCAGGCTCACTCAGATCATTCAGGTCCCAAAAATGTCGGTACATTCGTCCTTCTTTGATGCAGTAATCGGTAAATTTACCTGGGTCTCTCAACACTTCCTCTTTCTTGTTTCGGTACCAGGAACATTCCTCTGGAATATCGGCTATGCACACTTCCGCTGATTGCTCAGGAGTGTCCGGCAGCGGGTTCCTAGACAGTGCATCAGCTACTCGGTTCATGGCACCTCTTCGGTATTTGATCTCGAAATCGTATTGTTGCAAAAATATACTCCAGCGGGCTAGACGACCAGATGGACTAGATATAGAATGCAGCCATCGTAAGGACTGGTGGTCAGTTACCACCGTGAAATGATAGCCTTCTAGATAGGAGCGCATCTTATCAATCCCCCACACTATGGCAAGGCATTCTTTTTCTGTCACTGAGTAGTTCTTTTCAGCTGGACTCAGGGTTCGGCTCGCGTAAGCTATCACATGTTCATTACCATCTATCTGTTGCGTCAGGGCCACCCCTAATCCATGTTCGGAAGCATCGGTTTGCAGCGTAAACGGTAGACTGAAATCTGGGCAACTTAAAACAGGCGTTTCAGACAAACAGGTCTTGATTCTGGCAAAAGCACATTCTTGTTCTTCAGTCCATTTCCAGCGGTGTGCCTTACGTAGTAACTTGGTTAACGGAGCTACTGTCTGAGAAAACGAGGGCACAAAACGGCGGTACCAAGAGGCTACTCCCAAAAATCTTCGTAGCTCACGGACGTTTCGTGGAGCTGCAAACTTCGAAATACTCTCTACTTTTTCGGGATCGGTACTGATACCTTCTCCGGTAATGACATGACCTAAATATTTCATGGATGGTAATCAGAAATGGCATTTTTCTGGGTTTATTTTCAGCTTGGCGTCTCGGAGACGGCGGAAAACCTCACCTAGATTTTTCAGGTGTTCTTCGAACGTTTCTCCTAGTACAATAATGTCATCCAAATAGGCGAATGCATGCGGATCCAAATCAGGTCCGATAATTCGATCTACTAGTCGCTGAAAGGTGGCCGGCGCTGAATGTAGACCAAACGGCATAACTGTGAAATGGAAAAGTCCACGCCCTGGCACAGTAAATGCAGTGATGGGTTTACTTTCTGGAGCTAAAGGGACTTGCCAATATCCACTCTTCAGATCTAGACTGGAGATATACTTTGCGCGTCGCAATTTATCCAGGATAGCATTTATGAATGGAAGAGGGTAGACGTCCTTCCTTGTGACATCATTCACCTTCCGAAAGTCAATGCAGAAACGGTTTTTCCCATCCTTTTTCTTAACGATTACCACCGGAGAACTCCACGGACTGCTCAAGGGTTCTATCACCCTTTCCTTCAGCATCAGGTCCACTTCAGCGTTACAAATCTCTTGCATCCTTGGGTTCTGTGGACGGTATCGTTGCTTGATTGGAGTTGAGTGCAGTAGGTGGATCTCGTGTTGTACTAGGTCTGTCGGTCCTTGAACTTCCTCAAATTTCGGTAATTCCATGTCGAGGAATCTTCTCAACGTTTCCTCTTGTACTCCTGTTAGGTTTCGGTCCTGTAACGGCGTTATAGTTTCTATAGGAGATTCTTCGGTAAGTAACTCCCTACTGTCATCAAACTCTCCTAAATCAGACCGGGTCAAGCCGGTAAATGTTCCAAGTTCCTGGCAGTTATCAGTATTGTTATCAGAGTTTACATCTTTGCAGATTCTTCTAACAGCGGATTCTCGAGGATATTTTATACTAGATCTCCCTCTATCACCTTGGGATCTTTCCACGGCTGACTGGGAGATATCAGTCATTATCCTATCAGGTTTCACTCGAGAATATTCAGTATCAGATCTCCCTCCATCACCTTCGGCTTCGGGTCCGTTCAAGGCTGACTGGGAGATATCAGTCAATATCCTATCAGTTTCTCCTAGAGAATATTCAGTATCAGATCTCCCTCCATCACCTTCGGCTTCGGGTCCGTTCAAGGCTGACTGGGAGATATCAGTCAATATCCTATCAGTTTCTCCTAGAGGATATTCAGTATCAGTAAAGCTTACTCTAGCGGTATCTGTAACAGCACCATTTTTCCTCGCAGTATCATTATCAGTAAAAATGGAACTAGCGGTGTCAGTAACGGTCATTTCGCAGGACAACCAATGATTATTCTCCCCTGGCGGTGGCATTACTGTGTCAATGATTCCTATGGGAGAGGACAGTGTATCTGGTTCTTGACAGTTTACTAGCTTTCCGTCCTGGTAGATCTTCCCTGTACCTAGTTCTAAGCAGAAATTATACTTCTTCAGTGTATCAAGGCCAAGAACCATATCAGCGACCAAACCTGGAAAGTGTTCCAACGGTTCCTCCATGATGACGTCATTTATCGTAAGCTGCAGATCATAGATGTCTGTGATAGAAACCAAATTTCCATTTGCTAAACGTGCTCTTGTCGAATGACTTATCGGTCACTTTCGTTGGGAAAATTGCTTCGCTACTGCATCACCCACATACGATCTGATAGCTCCTGTGTCCAGCAAGGCTTTAAACTTGAAGTTTTCCATTTGGACGTCAATTTGGGGTCGCGGATCTGACGGTTCGGAAGTCGGATGTTCTTGAGAGGCTAAAAGATTAGGAAACTGTGACGGCCTCCCTTCGGGACAGTTTCGGTTTAGTTTTCCGGCTTCGAACAGGAACAGTCTCGGGTAAGGACTCCTTCCTTACGGCAGCGGGAACAGAATATTTTCAGCGGATTTCTACAGTTTGCTCGGACGTGGCCTGTCTCACCACACCGCCAACACAGTGTACTAGAATTTCTCGGTATAGGTGTTCGACTAACTGGATCAACTGGGCGAGAGCTACTGGTACTAGTTATGGGTTCTCGGGGCGGACTGGAAGCTGCATTTGGATTCCGAGATGTATTTGCCATCCACTGGTGCTAGGAATATTTTGGAGTTCTTTTCGTAGCGACTCGAATTCCTTGACCTCTTGACAGAAAGTAGTAAAATCCTTAAAGTCCGTTTTACGGATCTGCTGTCGATATTCAGGTAGCAGATTACGATATAGCCAGGCTAATTGTTGTTCATCGGAGAGTTTCCCATGTCTACGCATCAAAGTTTGTAGATCAGTGATATATGCCGATGCCGCCTCATTCCTCCTTTGCAGACGCTTGCTAATTTCCGCCTCTAGGTCTACTTCATAATTAACCGGATAGAAGAAAACGCGGAAAGCTCTTTCAAAATCCTTCCAGTTTGTCCATCGGCTTCGGTTGTTGCGGAACCATAGTGCTGGTTCACCAGACAGGAACTCGGGTAACACCGGTAGTAACTTATCTTGCGGCACATTCTTAGCAGTGCAAATTTCTTCCAGTCGTTCCAGAAAATTTGCCGGATCAACGCGATCTCCAAAGGATACTTTCCAATCGTGCACATTCAACGGAGAAGTAACGGGAGTAGTAGTAGTAGTTATGGTTATTACGGAACTCGTGCCTCCAGTGGTTACTGCAATACGGTCAAGCTCTAGAGCTACCGGACTACTTGGGTTTAACCCTTCGCCTCCAGCCGGAACGGAATTAGTACTCCTTTGTACAGCTGATGATTTTTTTAGAAAACTAGCTAGTCGTCGGCGCTTCTCTCTTACGGATCCAGTTGGAGACAGTTATCGCTTGGTTAGCTCATCAGAGAGTTCTTCTTTCTTTAGAGAATATATCCAGCCCACAAGCGGCTTATCAGTGGTTTCCTGTGGGGATGTACGTTTATCGTGACTATCCGTGGAGTCGCTGTATTCACTAGTTGACATAAGATGTAATCCTCAAATCGGCTCGGTCGGTATATCCAGACAAGCAAAATACCCAACGCCGGTTCACCCTCGTTGGCGAAAATTTAAACTAGTTACCTCGAATAAACAAGTCCAGTTCGGATAATCAACAATAGAGAAAATTTCTTCAATCAACAACAAATCAATCTCGTATTTCAGATAAAATAAAATAAAACTTAAGACTTGGCGGATCTTTAAACGTAGAAACCAATACAATATTTCTCGCAACAGGAAATACAACTCAAGATACAAATGTAAATTTAGAAATTGAAATCTCCAAGATACTTTCTAGAAAACAAATTCTAAGTCAAAATCAGCTTTTATTTCTATTCGATACCCATAACTGTAATATCTATTCAAAATTGTATGGTCAGTAGTGAACGATGATACCAAAATTGCAGGACAACCAGTATAATATATTATTGTTAACAATAAATAATTATTAAAATATCTGCAAATAAAAAAGTCTAAGTAAAAATCACCTTTTCTTTCTATTTAATACTGAAAATTGTAATCCCTATTTATTGGTACAGCCGGTATAATAATTATTAAAATATTTCCATGTAAAATCTATTGATTCTATTTCATTAGCAAAATTACTTCTTTAAAAACGATCACAATTCAATATTTCAGTTAACAACAAACAAAACCAAAAAAAAGAAAGCAATATCGTTAACAAGAAACGACTAAAAAAGAAACTGGTTCTCCTAATTTGAAAAATATTTCTATCGGCAATATTTTATTGCAACTTCCAAAATATATTCTTTTACGCACTAAATTTAACAAATTAGATCCTACGAGATTTTCGAAATGTTGGTTGAAAATTTTAATTATGGATTTATGAAGGTTTACACACTCGTGTTTCTGATTCGGAATTTTAACATCAACATTCTCTAAATAATTCACAATATGCGGAAGAAAATCCTTAATACAGTTACGACAACGGCTCCGGTTTCTATAACGACGGTCTCTGCTCCTTCAACAACGGTATTTGATCTTACAGCTACGGTTCTTGCTTCAATGACAACGATATCTGCTCTTACAATAACGGTCCTTGCTCCTACAACAACGGTTTCTGTATTTTTCTTACAACAGCGGTCCCTATATTTTCTTACAACAATAGTCCCTGCTCGTCGGCGCCATTTTGTGACGTGTCTTCTTTCCTCAGAAGAATTACGGACGTCACTATGACTCCCGTGGCTTTACTATCTACCAGATTTTCTCGGGCGCCAGATTTTTGGGATGGTTTACTCCACCGAACTCTCGGAAATGGTAGCGTCAAGAGTTACTAGGGTAGCAACAGATGGAGGTTAAGTAATTCCAGGGGTCTGTTGTTTTTGACCTCTATGCCGTGCGAAGTGGGAAACAGGCTTTAATTGTTTACCACTATCGGAAAATGAAACTACCTGTGCTTTATAAAATTTCACAATTTATTTCGGTTTCGAAAGAATTTGGGAAAAAAGGAAAATAAAACGAACCCTTTAACTATATAATTAAACAACCAAATTTTGATGAAAGCCCTTCAGTATTTGCGATTTATATTAAATTACTGCCCAGACCAAAGCACTTTATTACAGAATAAATGTTTTACGCTTACAAGCCTAACGTGCAAAGCTCTAATAGTTTTCGGCGATCACCGGTGAAAATCAGCGAAAATTTACTAGCAGTACGGTGAGAATTACACAGAGAAAGCGTTATAGAGGCACTAGCAGTGTTCTACGGGAGCATTTCTTGGCATTTGTGTACGGTTTAAGATAAAAGAAACGGTAAATAATAGAGTTACCTCGGTTTTTATGCAGATATTTCCCCGGCCGTTGGTGTTAAAATCAATCGTGCAAAGATCAGTTAGTCGGCAGAACCCGAAAACCTCCCCTATGCGAACCTGCTATGGCAGCGAACGCTCGCGAGATTATTTCGTTCCACGCCTTGGAAAACCCTCGAAGATGTCCCTGCTATGGCAGCGAACACAGACGAGATTCCTCCAAGTTGCCTATTATGAAATATTTTAAAGTTACGCTACCAAGGCCTAGAATAGAACGGCGGTAATTAATAAATTTCCCTTGGTTTTGTGCGGATTTTACCCCGGCCGTTGGTGCTAAATCAATCGCTCAAAGAACAGTTAGCCGGCAGAATCCGAAAACCTCTCCCTGGCGAACCTGCTATGGCAGCGAACGCACGCGAGATTATTTCGTTTCACGCCTTGGAAAACCCTCGAAGATGTCCCTGCTATGGCAGCGAACACAGACGAGATTCCTCCAAGTTGCCTATTATCAAATATTTTAAAGTTACGCTACCAAGGCCTATGGTACTAGATTCAACACACCCCCGAAATAATTTGAGAGTCCCTCAAGAATTTACCTGCTTTGCAGCGAGAATGCTTGAAAGTTTCCCAACGTTATTTCCTTTCCCTAGTGTTGTATACCGGAATTGGGATTCCCGAAATATCGTGAAAATCCCCCAAGAATTTACCTGCTTTGCAGCGAGAATGCTTGGGAATTTTCCCATTATATTTCTTTTCCCCTGAAGTTACAGCCAACAGTAAATTCTTACTTCGGAATCGTACACAAATACGCGGAAAATCACTCAAATTAAACAAGCAGTAAGCAAAATAAAATCTATTAATACAATTACTAAATACGCTAGAAGCAAAATAAATCTCAACACCAGAAGAATGAAAAATAATTTCTAAATTCGCTTACCTCGCTGGCGAAAATCAGTCGGCGTTTCGGTTACGGCGGAAAACGGTGGAACTGTCAGAGCACAGAGTTAAAACAGCACAAGAATCAGGAGTCAAAGAGAGCACAAAATATGGACAATGATAGAATGAAAAGCTAGGCGTTCCCGCTGAAACCTAAAAACTTGGAATAACAGCCACCGCGCGCTGAATACAGTTGTACTTATACTATTTTCTAGTAGAGAGTGCCCTATAAAATAAAGAAAACTTTAAATAATAGTTTGTTCTTTTCTCTATTATCGTAAAGATGGCAGTGTGAAAGAGCATTCAGTTGGGCACTAATTTGTGACGACATGAATTACGATTTAATAGAAATAGAAGTAAAAAGGTCTGTTCCAACCAACACAAAAACCGTACAATTACTATACAAACCCAGTTGACCTGCTGATTAGTGAATATAATAAGGCTGTGTAATTTACATCAAATTTGCTGCGTTACTGAGATTGTACGGTAATAAAACGGTATTTACTTCGGTTGGAACAAAGATTCACTTAAATATATAATCATTTTTACAGCACATGTGTTTGCAGTATTTTTTAATAGTAGTTATATGATCTGTGTTTGCAGTGTTAATTTATTTGAATAGACAAATTATATAGTGTTTTTTGAGATATGGATGAAAACTATAAACCCTCTACAAGAAAATGTTGTGTACCGGGTTGTGACAATCGCATGGGTAAAATGCATCGCTTTCCAAAAAATAATCCGAAAGTATATGGAATGTGGCTAGAAAATATACGTCCGCTGAATTCTGATACGTATTCCGTTGTATATAAAAAGTACTTGGTGTGTGAAGAACACTTTGAAAAAAGTTGTAAAGTTGCAGGTACGAAAAGGGGCCTTACTTATGACGCACTGCCAACGCTACATCTTGCCAGTAAGTATCTCATATTTGATGTAGGATGGTTAGGTTCAATGTGAGTAAGAAGCTTCCGTCCCTCCACTGTGAGCAACATGCTGACTATTGTGGCTGACCCTTAGAGCTACAATTCACTGTACATATATATTTTGCAAAGGTCGCAGTGGGTCAGGACAAATGTCATACTCCATTTTAAATCGATGCAGACACCTAAACCCTTCCTATAGTTTTTGTAAGGTTTTTGAGTCGATAAACTTTGGCTATCAAAAGTGTTTATCATGTTATATTTTTTAGGTTGTGCATCTTAACTCCGTTCAATTGAAAATCTATATCTATTTGAAGATCTACCTGAACCTAATTTAACAGAACATAAGAGATGGGGTATTTGCAGTGACTAAAAAAGCACAGTAGGCATTCATAAGTTGTCAGTTTTTAAGTACATGACTTCTATAAATTAAATCTGTTTCAAGTTATCATTAACTAACCTCTTCTGTATCATTTTGCATGATTGAGAGAACGAGTAAATTACTATTACTTTTGATAATTACAATTATAGTGATTAAATACGAACTCTATTTTATAATGTAGGTTGGAACTAAAAAAAAAATATAGTATCTGTGTATGTAAACCAGAACATATTTTGAACCAGTAAACTAGTGACATACTTTATTCATGAATGTATTTATATAAGGGGTGCTTCCATTTATTAATAATAAGCAAATAAAGAATTTACTTGGAAGCGAATTGTACACAAATCTAAAAATATTAACATCTATCTAATTAACACTTTTTTAGATGTACCTACTACCTCTGTTCATATGGAAGATATATATTTGGATCCTACGCCTGGATCAAGCTGGAGAAAAGGTAGATATTTAAATACTATACAGAATGTTATTGGGTGTCAGGAACAAAAGTTTTCTTTTTTGTATTAATAGATTGTTAGTAAACTAGTGACATACTTTATTCATGAATGTATTTATATAAGGGGTGCTCCCATTTATTAACAATAAGCAAATAAAGAATTTACTTGGAAGCGAATTGTACACAAATCAAAAAATATTAACATCTATCTAATTAACACTTTTTTAGATGTACCTACTACCTCTGTTCATATGTCCTGGTTCAAAATATTTTTGGTTGATCACAGGAATATTGAATTTTTCCACACAATACAGAAATAGTGCAGCCAAATTATCATTTCTATTTTGTTCGCCACAGGTGTCGAACATAATGGTAATTTCTTTACCGTGGTTATGATTAATTATGTATTGGTATATGGCTGATCCCATCTCTATTGAGCCTTTTTAGCTATGCCCTCATGTCAGCAATTACAATAAACATGGTAACTATGTTACCAGATCATACGAATAAGTTTTGAATTGTTAAAACTCAAAATAACAAATTTTGTTTTGAAAAATTAATTTCTTCCCAACTTTTATTTTTCCTAGGCGTTTACTTGTTTACATACTTTCAATGAACTTTCTAATAAGTAGTAGTAATATAGCTTTTCTACTTCAATTTTTATTAATTTACGCAAAATTATTATAGGTAGGCTGTTGCAGCAGTATTGTCGCCTAATGTCATTTGCAAAATTTTCTCCGCCCTGTCCATGCTAATAATATAGGTAATCAATCTGAATGATTGCGGCTAATAGTAACAACTGTTTCACTAGCTCGCACAGGCTTGTTTAATGCAGCACGTGGATACAAACAATACTATGCAATACAGCATTACAATGAACGAATTGGTGGAGAAATCATAAAAACGTACATAACGTATCACTGTAGTCTCGTATATTAGTACCGTGTAAAACGAAAATAAAATTAGGAGACAACTAACGTATCATACTGATACATCAATTAGGCCCTCAATCGTACTTGTTGATAATTTCTAATTGAACGATACACTCTGTTACGTCAAATGAGATATTACTATATTACATTTTTAAAAATGTGTTTAACGTAAAAACTGATTCGTTGTTTTGGCTCTCAAGAAATACAATAGAATAATTTTACGTTAAACATGAATTAGCACGTGGCATCAGCCTATTGTTACGTTGTTCTGCTACAAAGTTTTTGATGTAATTTGAAGTAACTTAGTGCTAATAACTCATTATGGCATTTTTTCTGTTACGTCGTTGTGGTTCTTACCCCTCGATTTAAAACAGTTAATGTAATAATTCTTTTAAGATTAGGTAGAAAATAAAATATATGTATCTATAATTTTTAATGTAATTGTTGTAAATTTTTTAATGTATCTGTAATAAAAAACACAAATTTGTATTTATAAATAAACGTTTTTTTATTTCATCTACACTTAGCTTGTAAATTTATTATACATTCAAAAATAAGGCAGTTAATAACATGCATTTAATTGGTTAGCAGTTTATTGCATTTTTTCTTAATTTTGATTGTATAATTGAGCCCTACCTATATTTCTGTTGTACCTTGCAGGTAGTAAATTACATTGATTCAAATTCTGAAAGTTCGAACCATGTTCTGTGATTTGAGCTTCAGAATTTAAATCTAATGTAATTTACTACCTTCGAGGTACTGGCAGTAGAATAAATATTGGTATAAGGCTGCAAAAATTGGGCCAAGTCTTATAAATTTTTTTCTTGCCAAATGATTTTTTAGATCAGCTTAAAATTAGTTGGAAAATAACTATGTATATATAAAAATTTTATCTGAATAAATTTCAGTCAATAAATTGAGAATTATTTGGAAGAATGTTTCTTTGTAAGTATCAATTGAAAATAGAAAAAGGTGGATAAATTTAATATACGACATGGTATTTTACGTGATTTCAAAAATTTTTGTGATCTAAACTTGTTTAGGTACTTTTATTGTTAATTAAATGGAAATTTTATTCTTTCTAAACTTGAGACGTGTACATGGCGCAAAGTTTTACTGACATCCATAGATGGCAGTTTTGGTAGTATTTCAATTATTTTTGTAGTTAAATATTCTAATTCGTTTTTTCAGCAATTTTTTAGAATTCCAAAAGTTGAGATTATTTTAATAAAGTTTATAAAACTAAATTTAGATAAAAACATATAAAGTCATATTATAATAATAATAAAACAAATAATCAAATATAAATGACAATGAAATAAGTTAACTTAACGCAAAACCTTAGACATAACCAAAATTTAATGCAGGAATATGAAGGACAAACTAATAACTTGAGAAATCAACGATATAGCTACAGTATCTAAATCACATAAAAAAGAAAACAATTGTGAATTTTGTAATGGAAGATTAAATATTATTTATATAATACATATAAGTTTTAAAGATCTATTTTCATATAGGGAAGTACAAAAACCAGAAATGTCATATTATGTTGACATGCGTACCAACAAATCTGATTGAATACATGAGGGATGAATAAATAAAATTTGAAAATCATTAAGAAACTATGTATGGTAATTGAATGAACAAATAGTAGAATAAAAATGGAATAATTACATATATGATATATAATTGTTCATGTTACCAAAATTATATAATTATAATTTAAGTTTCCACCAATCACAGGACTTTTGAAAATTAAAATAATTAACAAGACAATTTATAGAACTGATTGTGACGTATTATGAAATTATAAACAATATAAAGTATAAATAATATAAAACAATAGGACATTTATGTGAATAATAGAGGGATTTTGGACAAATAAGAATGACAATCAATCGTTATAAAAAATTGTATATCTAGTAGTTTATGAACATCCGCTTGAAGCAAGTTTGTTGATAAAAAAACAATTGAGTGTGGCGAGGAAGGTAGAAGCATAAGCAACTCCATGTCGGGGCTCTTCAAATTTTTTGCAAAAAATTATTAAAATTAAGTATTTCGGCCATTCTACAAAGTAGTTTTACAACCAGAGATCCTACCAACAAATGAAAACAAATTCCCGATCCAAAACGAGTCTTCTCTAAGTAATATGAGAAATTTGGTGATCTACAGCAGTGAGAAAGGACGCTAATAAGTGCGGACATTTTGAGACAATCGTTTTCTCAAATAACAGGTTAGTGAACTTATTTCTTTGGGTTCCAAAGACGAACAATAAATATAAATGATCATTCAATTAACTAATAAAATAAATATTAAAGGCCATAAATAAACAATACAAAGAATAATTTTGAAAAATAATTAATATATCGTTCAATTTTATAGAGTATAACAATGATTACTCACCTGTTTTTCAATCTATACATGCAGTTTATAAGAGATTTCTAAAAATACTTTTATAGTTTATAGTTGGTAATTTCATATATGTAATTAATCTGTTTCGTTGTTTATCACCATAGAATATTTTCTTGTTTTATACAAGTTAAAATAACACACAGCCACACAAATCAATCATATATATTTCAATTTTCTCAACGTTTAGCGTTATTTAATACTGTGAGATGTGTAACAAAATACTGCTCTGCGCAAGCGTTGTATATTTTTGAAGGTTGACTATTAATTTCAGTATGCGATAGGAGCACACCATAGGCATCGCATAATTTTATTTCTATAATTAAATAAAAATTTGATACTAAATAAATAATTAATTATAAGTTTCAATCGGAACATTCTTATCCATATTTTCTTTAAAACAATTTATTCATTAATTAAATATATAAAAGCATATGGTCATTTTTCAATTTATTTCAATCGCCCATCAATCCAACTAAGATTAGGAGTATATATTTTCATGCCCAAATATCAAAATTGATCAGCAGCCGAAGGTAAAATAAATAAGGTAAGTTCGATAAACAAATAATAAGGTATAAATAGTAAAGTAATTATAAATAAACAATAAATAAATAAATATGATTATTAATCCAATTGTCGGCCCAACGTAGGGCTATAATAAAAAAATTTGATATAATTGGCCCCAAAGTGAGGCAAATAATAAATTAATAATAAAAAAGAAAAACCATATATTAATACTATATATATATATATATATATATATATATATATATATATATATATATATATATATATATATATATATAAACCTTTTCTATGCTGTCAATAACAACACGGAACGTAAAGAAAATCTATTTATAATTGAGCTTTTGAACCAAATTATAGAAGCAAATGTATTAAACTAACTAAAGATAATGTAAACATACGAATTCGTTACAAGAAAGCTACTGTGTGAGTGAAACGCGTCAAGTAGTTGAAATTGAAGATTAGTTCAAATATAATGAAGTTTTAAACAAATTATATTGTTTTATTTCATCGTTATATTTATTTATTTAAACGGAAAACCCCCACTACAAAATACAACAGCATACAATATGGTTATGTTTACATTTTTTTTTAATAGACAACAAGTGTACAAAGTCACAGTACAATGTATGAAAAACTAATCTCTTAGCCTATCACATGTTCAGACTATAAAGGATTCTTAAAACTAATTACACCTAATTACAATGTTCAGGACGAGCTCAATTAATAGTCTCGAAAAAATTTCATACATACATATGCATACCTATACATACATACACATATACACGCACACACATATACATACAACAAAACAAAAGAATATATGTATATAATCATAATTTTTGTGAAGCATTGTTCCTAATCAGCAATAAATGCTGGCACCGGAACCTATATATTTTAAGTTTCATGGCCATTTACAAATTGCATCATTTCTGCTTTGAACGAGGAATAACTATCTTTATTTTTTATATAGCTTGGCAAAAGATTGAATGACTGAAGCCATTTAGAAAAGGGATTATTTAGAGCAATTTTCGTTCTCACCTGGGGTAGATAAATTTGGTCTTGACTTCTACTTTCATAGGAATGTATTTCATTAATTATATTCAATTTTGTGTTGCATTTCTGTTGATTTTTTGTTATTTTGTAGATAAATTTACATTGTTCTATCTGTAGAATTTTTTCCAGCGGTAATATTTTAGTTTGATCGTAGATCATTTCTGTATTAGCCCTGTAACCATAGCCAAATAAAGTTTTTACCACCTTATTTTGCAGTTTTGATTTTTTTAAATAATGTCTGAGAACATACCCCCCAGTCTGTTATCAGATATCGGAATATAGAAAGAAAATAAGCATTATATATCATAATTTTATTCTGTAGATTCAGGTAGCTCTGACATCTATAAAGTGCTCCAATCATTGGTACAATTTTTTTATCATGTGCTCTGCATGTTTGTGCCAATTTAGTTTGTCATCGATTACCAATCCTAGATATTTGGTATAATCGACCTTTTGAATGGCCTGATCCCCAATTTTGATATCTGGGTCCCAGCTTTCTTTATTTTGTATTTTTGAAGAGCATATACACTGTTTTACTCACATTTATTTGCAGCTTGTTAGCTAGGAGCCATTTACCATATAGTTGTAGATCACTATTTACCAAGGCTTCCAGTTCTCCCAAGTTAGATCCCTCATATACTAGGATGGTATCATCTGCGAATATGTAATAGCGAGCTTTAAGATTTGCCTTTTTCAGATTTAGGGTGTGTAGTGAATATAATAGTGGCCCAAGGACTGAGCCTTGTGGGACTCCGCAGTTTATGTTTGCGATTTCACTATTTACTTTATGCAGAGACACATACTGTTGACGATCCTTTAGATATGATTTTAATATATTTGCACTTTTTCCTCTTATACCTAATAGGTACAATTTCTCGAGTAGTATTTCATGATCCACTACATCGAATGCTTTTTGTAAGTGAATAAATATTGTTAGGACAAATTTTTTGTCATCCAAGTTGGATACAACATGGTTCAGGAAGTCTGTTGTATCGCTTTGGGTGTTCGAGTGTTTCTGAAAACCATATTGATACTTGTCCAATTCAACATACCTAGTAAGAAAGTTCATGATACGTTTTTTGAAAAGAATTTCCACAAATTTTGACAATGCACAAACTACAGTAATTGGGCGATAGTTTTCTAAATTGTTTTTTGGTCCTGTTTTATGGATAGGGGTAACCTTACCCACTTTCAGCTCCTTCGGAAATTCCCCTGTTTCAAACATTTTATTAACCAAGTTGACTAAAATTGATATTATTACCTCCTGTACTCTTAACAAATCTTTTGCAGAAATTTTATCATTACCCGGAGCAGAGTTTTCATTCATTTCATTCAAAATTTCTCTTACTTCTTTGATATTAGTATCATATAGGTACAAGGAGTTTTTTATATTGATTTCCTCGAAACAGTGTGAAAGTGGGTTACTTAAAAGTTTTGCATTGATTTTATTGACGATTGATTGACCTATATCACAGAAATATTCGTTAAATTTGTTTCCAATTTCTAATTTATCAGTTAATAATGTTTTATCTACCTCTATTGTATCTACACTAGTTTGTTTCTTTTCATGTTTTATTAGGTTATTTACGAAATTCCATTGTTTCTTTGGATTTCCATCAGCGTCATTCCATTTTTTTCTGAAAAAGTTAGTTTTTAGATTTTTTTTTTCGTTTTTAACTTTCTTCTTTTCATTTCTGAAGTCCCCTAAGATTCGTTGATCTTGAGGGAACTTTTTAGTTAGTTTGTATAATTCTTCTCTTCCTTTCAATAATTCTAAAAACTGGGGGGTTATCCAATCATTATTTTCCCTAATTTTCATTTTAATTGTTTTTGTAGCCTTATTTTTAGCTTCTTGTATTAGTTTGATCAAGGTTTCGAATGTATCAACCGGTATAGAGGTTTGCAATAGATCTTTCAAATTGTCTTCATATTTTGAGTTATCTAGTTTCTCAAATGTTTTCTGAACTTTACAATTATAATTTTTATTTTTCGTATATAATTCTATTTCTAATATATTGTGATCCGAAACTGTGCTATATTCAATGTTTACCTTACAGTCTATGTTACTTGTTGCTAAAACATGATCGATACTAGTATGAGAGTGTTGTGTAATTCTGGTTGCATATTCTATGCCTATATTGTTTCGGATTTCAAAACCATTCAATATAACACAATTCCTAACTAACTTAACTAAGTAACAGTAACACAACATGATAATATCATAACAAGCATATATATACAATCACTTCAAAGGAACCTTAGTAAAGTACTCTTAAAGACTTTGAATGAGCCATTAAAAACATCCAATCTATCCTCTCTATTTAAAAATTCTAGAGATCTGTCTATGAATGAATGTCTACCATAATTAGTTCTGTGAAAACTAATGGAAAATAATTTACAATGCCGCAGCGCTCTTTGTGGAACTTTAAGATATATTTCAGGCAGCAAGGATGGACATGATGCAATACCATTTAATATTTAATAAATCAGAGAAATGTCAAACATAAGCTTTCTTTTATCCAGAGTAAGCAATTTCAGTTCATGTAAAATATGAGAATAGTCATGATCAATGAGATTTAAATTAAATCTATAATTACAATATCTCAAGAATTTGTTTTGTAATCTTTCGAGTAATATAAATATTGAGGCGTCCAAATAACTGTTCCATATTCCAGTTGAGATCTGACCAACCCAACATAAACAGACCTCACAGCTTCCAGAGATAGATCATTACAATTCCTCAAAGTAAATCCCAACATCCTTTGAGACCCAACCACCAATTGATTGATATGCTCACCAAAACTTAAGTGAGAGTCAAAAAGTTTTCCCAAATCCTTAGCCAATTCTTTGCTTATCAGCAATTGACCATCTATTGAATACGAGAATGGGATCATAGTTTCCTTTTTCCTAAAAGAGATCTTTACCCGACACCATTCAGACAGATTATCTAGCTTCCTTTGAATTAAACCAATATCGATGTCATTCCAAACCACTAAGAATAATTTGAAATCATCAGCGAATATTAAAAACTCACACTCCTTTATATCATATTTGAGATCATTAACAAACAGGCTAAACAACAACGGAGAACAGTGCCCCCCCCCCGAGGGACACCAGCGCTGACACCAATCACTCTTGACAAAAAGTTCCCAATTTTTACCTTAAAACTTCTCCCACTAAGAAAACTAAACACCCAGTTCACTAATTCGTCTGAAAAACCTAAATTTTTTAATTCCTCAATCAACAAGTGATTAACTCTGTCGAAAGCTTAGGAAAAATCAGTATATATCGCATCAACCTGATCCCCTCTCTCTAAGGCAGCAGACAGCGTACCATTGTATGTAAGCATATTGGTTACCGTAAATTGATCCCCCCCCTAAAGTTGTGCTACTCATTAATTATAATCTCTTAACACTGCCAATTCAAACAGTTATACATCAAACTATCAAAAACATTTTGGATTGAAGACTGTATAGATACACTGCGATAATTTTTAATATCACTTCTTGAACCTGATTTAAATATCGGAGAAACAAAACTTTCCTTCCAACTATCAGGAAACATACCTGAAGATAAAGATAAATGAAATAGCTGACACAAAGGCAGCATTAAGGATATACTACCCTGTTTCGAGACCAAATTTGGAATACCATCAGGACCAATCATTCAACGAAGAGATGCTTTGTTTCAATAAGTTGTTAATATAATTTATCAGATTGTAATACTAGTAATTGTTACATCCTTCATTCTAAAACAAATGTAACTACTCTAACCTTACCTGCTAAATTTTGTATCAGTTATGAACCAAATTTTAGAGGCCCATTCTCTAATCAGTAACAATGTCGTTCATAGACGTTCGGAATTGCATTGAAAGAACCAATGGAATGCTCAAAGGTGTGCAATACGATCCTGCATTTGTGTCAAGAATTATATATGCTTGTTTTATGCTCCACAACATTATTATAAAAAGGATTATACCTTCTTCATCTTCTTCGGCATTTTCCCATATCATGAGTTGACTGTTATTTCCATCCACAGTTCCCTTGAGTTCCAATCTCCTTTCGGAATATACAAATTGATGAATATCTAATTTTATAGGAACATGACAACAATTTTGTCGATGAAGATGATATTGGCCGATTGGACGATGCTCATTTATTAAATAGGGTTAATAATACAGTTTGCAATCAAATTACAAATAAAATTGACTGTCTCGACCCTTACTTCGTGGAATATGCTCATATTAGTGTTTTTAAATGAAACTCAAGGTCTCTAGTTAATTCCACAATATAATACAAGTTATTGAAAATTCTAAAAAATTGACAATTGTTTCGATAAATCAATATCATCGAAACAATTGTCAATTTTTTAGAATTTTCAATAACTTTTATTATATTGTGGAATTAACTAGAGACCTTGGGTTTCATTTAAAAACACTAAATTACAAATAATCTCTTTAATTGAGCAAGACTTATTGTATATTTTAATACAATAATTGAAGAACAATTTTCTTAAGTTTCTTGTGTTATGGCTCTTACATGGTACCATTTATAAGAATCAAAATGAAAAATATCAATTATTAAAATAACAATTCCAGAAAATTTACAATGTCCATTTTAATACAATAATGTACTATAAATTCAAATTAACTCTTTTATAGGAAGAAAATTGAAATTGTTTTATTGAATTATTTTTTTTATGTTATTTTACTAAATATAACGACAATGCAAGTTTTTTAAAACGTTACATAGGACAACTTTTTATTCAAAGTGATAGAGTAGTACTCCCTAAGGCAAAGTAGTAGAAAATAATTTAACTACTTAGGAAGTACTACTCTATCACTTAGAATAAAAAAATTGGTCTGTCGGGTTTTAAAGAATTTGCACTGTATACGATTTTTTCCAATAACACTGATTAAAGTATACGTGACTCAGGAACCTGGTCCAAGCAAAATTCCTACCTAAAGTATTGTACTAAACATAACATCACAATCCAACAAATATCTGAAAATATAGATTTTTTTTAATAAACTGATTATTCAGTGTATCCCGTTAAATTAACACCATATTAAAAACTATTGATTTTAGAAAAAAAATTATTCTTTGTGAAAACTCTGCATAGTCTAACACATAAAATGCAATTACCGAATATAAAATTTTATAGCTAGTAACTTTTTTCGTAAAATTATTAATAAAACAGTTTGAAACTGGAAGTAAAATAATACTAGAGTCAGGTAGCTGTAACTCTGCAAGTGAGTATTAAATTCAATTGCAAACAACTTTTTAAAGTGTAATTTTTTGATATTTTCAAAAATAAAAGTACTTTCCTCTTGAGCTATATTGATATTTTTTGACAAATCTTGTTTACTAGTAATAAATATTGATATTAGGTTATTGCGTTTTAGGATTTAGAACATGTAGTAAAAAAGAATAAGTTAATAACTAAAATCAATAACAAAAAACTTGACACCCACTTACGGACAGGGGGGCACACTGTGGGCAATTTAAGAATATGAATCCAAGTCCAACACAAAATCATAATCAGGATACTTGGCTCGAAGATTGAATTAACGCAGGTTTAGCATTTTTTCCTTTATTACCCTCATATCTTTGACATTTTTTGCAATTTATTTCAGGATTATTATTTTTTCACTTTCATCCTTACAATTACTTTATTTTAGAGTCTTGCACCCCAGTACTTGACGTTTTTCTTTCTTCGATGGTCTCTTAAGTGACTCTTCAACTGAGTGTGTTCAACTAGTTGATTCTTAGGAATCCTACTTTGATTTGGGAACTCTTTCTCTCACGTAATTCATACCTAATCCTATTTCATGAATATAGAATATGCCGTTGACTACCACCCAACCTGTAACATCTAGTAATGGTTCTTCAGTATCTCATAAAGGTTTAATAGGATACCCTATGTTTCCTGTTTCTTTTGTGATAATTCTATTCTTTCTTGTCTTTGCTTTAACTTGACACTTCCTGTCGGTGAATGTCTGAAATTGGTAAAAATTATAACAAAAAACATATGTAATTACTGCTTTTATGGATAATACTAATAAAAATAGAAAATAAAGTATTGTACATACCCTTTTCTATTCTGCTGAATCCTTAATAGAACCACCTAAACTATTTAATTTGTCTGAAAGCTGTTTCCTATGTTTTTAATAATAACAGGGCTTATAGCCTCAAATTTGTTATTCCTAAACGGTTCATTTTTGTATTTAAGTCATCCAAATACATTATACATTGTGCCTATATTGTCTTGGTGTTTTAACTTTGTCTTTATCCATAATAAAAATTACGTGAGTAAGTGAATAAAAAGCTTATTTAACCAAACATCTACAAACAAATAAATCGGTAATCTTTTACTACCTAGCACAATATGTCAAAAATATACCAACCCTTGTAAAATTATAAAAATATTATCGTTATGTTTTGTCTTTAGATTTTAACGCAATGATATTACAGAATCTACTCTGAAAAATTATGCTTAATAATCGTTACCGTAACGACAAGTTACAGAATAGACTTGTTTTTTTGCACTAAATACACTTCATTAAAATGTTCCAAATGAGTAAATTATTATTATTTGTGTATGCCTCTCCAATTTGGATTTGTAGAATTCATTTTTATAGAAGAAATTGATAAACATATTTGAACAGTTTGTTTATATTTATTTTTGACATAACAAAATGACAAATGACATTTGTATTGTAACGTCAACTGACGCTGATGTGAGGGACGATACAATTCGATGATTTTAGGAATGGTGCTCGAGAATATCATTTTTAGGAACTATTCGCAAATAGAGCATTCACAGCCTTGCGTATGCATGACCTTGGGAACGACGTCAAGAATAACGAGATTCAGGATATCAGGGTGAATGAAATTTAATCATCGACCACCACACCTGCAATAAATGAATCACCGGTAGCGACATTGATTTTTTAGCGAAATATGGAAACCACACATGAAAAGTCTTAAACTCAAGAAATATTTTTACAAAAGTTACAACTTTTATTTTTTAGAACCGAATATCTTTTCAATAAATACATGGAAAATTATCATTGATGCTGCAAATGGAAGATCATATATGAATTATATGGCAAATATATGCATACTTTGTCTGTAGATAATATACTTTTTAAATAATTAAAAAAAATAGAATTGCGGGGAGAGGGAAAAGACGAAATTTTCGGTATAAGAGTGTCTGTCGTCTAGCGCAAAAATATTTAAAAGAGGGCGGGGTCGAGACGTGACATGGCGCGAGTGACGAGCAGTCACTCTTGAATCAAGACTATATAAAAAGTAAAATGAAAACATTAATTCTATGGAATGTGACGTTTATTGAACGGTTTGACATTATGAATACATATTTTATAAAGTTGGAAATGTCATTTTGTAAATTGAATGAAATATAATTTAAGAGATAAAATATGAGTTAAAATCATTAAAGAAACTTAAAACAAAGTGTTTTCAAATGATGGATGGACAATTCACTATTTGAGATGAAATCTATCAAGAAAAGTTTTGATAACCAAATCTGATTGGTGGAATGTATTCAACATACTTTTATCAGCGACAAGTAGTTTGTTAATAAAAAAAAATTGAATGGGAACAGTTTGTTGATTATACAGTCTATTGACTAGGTACTTTCTTTTTGGGTAGAAATTTTGAAGAAGCAACATCTTTTGGAGAAAAATTTTGAAACTTTAAAAAAAAACAATAATTTGGCATTCTAAATCAAAGAAAGAAATACATTATACTTAAAAGCTAGAGTAATATATTTAAAGCAAGCAGAAGTACACATTATAGGAGATTGGTAATTATGTTTGAATACTAACCATAAAATTAATAGATGTAATTAAGTAAAATATTGTATGGTGGAACGGTGTCTCCACCATGCCTTTTAGAAAGCTTTGGATTATATGATTTGATTAAAATGTATTGATGTGGACGAAGTATAGCACTGTTTCTGGATATTATGCAAGCTGGACAAATGGTATGGTATTTTCCAAGAGGTAACCTAAAACAAAATAAGAAACATTTATTGATGTGCATTAATTGAACTATACAGTGAAAAAAGGTATTTAAAACTATTTAATTATATAAAAGGAAGTTAGAGTAAACTTACCCATTTAGTGCAAATAATTGAACTTTGATGTTAAACAGACGCTTATGAGTTTCATCTTCCGCCATTTTCCTATCATAGACGTTTATATAACGGATTTCGTATTATAAGATTTGTGTTAAAAGTTGCCTATTTTGAATTAGATATAGAAATTGTACTTCATTCAGTGGATGACTTTATTTGAATGAATGATCATAATAGATAATAGGTTTTCATTAATTTATGTCATGTAAAAGAATAATGTATTTGTTCCTATAGCATTAAAATAACGTTTTTCTATTTGAAGAACATTGTGAAATTGTTTTCATGAGATTTTTCATTTATCTATGGTGATTGCTCCATCTAGTTTAAACATTTGGTAGCTTTAAACTGACATCTATGAACCGTGGAGAGGTTCAGCATTAAACACAGGATCGTCTTTAGAATTTCTTTGGAAACAATAATAAAACAAGTATATTTTGATAAACAAAATTTTTATTGAAAGGTAGGAATATTATTTGAATTTCGGCGCTCATATTAGAAATTGAATTTTTTTTTGTTTTTCTACATCTGAACCCTACTCTGAGATCAGAGAGTTTCTCATGCTAAGAAATAATCATTATACAAATAAAACTTAGATATTAAAATATACCGGGCAAATAAAAATTAAATATCAACAAAACTAAACTAAAAATAATAATTCATAGTATTTAAACTTTTTAAACATTCTCTCTCTCCCCATTCTATCCACAATAACATGCGGCCCAACGTAGGGCAAATTAGGGAAAGTATATTTGTCTTGAAACATTAAAATTACACACCTAACATATCAGTATAGCCCAACGTGGGGCTCGATATAGAAATTTTGTAAATAATTATAAAAAAGTATTGAAATAATTTTTTTTGACTGTATTGAAAAAAGATTAAATACATAAAATGGAACGGAAAATGACATTAAGGGACGGAAAGCAGGTAGGAGTCGAAAGTAGGTCTGAAGAAGAAAGGAGCAATGGCAGAGGAGATTTTCAGGTACAATACTTGGAACAGGGGAGAGAACATTCGGAAGAAGACATTGCAGAACAAGGTCAGGAGGAAGAAGATACACCATTGTCAGAAGAAATAGGAAAAGAGGATAAACAAGAATCAAAAGAAAAAAAGGATATGGACGTAATGAGTATGCTCCAAATGATGATGAAAATAATGGATCAAAATAAGGAAGATATGAACAGAATGGAAGGAAATATTAAAGGAGATATGAATAATATGAATACAAAAATGGATAAACAAAATGAGAATATGAATAATATGAATATTAAGATGGATCAGAATAAGGAAGAAATGAATACTAAAATGGACCAGAATAAGGAAGAAATAAAACAAACTAAGGAACAAATAATAGAATTAATGGAAGAAAAATTGGGACATTTTGAGAAGATATTGGAAAAATCAAACACATACATGGAAAATAAAATAGAATCCACTAAACAAGAAATAAGAGGAGAGGGGATTAAAGAAATAACGGAAATAGACAATTCACAGATTAACAGAATTAACAAAATGGAGGAGAAAGAAAAGGATTTCAAAGAAGAGATTCAAATGGATGTAAAGATACAAAATGAAAATATAAATGATGATACTATAGAACAAAAATTAAGTAATAAAATGGAAATTGATGAAGTAAAAATACAAAGACAAATAAATGAGGAAATGATAGATAGCAATTTACAAAATTTAGGAAGTGTGGAAGTCATGAAAATTTATGAAAAAGAGATTTATTGGAAAATAACAGACCCAGATGTTAATATATTGAAACGAATAGTGACATATGGTAAGACAAATAATAATAATAGGGGGATACAACTTAATTGGAAGTTAGAGGAAATGAATAAGATATTACAAGAGACTAAGTAAGAAATAGAAGAAACCATAAGACAGAATATAGAAACAATAATTTATGCAGAAAATTTCGAAATGAGATTAAAATTTGGCAGAAATATAAAGATAATTGATCCAAGAAATTTTAATATGATAATTAAAAATGAAATGATAGGAAGTGAGAGTATTATGGGAAATGAAATAATAAAAAGAAGAAACAATAATATGAAGAAATTGGAAACGCAAATTTTGATGAATCTATTGAGAGAAATTGATGAGATAGGGGATAAAAAAATAAAAAAAGACACAGTGGAAAATTTTAAGAAACTTAGGAAGCAGATAGAAGAGAATCAAACAATAAGAGAAGAAGACAAGACGAAATTTAGGAAAAGAAAATAAAATTGAATAATAAGGCTGTATTATAGGACCGGAATCTAAAAAACGAATAAGGAATTGTAAAAGGTCAAGAAGAGATATAAAAACCACATGTAAATAAAAGATATAATTATGAAAAACAGAAATAATTACATTAACAGATATAATACCAATGGATATTATAACAATAATTATAACAACAATTCAGGAAATAACAATAACTATAATAAGAACGATAGCAACAAAAACAACTATAACAGAAACTATAAATATAATAACAACAAAAATAACAGTTACAGAGAACAGTATTCAAAGGAGAGAAGAGAGAGTGATAACATATGAACATCCAAGGGAATACATTAAATTTGGGGAAGATTTGGAATTAAAAGAAATAATGGGATTAATAAAAATTAAAGGAAAATTAAATGGAAAACAAGTTAAAATATTAATAGATACAGGTTCGGAAGCGTCCATAATAAAAACAAAACTGATAGAAGAAAATATTAAAAATTATGAAAACAAGCTAGTCAAGATACCGAAAACTACATTAATAGGAGCAAATGGAAAGAAATTGTGTGAAGTTAGCAGATCTATAATACAAAGTATTGAATTAAAGGATGGGAAATAAGTTGAGATGCAATTATTGCTAGTGGATAATTTAGAAACAGACATAGTTATAGGAATAGATGAATTAACGAAGTATAAAGCAAGAATTGATTTTGAAAAGATGGAGATAGAATTAAATGGTAATAAGATTGAATTTGAAAAAGAAAATATGGAAGAATTGGAAATTGGAGAGGATAATAGGCAGTTATGGAATATAGAAAGGAATGGAAATATGGAAGTATTGGCAATTGAAGAGGATAATAGGAAGTTATGGAATATAAAAAGGAGTGGAAATATGGAAGAATTGGGAATTGGAGAGGATAATAGGCAGTTATGGAATATAGAAAGGAATATAATTATGGAGGAATTGGTATTAGTGTGTGGAAATAAGGAATATGAAGAGAAAGTGAAGAATTTGATTATGAAGTATGAAGGATTGATTAAAAAGGAGATGAGAATGGCAAATAATTATGTACATAAGATAGAAGTTAGAGGAATAGAAAATTTCAGAATAAGAACATATCCCATACCTTATAAATATAGAAAAGAAGTTGATTCAGAGATACAAAATATGTTAAAAGACGGTATTATAGAGAGATGTAACACAAGATATGTAAACCCTATTGTGGTCGTAAAGAAGGCAAATGGTGAATTAAGATTATGCCTAGATGCAAGAAATATTAATCAATACACTGTACCACAATACGAGGCTCCGATGAATGTGGAAGCAATTTTTGGGCGCATTACGAATACCAAAATATTTTCTAAAATTGATTTAAAACACAGTTTTTGGCTGATTCCTTTGGATGAAGATAGTAGAGATTACACAGGCTTCTCTATTGATGGTGTGTTGTACAGATTTTGTGTAGCTCCATATGGTATACAAAGTGCTTGTTCGGCCTTGGTTAGAGCATTACACCAAATACTAAATAAATTTGAAGACTTTGCACTTCATTATATCGACGATATATTAATCTTCTCGAATGATGAAGAAGAACACCTAAAACACATTGAAATTATTTTAAAAGAATTAGATAGAGCAGGTTTAAAAATAAATCAAAATAAATGTAAATTTTATCAGGAAGAGATATGTTTCCTAGGTTATAAAATAGACCAAAATGGAATGTCTATGGATGAAGAGAGGATACAAGCAATAGTAGAATATAAGAGACCATCAAACCTAAAATCTCTTAGAGGATTTCTAGGAATGATGAACTATTTTAAACGTCTGATACCTGATTTGAGCATGAAACAAATACCTTTAATTAAGCTTTTAAAGAAGGAGAATAAATGGAAGTGGACTGAGGAAACGGAAATAGATTTTAATGATTTGAAGGAAGCATTTACTCAACAATTGAAGGTTTATCATCCAAATTATGATCTACCATTTATATTAAGAACAGACGCATCCAAAGAAAGGTTTGCAGGAGTGCTATTACAGATGCAAAATGGCATGGAAGTACCCATATGCTTCGTATCAAGGGTAACGAAAAATTATGAGAGAAATTACGGGGTATCAGAACTAGTATTGGCAAGTATAATTTTCTGTGTGACTAAATTTAGATTTTATTTATTAGGAGCAAAATTTACGATAGAAACCGATAATTCCTCACTTACAACTATTTTGAAAAACAGATTTGGCAACAGTAGAGTTCATAGATGGGGTTTAATATTACAGGAATATGACTTTGAAATTAAATTTATTCCAGGAAAGACAAATGTAGTGGCAGATGCGTTAAGCAGAGAATGTAAGGGGGATAATAATAAGAATAAAAGAATTGTAAAAATTGGGGTAAACATCATGAAAGATTTAGATGGGATATTTTCTTTAAATAGCATCATTGAAGACCAAATGGGATTAACTGAAAAACAGAAAAGAAGAGGACAATTAAAAGAAGATATATGGATAAAGAAAAATGGGGAAACAGATTTATTTATAATAACAGAAAATTTTGGAAAATTTACACAGAAGAAATGGACATATAGGAGCTAGGAAATTATGGTTACTATTCAGAGAAAATTATATTAGTAAAGGGGACCAAAGTATGGCAAAATTGATCACCAGTACATGCCATATTTGTCAATTAGGGAAAAGCAAACATAGAAGTAACGAGAACATAGCAAAATCTATATTAACAACAAAATGTGGGGAAATAATTGCAATAGATTTCCTGAGTAATTTGATACCCAGTAAACAAGGAAATTGCCATATTTTGATAGTGGTTGATTTATTTTCAAAATTCGTAAAATTATACCCTACAAAAACAACAAAAAGCAAAGTCATAATGGAAAAACTATCAGAGTACATAAAAGAAATTATAAAACCTGAAAATTGTATAATAGATAATGCTACCTACTTTACAAATGAAAGATTTAAAAATTTTGCAGTAAAAATCAAATAAATTTAAGAACAATTAGTATTCGACATCCATCTTCAAATCCATCTGAAAGATACATAAGAGAAGTGATAAAGTTTCTGAGAATAACTTTGTGGAATCAAAATCATAATAATTGGGAAAATCACATAGAGGAAATTCAAAATTATTTAAACAACTTACCGAACACAGTAACAATGGAAAGTCCAATTTATTTAATGAAACAATTGAGACCTCAAAGGAAATGGGAAATAAATTCTACAGAAGAATTTGAAAAGGTATTGGAAAGAGTAAATAAAAATCTGCAAAACAATGCAAACAAATATCTAAGAAGAATGGAAAAGAAGGGAAAAGTTAAAACTACATTTAATAAAGGAGACTTAGTAATCGTCCGTGCTTTAAGGGTATCAGATAGAAGTAAGAATGTATGTGCAAAATTGAAACCACCTTTCGAGGGACCATATGTTGTAGAAAATGAGAATGGAATAAATAGTTATGTTTTAAGATATATAGAAAGTGATGAAATAAGAGGTGTTTTCAATATAAAAGATTTATACAAATACAACAAATAATGGAGAAGTTTAAAAAGAAAGGAATTTTATAAATATTTGAAGTAAAATTTGCATTCATAAAATTTTTACTTACACAAAAATTTGATAAACGCAAAATTTAGGGGATGTTAACATAGAGTAAAACAACACCCTGTACACTGAACATAAAATAAAAGACTACCTATTTCAAGAAATTAAAATTTTTGAAATTTGATTTTTTTAAAAAAGATTATCTAAAAAGGAGACAATCTGTACCATGTACTATTCAATAGAGAAAGCATCTAATTGTATAATTATAAAGAAGATTTAAAATATGATTTAAAACATATGTGAAATGAAATAACAAAATTTCTATAAACCTACAAGACAGAATTTTAGAACGTTATTACATATATAAATGGAAATGATAATCCTTTGTTTTTATTGTCAAAGTAAATAAATAGTGTGATTCTTTTTAAAATGAATATTAGGTATTGAAGGATGTGTAAATAAGATTTTATAAATATTTAAAAAAAACAAGACTATATAAAAAGTAAAATGAAAACATTAATTCTATGGAATGTGACGTTTATTGAACGGTTTGACATTATGAATACATATTTTATAAAGTTGGAAATGTCATTTTGTAAATTGAATGAAATATAATTTAAGAGATAAAATATGAGTTAAAATCATTAAAGAAACTTAAAACAAAGTGTTTTCAAATGATGGATGGACAATTCAATAGGGAAAAAAGATGGGACTGATCCCCGATCTTTTAGACCCATCTGTCTAACATCGTTTCTACTCAAATCGATGGAGAAAGTAGTGGATAACTACATAAGACCAGAGAATCTGGAGAATATACCACTTCATAAATGTCAGCATGCCTACAGAGCGGGTCGATCAACTGAGACGGCTCTGTATCAGCTGACAGAAGTCATCCAGAGAACTCTGAGCAACAAAGAAATCGCAATGTGCGCATTCCTGGATATATCAGGGGCCTTTGGCAACACAACTCATGTGTCTGTCAAAGAAGCACTAAAAAGGCGAGGAGGGAATGAAACCATTGTAAAATGTATGTATGAGTTGTTGACAACGAGGATAGCTGAGACACAGGTGGGGAATCAAACCTCAGTTAAAGCCACTCGGGGGACACCTCAAGAGGGAGTGATATCTCCCCTTCTATGGAGGCTTGTAGTAGATGAGTTACGCTACAGGCTAACGGAGCTTGGCTTCGAATGTATGGGCTACGCCGATGACATTGTTTTAATAGTCAGAGGCAAGTTCGAGAGCACCTTGTGTGATTTATTACAAAAGGGCCTCAGAATCATTGAGCAATGGTGCTTGTCAGTGGGGCTAAACATTAACCCAAGCAAGACCATAGTAATTCCATTTACCCGGAAAAGAACACTTCCAGCCATGAAACCCATATCCTTAAATGGGGAAATCATAGAATGGAAATCAGAGGTTAAATATCTAGGGATAACCCTAGACAGTAAGCTTCTGTGGAATAAGCATGTTGAAATAACTGCTAGTAAAGCAATAAGAGCTTTGATGGCGTGCAGAAATCTAGCTGGTAAGAGGTGGGGCTGTAACCCAAAAATACTGCGATGGATGTACGCCATGATTGTGAGACCAGCAATTACGTATGGGGCAATAGTTTGGCACACAAAAGCAAGTCAGTACAGCACGAGGAAAATCCTCGATAAAGTTCAAAGGCTTGCATGTGTGTGCATCACTGGAGCTATGAGAACGTGTCCAACTAGGGCACTTGAGATCATTACAGATCTCACACCTCTACATCTGGTGATAGAAAGATCTGCCCAAGAGGCAATTCTTAGAATATCTAAGGAAGGTTCAGGCAATGAGAGTATTAAAAATCAGGGAGCTTGGTCCTCTCTGACAAGATACACCTCATTAGCGAATCTTCCCAGTGACGAAATGATCAGGAAAGTAAGCATCGAAAAGAATTTCACTACGATGCTAAATACGAGGAGAGACTATGAAAGGGAATACACCACCCAAACTCTCAAATAAAACAACATTAGATGGTATACGGATGGTTCAAAAACCACCATCGGAGCAGGCGCTGGAGTATTTGGGCCTGGCACCAGATACTCATTATCGTTAGGCTCCTTCCCGAGCGCCTTTCAGGCAGAAATACTTGCGATCGAAAGATGCGTGGAAATGAACCTAGAAAGAAACTACCAGAAATGTGACATATCGATCCATTCTGATAGTCAAGCAGCTATCAAAGCATTGAGCTGAGCTCCCATGTCATTGACTCAAAGTTGACATGGGAGTGCCGAAGAAAACTTGATGAATTAGGCAAGAATAACAGGGTCTCTTTAGTCTGGGTTCCTGACCACTCGGGAATCACGGGAAATGAAGAGGCCAATACACTTGCCAGGAAAGGAGCACAAATGCCCTTTATTGGCCCGGAGCCTTTCTGTGGTGTAGCAAAATGCTCCTACAAGAAAGAGTTTCGGAAGAAAGAGGAAACCGAAAGAGAAGCACTCTGGCGGTGCCTTCCCGGGTTGGAACATTCCAAAAAGTTCCTGGGGAACTTTGACACTGCTAGGTCCAAAAAATATTTGGACCTCAGTAAAGATAAGCTACATCTCCTCACGGGCTTTCTTACAGGACACTGCCGCCTTAGGAAGCACTTAATGAGAATAGGTCCAGCAGAGATTGACGAGTGTAGATTCTGTGGGGAGGAGGATGAAAGTCCTGATCACCTAGTTCTGGAATGCCTCGCCATTGCAAGCCAACGCAAGAAATGCTTTGGACAAGAAACTTGTAAGAGTGAGGACCTAACCTCGCTGAAGCCGTCCCAAATACTAGAGTTCATTAGAACCTTGGAACTGGAAGGCGAGCTGTAATAGTACCGACAACAGCTCTGATAGGGGGGGCACAATAAACCTTTGGTTTCAGTGCACAGTAACCCCGTTAAAATCTAATCTATATGAAGTAATTCGGTTTCTATAGGGTTTAGATCAAAGTAATGGATAAAAGAATGATGGGTAGATTCTAATCTAGCATTTCCTAATTTGTACGGGAGTATGCCTGGATTGGACTCCAAACTAACAATTTTAATTTACTGTGCCTGCCTTGCTACTACCAGCGATAGGAGGATTCTGTAATGGTAGAATTTTTTGATTAGCAAGTGGCCTTTTTAAGTTATTTTTATGATAGGTGGCGGTAACTAATTTTTGTTCGCTATTATGAGGTGAGATTGTTTTGTAAGTTTTAACTTTGATTTTTTCATTTTGTTTTATTGGTTTGGCTTTAAATCCAGGACTAATTTTATTACGAGCATTAGTTTTATGATATGCTAATGCACCTGGGTCGTATTTTAATGGTTCATGTCTATTTTCGTTAGTCTTTTCCAACCTTTTTGATTTGCCATATTGTTGTAACCTAGGAGGTTACGTATATTTTATTTTACTATTACCTTACTATTATTCTATATATATTTTCAATGTTAATTACTATTGCATTCTATTTAAATAGTTAATATCTCTTTTAATCATATTTTCATTATTTCATATCTTTATTAGTACTTTCGCCCACTGCTGTCTCGAGTAAAAGCCATGTTATTTAAGACTCATTGATTAAAACTCCTTTGACCTTACGCCTTCAGTGGACTGCAGCAGGCTGCCAAAGAAATTCCTTATAGTTTTTCTTTGATAGGGGCCTTCCTGTAGCTATAACAATCGAAGGACCACCGTGTTACCACGGAAAATAATAAATAAAACTATCAAAAAATGTTACTAACGATTTATGCTTTGCAAGCTCCAACAGTACATTAAAGAGAAAATTGTAAATTATGAATGTGACACACATATACGTCTGTACATAAGATGAAAATTTGCGCACATAATAATCCCGCACCAATTAATCGCTATTCAAAATAGATTATTATAAACAAAGTTAAGTGTAATCCACCTCGCATCCAACGGACCCCAGATTTGGCAACACCGCAAAAAAATTGTTGTCTGGCGGTAACCGGCAATTAAATCAATATCTTCAAATAAATATGACTATTAGTTATCTTACCAGATTTAGGCTTCACTTTAATTCTAAACTAATCACTATTTATTTCTTTCAAAAACACTCTGAACCAGGAAACTACAAAGGAACCAAAATCGACGAGAGATGATTCGCATGGTGCCGCTGTGGTACTCGGACATGGAATGGCGATTTTCGGTTGTTCGCTACGCATCTCGGGTCGAAGGTAGCCGAGGTAACGGCGATTTTACAATATTGGATTTGAATAGATCTAATAAATTTGGCGGGGTCGACGCACATGTTAAATGATTTTAACACTCATTCTTATCAATCTAGTTTTTACCTTTAATGTCACGAATTAAATATGATATTAACTACAATTTTATATACAATGTAACTTTTTGTTAAATCAAGTTCTCTTCTTAGAATGCATTTCAGACTCAAGGGGAAATAAGTTTTAGTTTCACTTTTTCTCATACAAACTGCCTATTTTTGCATATTTCGCTACTTTCAAAATATCAAAACTTATTTTCTATTGTTTAAACACATAATGTAGATAAAAAATATATAAGATGATTATTATTCGACAAGTTCTATTGAGTGTAATATCATAAAGCTAAGCAGTTACAGGGAATAAATGAAGTATTGATATCCAAGTGTTTTATTTCAATCACTGTTGATCTGCGGATCACAACAGAAATTTTTGGTGGCAGCGGTGAAGGATTTTCCAGATTTCGAGGAATTTGGCGAACCTTTGTGATTGTGTTGAAGAAAACTTGGTCTGAGGACACGTTTTCAAGGAAGCGCAACGGGTATCAAGAAAGTTTATATCCCATTTTTAATCAACTTGTGAAAAGAAAAACATCAACGAAGAAACAGTATAAATTAGTGAAAAGTTAAAATCAAAGTCGTCTGAAGTTATAAAAAGTTCCCGAGTTCGTGGGTGCAAGCAACCTTAGTTCCTGATAGTAAACTTGTTCCCGAGTTCCTGTTAGTATACCTTGTTCCTAAAAGTATACTAGTTTTCGTTCGAGAAAATTCGTTCCAGAGTTGCAGTACTAGTGTAGTGTTTCGGAGTTTAAAGAAAAAGAAAGTTTTTTCGGAAAGTTTTGTGCCAAGTATATTCGAGTTCAATGGTTTCGAGTAGACTACTTTTGATTTTCCTGTAAGTAGTATTTTTGTTTGATATTTTAATAGCCAATATATTTGAAAATTTTATTTGACTTTAAGAAAAGTAAAGACATAACAAACAATGACAGATCCAACTCCTTCTGACTTAACTCAAACAAATAACGACAAATATGTGTCTATCGATACTGCTATTAAAATGATCCGTGAATATGATGGAAATACATTAGGTGATAGAGTTCACGATTTTCTAGACAATTGCGAAATGGCTTTTAAATCTGTAGATCCGAGAAGTAAAAATATTTTGTTTAATTTAATAAAAACTATATTAACTGGTAAAGCCCGTGCACTAACAAAATATCGAGATTTTCCCTCCTGGGATGAATTAAAACATTATTTAGAAGATGTTTTTTCAGAAAAGCGATCAATTAGTTTTTGGCAACTTGAACTTAATCAGTGTAGACAATCGGAAAATGAAGATATTGTAAGTTACAGTAACAGAATCGAAAAATGCTTATCAAATTTAGTCGATGCGTCCACCGTCGGAAAAACTAATAATACCTATAGCCCGCGAAATTTCTCAATTGTTAAGAGCACAAGCATAAAATGTATTTATTCAAGGACTAGTTGACCCAATAAGGTTACATCTAAAGGCTAGAAACCCTCAAACTTTAGAAGACGCCATAGAATTAGCGCGCGAAGAAGAGCGGCAACTTTTAGAAACAGAGTTCAATTCAATTTTAATAAATCAAACATTAACTGTTATTATAGTAAAAAATCAGGGCATTTAGAAAAAGATTGTTATCTGAAAATAAAAGTACGAATCGTCCATTTAATAGTTCTCAAAATTATCAAAATTTTCAAAATAAGCCAAATAGAACTTTTCACATAAACTCTAATAATATAAATTCCAATACTTCCCTTTATTGTAAAAAAATAGGACATAGAATCGCTGAATGTAGGAAAAGAATATACAACGAGTTTCAAAGACAAAATAAATCAATTTCGGGAAACGATCAGCGCCCGTCGGTAAGTGGCCAATCGACACGCCGCAGGGCTCCCCATTAGAAAAGGCTACACACACTTTGGAAAATCAGGAATCTATTCCTAAACCATATAACAAAATCTCAGAATAATAAATTTCTTGTAGATACTGGAGCATCAGTAAACCTCTTAAAGATATCCTGTGTAAAACCCGATCACTTTATATATAAAAATATAGTTACATATATTTCTGGTATAAGTGAATCAAGAATTAGAACTTTAGGTGTTGTGTTTGACAGTATTGATAATATTATCATATGTTTTCATTTAGTTAGCGATACCTTTCCATTTCCATATAAATCTGAAGGTATTTTATCAAACGAATTTTTCGCTCTTACCAACTCAATAATTAGTTATATAAAAATTGTATTTATTTTAATAACAAGTTACTCAAATTCGTCAATAACCATGACAAAATAGACTACGATACGACAAACTTATTAGTACTTACAAAATTCGCTGAACCTAACTTAGTGAAATCCAATTTAGTTGAACCTAATTTCGTTGAAACTAATTTCGTTGAAACTAAGTACATTGAGTCTAATTTGGATAAAAATGATACCATGAGCAGGACATTTATTTACTGGATGATTTAAACCACACCTCGTACAATTATTAATAAATTTCTTACTTTCTGGATTTACATTTTTCTTTCCACGATTGATTTTTCCATTGAATTTCTCCTTCTGAACATAATCCACTGCCGCCTCATGATGTATCTCATTCATTGCTTCACTTCTTTCTTTGGACATTTCCAGAATTGCACATTTTTCAATAATCTTTTCCAAACTAGTGGAATCTTCTTCTTGTAATAATTTTTCTCTAATTGATGAATTCATGACCCCACAAATAATAACTGTTTTTGTAAGATCTTCTTGCAAAGTTCCTAGTTTACATTTCATTGCCATTTTCTTTGCTTCGGTTATAAACTGGTCTAGAGATTGTCCCTGAGTTTGCTTAAATGAGAAAAATTTGTATCGTTCGTAGGTTAAATTTTCTCTAGGCAAAAAATGTGCTTCAAACTTATCGAGTAAAGTATTAAGTTTATCTTTTTCAGCGTCAGTAAACTGAAATGTAGTATAAATTTTGAAGCCTTCTTCCCCAATGAAATGAAGAACTTGTGCACACTGAATGGCCTCATCTTTTTTATTAATTTCACTCGCAACTAAATAGTTTTCAAAACGGTACCTCCATAGCTTCCAATTTTCTGCTAAGTTTCCCGCCATTTGCATGGGTGCTACTCCTCGACTGTCTCCCATTTTTCTTTATATTGCAAAAATTTTACACCGCTGGTTTTAACTTTTTGTGTCTAACTATTCTGACTGCGCCATGTTATGTCAATGTTTGTTTCTTTACTTCAGGATTTATTAATTAAACATTAACACTTGATTTTGTATTGTTCTTTATTGAGTACATACACGTGAGCCAAGGTTCGAGAACATAGAGAAGTTCTTAAATTAACCGGTACATCTATCGGTAAATACGGTGTCTACCAAAGCAGTTCTTAAATTTACCGATAGATTGTCGATAGAATCATCCCAGCGTTCTTAAATTCACCGATAGTTCTATCGAACATCCATCAGTTCTACCGGGCTTTAGACTCGGTAAATCTGGTAGATTTGGAAGGGGAAAGCACAATCATCAATCATATGCAATGACAATGAACAATCTTACAAATAATTGTTCATTTATTGAGGTTGGTGGTTTTGTTCTGTTGAAAATTTAACACTTGTTTTTTTGTTGATAAAAATTATTATGAAATGGAATTATCCTATAATGGTGAAATGTTTAAAGTGATGGTTGACCTAAATACGCACGCCATGCTTTTACGAGGTGAAATTTTGTATCGAATTAAAAATTTATAAATTACAGTGTATATTTATTTTGTTGACATGTCCCTGGTAATACAAGAAATAAAAGTTTACTTGCGTCAATAATAATAAAGATGGCTGTTTGAAAATGATTGTCAAATTTATCTTCTTTCTTTTTTATATTTTTTTCAATCTACCATAGAATCTAACCAATACGTTCTTATAATCGTCTACCGATAGATCAACTTCATTCTACCTGACATTTACCTGACATATCACAGACAACTATCGATAGAGTCTATCGGTGGATTTTAAGAACTTTTCCCATCGCTTAACTGTCACTGCCCATGACAGCTGCCATTGCCAACTTTACATTAGTGGCAGTGACTACATAACGTACAGACGTACCTCTAAATAAACTAATCCTACAGTGACCAGATTTATCACTGGAAACGAGCGACTGCATGAGGCTACACCCTTAGCTACGCTTCGATTCATATATGGCGGGTAGAACTAGTTCTACCCTCCATAGATTCATACTAATATTCACAGACCATATATATATGGTCTGTGCTAATATTATTATACGTATAAGGTGCGTTCTTTTTGACTGAGATCTCAGATCACTTCAGTTAAGGTGATCTGAGATAAAGTGATGTGAGTAAGCACCAAAAAGAACGACATCTCAATTGAAGCGCGCGATCTGTTCGCATGCTTGAGTAAGAAACAAAACATATAATAATAATAATGCTATTGTATCCATAATTTGTAACAAAAGAAAAATAGATTATGTGTGTTTATATGTCAATGGTTAAAACTATAGATAACCTTGGTTAAAACTACAAATAACCCAAGAAAATTAAATATTTATTCATCCCCTCCACTTTATTTCCGACTCAACTCCAACTGATTCCCCCTTACAACACATTCAGCATCGGTAAAGGGGGAGGAAAAGCTCAGCTCACTTAAAGTGAGTAAAACAAAAAGAACGCTCACATTACTGATGTGAGCTGAGATTAACTGAGATCTCAGTCAAAAAGAACGCACCTTATATTTTTGGAAATGATTGTCATTTATCTGGTTAAAGGTTATCTATATGGGTCTGTGGTTTGGAAAAAGTCCTCTAAAAGATAAAGTCCAAAATTCATTTTAATTTTATTTTAGTTGTGTACAAATTGTTATTTTAATTAATATCTGTATAAAATGGGTCGTATTTTAGTGGGAATAAAAAGAGTTATTGATTATGCTGTAAAAGTAAGTTAAAATATATGTTCAAGAATATCATTTATTCTGCCACATTTTCAGGTTCGTGTAAAAGCTGATAAAACGGGTGTTGTAACAGACGGAGTAAAACACTCCATGAACCCATTTGATGAAATAGCGGTAGAGGAAGCGGTTCGACTGAAAGAAAAAAAACTAGCTTCAGAAATTATTGCTGTGTCCTGTGGGCCCTCACAGTCTCAAGAAGTGCTGAGAACTGCTTTAGCCATGGGAGTGGATAAGGGTATACACGTTGAAATTGCAGGAACAGACTACGAGACTTTACAACCTATTCATGTGTCAAAGATTCTTGCAAAAATTGCTCAAAATGAAAAGGTTGATTTAATAATTCTTGGAAAACAGGTAAATTGTCACATTGATTCTTGTCTTAATACATATGGAGTAAATTAGGCTCCAAGTTTTAAAATTTTACAATGTCTTATAATTGTTTTCAGGCTATTGATGATGATAGTAACCAAACAGCACAAATGACAGCAGCAGTTTTAGATTGGCCACAAGCTACATTTGCATCCAAAGTAAGTGTACACCTTGTACAATACAGATTATAAACTTTATATTTAATTATAATTACATGTCGACCTCCGAAACAATTAATATATTGATTGATGAGGTATATTTAACTTTTTCTATGAACCACATTATTTTGACTTCTATATAATATCAAATGAAATGATGCTATAAATGTGCACCAAATTTGCCAATATGGCTCTTTATAACGATTCCATATTCTACTTAGTTCTCAGTAAAAAGCTGTAATTTGATTTCAAGGTATTTGATTACTCTCCTTGTTTAATTCATATTAAATATATTAATAATGTATGTAAATTTAGTCTAATATACATACTTTACTACTTACTATATTAATTGAATGGATTATTTTAGATAGAGAAGGGAGACAAAGAGATTTCTGTAACTAGAGAAATTGATGGTGGTTTAGAAACTATAAAATGTAAAATTCCAGCTGTGATTAGTGCAGACCTGCGTTTGAATGAACCACGATATGCTACATTGCCCAATATTATGGTGAGTATCAAGTATTAGCGGATTAATATCAACCCAGAGTAAAATAAATCAACTTGCATAATCAAAAACATATTTTTGCAATATTCAACTCATTTGCTTGTTCACAAATGTGAATCAATATGGACCTTTGCAAATTTGGTTTATTATCGGATGATTCCCTGAAGCTATATCTTATTCATCATAAATCAAGTTTTATATTTTTTTTGTTTTAAAATTCACTGTAAAAATTGTTGTTATAAATACAATCCTTCAACTTAAATTATTATACGTAATTAAAGCAATGTCTGATAATTTGTGTTCGTTATTTTTGTCAATATGTCCATTATTAGGTCACCACTCCTCAATATGATAATGTTTATTAGATGACTGTTAAAAAGTTCAAAGTGTTTAATTTTAATAGGGATTATGATTAATAACATATTTTTTAGAAAGCAAAGAAAAAACCAATCCAAAAGTTGACACCTAAAGATTTAGGAGTAGATGTGTCACCAAGAATCCAAATTCTAAGTGTAGAAGATCCTCCTACTCGTCGAGCTGGAGCTATACTTCCAGATGTAGATGCTTTAGTTGGAAAATTAAAGGAGGGAGGTCACATTTGATTTAAAATGAACGTACACATTAGTTTCATTTAAAACTGCAAGAATACAAAATGTTATACTCAAAAGATATCTTCTACAGCTTTAACAAAAAAATTATATATATATATATATATATATATATATATATATATATATATATATATATATATATATATATATATACCCACACAACACAACTGATTCTAGAATATTTTTCTATTTCATTTTGTTATATAGTTGAAAATAAATAATAATATATTTACAGAAAAATGTGCTTACTGTTACTAGTTAAAAATGTATTGTAGGCCGTGAAATAACAATTTATCAGCCCTCTTTATTTATTACTTAAGCTTGTTGGTATAACTTTTACAATTTATTGTTAAACTTATTATATTACAAAACAAAACATGTATCTCTGACATCTGACTCCAATAATTATCAATCACCTAAAAATCTAGTAGCCTGTCCAAGCGAGCGAGTGGTTATTACCGGCGGTAATGTCAACAAATGTCAAAATACGTCACGGTTATACTGGTCGCTTTGATACAGCGGTATTTACCAATGTCTTTAACTACTTTGTGTACGGTCTAGAGGATTTGTTTAGATACATTTTCGCTGTTTTTATTTGTTTTTCAGTGTTTATTACCGTTTTTGCATTTGGAAACTTAAGAACTTCAGTTTCAATGAATATGTCATAAACAAATCTCAAATATCACATCTGTCAACCGTTATTACTCTGCTCCTGACAGGGTTACTGGTGGTTTTAACCGTGGCGTAATTTGACATCAAACAATGACGTAACGGTTACCAATCCTCGCTAGGACGCTACGGTATTTACTTTTGGTATTAACCAACCCTCGCTTGGACAGGCTATTAATCAATCATGATTATGTCACTTTTTGACACATATGACAATGACAACATCTGTAAGGTTTTTGGCGAGCAACCACAACATTCAATTATCTATGGTCCCCTACAGTACTCCCCCCTTAAGTAACGTATTACAATAACATTACAATTAAAGGTTAACATATTAACAAGTTTTAACAAATTATCATAATAGCTGATTATATCTATACAAAACACTTTCAAATATATACAATTTGCTCTAGGTATTTACTTGGAAATCTCACTTTCCGTCCACTACGTGATGTTCGAACTCTTTCATTATCACGATCATCACTTACAGTTTCTGTAGAGTTGACTGGTTGAGCTTCCGGTTCTTGTGTGCCCGAGGATGTATACTGGGTTTTCATTTGATCTTTATCTGCTAATAAATATGCGGGCTTAAGTCTGTCGACATTAATATTCGTTGACTTGTCTTTTATTTCCACCGTGTAACATTTATCATTTTGTTCTAATACTAAAAACGGGCCCTCATTTACTTGTACTAATGATTTTCTTAATCGGTCAATTCGTACAAACACATGTGAACATGTTCCCATATCTTTATGAACAAAAACTGTTCGTGCCGATTTGTGATTAATTTTTACAGGTTTTAACAAATCCATACATTTTTGCAAATTGGATACAAATGTTGAGGGATCTGTTTCAACAGATGTGTTTACCATAAATCATTTGTGCTATTGAACTATTACTATTTTTACGAAGCGCAGCTCTTAATCCCAACAACACAGTAGGTAAAATATCAGTCCACTTGATATTGTTGTGAGCTTTCATGGCTGTCTTCAATGTTCTATGAAGCCTTTCAATCCTGCCATTGCTTTGAGTTCTACAGGGAGTAGCTTTGAGTTCTACAGGGAGTACTACGTTGTATTTTCACTCCACAAATTTCTGCTAATTTCTTGAATAATAAACTTTCAAATTGTCGGCCTTGATCTGAAATTATTAACGCTGGTGTTCCAAATTGTGTAACCCATTGATTGTAAAAAATTTTTGCTACTGTTTCTGCAGTGCAATCATACATTGGAACTACTTCTATCCAATTCGTAAATCGATCTATCATTGTTAAACAATACAAAAATCCATCAGAAGGAGGCAATGGTCCCACAATATCAATATTTACCGTTGTGAATCTTTCATCTGGTTCTTTATACAGTGCTATTCAAAAGTCCCCTCCCCCCTTCGTATCTTTTGAACGGCTATACTTACATTTATAAAATTAATTTAAACCCAAACAAAATTAATATGGCTATGTAGCCAATTTCAGTGCCTTTCAAACGAGATATCACTTGCCATAAGGTCCTATTTAAAATTATTGGCCATAGTGGCACTGTGACGTCAACTATTACTATAACGTCACCTGTTACCATTCGTAGAGAAGCTTACAACACTTTATTTTCACCCTCCAAATTTTATTAATGTAAGTGTAGCCGTTCAAAAGATACGAGATACACTAGAAATTAATTAGGGAAAAACGTCTTTCATAATCTGGAAGTAGTTTCTCGTTATTATGACAAAAGTAAAAGATATCTGGCATATGACTATCCCTGTATAAGGAATGAGAGAAAAAAATTAATATGACTCGGGCAAAACGTCTTCCAAAATTCTGAAAGTAGTCTTTCCTGATTATGACATAAATGAAAGATATCTGGCGTATGAATATCCCTGTATTATATAAGAAAATAATTATCAAAACAAGTCTTTCGAAATCTGAAGGTATAAATACGATATTTCTTACATATGAAAATCCCTGTACAATATAAGAAAATAATTATCAAAAAAAGGCTTTCAAAATCTGAAGGTATAAATACGATATTTCTTACACATGAATATCCCTGTACAATATAAGAAAATAATTATCAAAAAAAAGTCTTTCAAAATTTGAAGGTATAAATACGATATTTCTTACATATGAATATCCCTGTACAATCTTTAAATTCTCTTAACTAAAATTTTGGGTTCCCCTGGATTATTAGATCGATTGCAAATCGTACTATTTCCTAAATAAGTTAGGCGAAGGGCTATGTCAATAGTGCACTTAATATGACCAGAAAATGTACCTTTGGACACCCAGTCAAATCAACTAAAATGTCAATACGATATTTGTTAAAAAAAATAATTATAATGACAGAAAAAAAACTTACGTTTTTGAAATATCACAAGTCACAACAACACAATATCACTGTTGACGTACGGCCGTCGAAGTGTCAGGCCTTACAGTACCTGAGCACTCTATGAGGGTTACCACCCCACTGCCTCCGTTACCAAATTTTCTGCTATTTATTTCAGAAGATTTGGGATATGTTATTCGTGTTGCCCTTTTCTCATATTTTTTATTTTCGTAATTGAAGGTTAATTTTCAATTTATTTATACTAAGTTGCAAGGTTTGTCTATATTTTTGATAAACAAACCATCGTGTGTTTTGTCATCGACCTTTTCGGTTGTGTAAAATTGTTTGTTTAAATTCTTTTCAGGTGTTGGTCAACAATTGTTTTTATATTAATTGGATTCGACTTATTTTATTATCAAGAAAATTATATCTATATAGGGTGTCCTTAAATTTCCCTTTGTCATATTTCGTGTTTATTACATCACTTCCCCTCTTGTTTGTAAAAGTGTTGCGACGTTTCAAGTCCAACACCTTTTTATTCTAAACTATGATTTTAACAGTGTTTACCTATGAATGAATTTATGTGAACTTTACATTGTTTTTTGCGTTGCGACACCTTCGGCAACGATTTGTGTTTACGTAACGCGCACTTGACCTTACTCGCGTGTTCGTTTTGACTTTCACTTGATTCTTTAACTGTTTTGTCCCTGACCTAGGTCGCGATTACTGACACTCGCGACACTGCTGCTCAGTAGATCATTCATGGGGTGGTTTCTCTCTGTCCAATGTTGCGATCTGGGGTGGCTCGTCTCCTGCTGTTGTATCTGTTCCATTTCTATCGCCTCTTCGTCTGGCTTCTGGGTTCTGTTGTTAGAGTGTATTACCCATGCCGTTAGGGAATCCCATATGCTGCATACTAGTGCGATGCCACCTCCTACTGTCTGTTGGATGCGGATTGCATTTAATATCGTGCCTACCATGTGCTTCAGTAGGTGGAATGTGCAGTATATACCAATTATACCACTTATTATCGAACCTATCTCCGTGAACCATTCCCAAGTGTGTTTCAGGGTGGATTCGGCTAGGTTTTTGATTTCTTTGGCGTCGAAAATATTTGATACTGTGTATCCTTGGCTGTTGGCGGTCAGTCCGGCTGCTCTGCAGGTGATTATATTTTCAACAGCTTTTCTTTCTGTTCCGAATGTGAGGGTTCTTTGTGCTGCATCAATTTCTTCTGGTGTGTACAGACCTTTTGCTCCCAATGGCTGGATGGGACCAAAGTGGAGGCTCATCTCTTCGTCTGGTTTGAGTACCTTTGGTTCATTTGCTATTGTTGGGTGCGGGTTTAGACCTAACCATTGGTCTTCTATGAAGTATAGTGGTGGTATCATATTGTTACAGTCTATTTCTTCTGCGTGATTTTGGATTATTCTGGTTAGTGGAGCCATGAATTTTGTTTCATTGTTGACTTCAATCGGTAACTCGTTGCAACATTTTTCGGTTCTTCGTAGATTGACTGTAGCTGGTGTACACTTCATTATGTATAGTACTTCGCCTAGTCTGCCTATATGACCAGGTTCGTTCTCCATTAATTGAATAACTGCGTTCGGTAGTGTGTGAGCCATTCTTTGTCTGTTTTTGAGTACGTCTCTCTTTATTATGCATCTTATATGTATTGTGTCTGTATATAGCATGCTTACGTCACGTTTGTATGCTTGCTCTATATACAATAGTTTGCTATTTACGTAGTTCATGAGATCGACGTTTTGGGGTAGAATTGGCATTGTCGGTTGAAGGTTTTGATTGTCTTCAAGGGCAATGACAATTCTTGGGTGCTTTGTTTGCCAAACTTCGATACCGCATAATAGGTTTTTCTTTTGTAGTGTTAAGGCAAAAACTTTGTCTTTTTCTTCTATGACTATCAGTTTTTCTTGTGTTTGTTTGTTTGTGATTATATTTCCCATGCCTTTGTATAGCTGGCTTAGGTGGTCTTCGCATGTGGTTGGCTCGTAACTGGTCCAGGTTGATTCTCCCGTGGTTGAGTCGAAACAATACCCATTTGCAAATTTGCATAGTATGCCTTCTTTTAGATGGATCTCGTTTGTATCAAGTGTCACTGTGGCTAGATAATCTTTTGTTGTTATTGTAATGTTTTTGTTATTTATTTAAACAATAAACGGGTGGGATAAATTTTAAACACTCGGTATGGCTACTTACTAATTTATTTAAACACTAACTCACCAACACTTAATTTATATATACTTAACTAATCACTTAATTATTAATTTATATTAACTGTATATTCACTCAAACTAATTTATATAAACACTTTATATTCACTTAAACTAATTAATATCAACACTTAACTAATTTAGATTTTTTCAACTCAGTATCGTAAGGTAAGTCAGGTCAAGTTAGGGTTGGCTAAAAATTCCAGGCATTTTCAAATTTCAAGCTAAGTTAGCTTGCTCAGGTTAGGTTTGTGTGTAAATCGCAAGCGAAAAACTAAATTATGCATTTTCAACTTGCGTGCAGCTGTCTTGTCATTTAAATTTCCCGCTACAAATCAAATTCAAATCTGTTCATGCAACATGCGCACTTGGGGGATCGTATTCCTTTGACTAAATGCCAGTCATATACGCACGTTTCTAACCTAACTTTTCTTTGTTTGATTGAATGTAAAAAGCAGTAAAAAGTTGGTGATAAATGTGATGTGTATTTTTGATTTGTAGAAATTGTGAAGTTAAAGTTGAACATTTTCTAGTTGAGGAGGTATAATAAGTTGAGCTTAAAGGTTGGTATAACAATAATCATAATACTGAATATACTCTCTTGAATTGTTGCAAAATGATACTTGGATTATTCGATTCTATAATATTATCTTTATAGTGAGGTTTATTTATAGTATATTGATTAATCAATGAGGTACATATCAATACAATGCATCCTATGAGGAAGGTATTATCAATGCATGGACGAAAAAGTACACTTAAATATTTGAAGAAAAAAATTACTGAAATGCATGCTCTCAGGATATCAGATACTTCAAATATGAGGACAGAAAGTATATTCGAGAAAGTAAAACTACCAGCTAGGACACTGTGGAAGAATTGCAAGACATAGAGAACTATTTACACCCCCAAGACCAATTCACAAAGGTGGTACTATAAACTTTTTCTGAAAAATAACATTAAAAAAATCACTTTCTACATTAAGCATAAGTTAGTTGTCATTGATGCTAAACTAGTTTTATAGAAAATTGCATTTTTTTTCATGTGAAGCTTCTGTGAAGGTTCAGCAGCTAGTATTATTATAAAATTCACTCGCTTCATTCAGAGTTCCTGTTTCAACATTTCGTTACCAAATAAATCGTTGAGTGCTATACCTTTTTAATTTATATCCTATTTTATTTCAGGTTCAAGAAGTATCAAAAATAAGGGGGAATTCCCCATTCGATTTTGTAAAAAGAATCATGTTACAATTCATGACATACCAAACAGCTACACATCTTTCACCTGATATGGGACGGAAGAAAAATTATGTTTTAAGGAGACAAAGATGTCACAAATGATACTTCGTGAGTAATTTTATCTATTTTTACTGTAAATTATTTTAGTAAACTTCATCATTCAATTGCTCCTGTAATAATATTTTTGTTACAGGATCTTCTGAAGCCATTGGTAACCAAAAACAAATTGAGGGGGCTTTACAGAAGTTCTTCAGGAGAGCAAAGGAAAGAATTCTCGGAGAAAAAGATGAGGCAATGCCTACAACAAATGCAATACTTAGCTAATATATATCTGTACAATTTTTAATTCTTTCGTCAATTTTTGTTTTGTTTATTACCATATGAATATATGTTTAGTTTATTATCATATAAATTTATGTATAGAATGAGTTCTTGTTTGTCGATTTTTTTTAAATATTTTATTTCATTATTTGATGCTTGTTATTTTTCATTAAAGTGGTTTTGTGTTGAAAATCTTTGGATTTTATTTATTTCTTCATATTTTCTATGAAATATTTCAAATTAAATAAATGAAAAAAGGACATTCGAGGACGTCCAGGGGATGTACTTCATATATCCTAGGGATGATCCCTAGGGTGGCCCTTTGATGTCCTTCGTCGGGACTTGGTACATCCCTGGGACGTACCAAAAGGACATCCCTTGTGTGTCCTTTTTGGTGGAAAATAGATGTCCCTAGTATGTACCATGTCCCGATAAAGGATATCCCAGGGACGTCCTAGTAGCAAATGAAGGACGTCCCTGGCATGTACAGGGGAAGTACTTGTGTTGTTTGGGTTAATGCCTTTTTTACTAGAGAATTCTACTCAAAACAATTGGATTTCTGGCATTTTCTAGATAAGACTGGTCACAAAAACCAGTTCTAGATAAGATAGTCACAATCGTAAACAATCCCTGCGCGTCCACCAAAATTTTAACTTACATACCTGGCTTAGACAGAGTCGGATTTAGGGACTATACCAGTGTGCTGTTTCGTAACATTACCCCCTCCTTAAATGGAAGTTTCCTCCTGGAACTTTTGTGTAGCCGAGACTGGATGCTTAAATCGGCAACTGGCCCCATTTCTACACTTTCCGATCTTATGGAAATAGCAGGGCACCGTCTTCATCGGATACTGATAACGGGGGTTGTAGCTGCAAATTAATATCTGGACACCGGTATCTTGAAAGATAATCTCTACCATGTTCCTGATGATTCGCCAATCCAACTGGTTACTCGCTATCTTAGGCATAGCCAGTTTCTTCACGTTGGATTCCAACACATGGTCTCGGAGGTTTCGAAGTGCTTCCCACACATCACGGTAGGTAGATCGATCTTGGAATTCATTTTTAGTTACCACGTAGAAGACGTACCGCGAATTATGTTTCAGTTTCAGTGTCTTGCCAGGGGCTGGAATCTGGTCTTCTTCATTCCCAGCTTCTCGCAAATCTCCTGGAATATATGGCTTTCAAAATTTCTTCCCTGGTCACTGTGGACTTCCAAGGGCACTCCATATCGGCTGATAAATTCTTTCACCAATACATCTGCTACAGTTGTGGCCTCTTGGTTGGGAATAGCGTAAATTTCCACCCATTTTAACCAGTATGTACAATGTTTAATATATTGTTGAGATTATGAAAAAATGTAGTTAGGGACTTTTTGTCTGTATTCTTCAAGTAAGGGGTGGGGGAAGGTTCAACCCAAACAACAAATGTTTTTTTTAATCGACATCCATGTTTTTGGCTTCATTTGAAAGAGTTTTTCTTTTTTAATAAGAAATATTTAACAAAAATATACAAAATTAGACAATTTTGTCAACGCTTTGGGAAAAAGTCCACAATTTTCCCATTTTTCTCGGAAATTTCAAATGTAATGAGGCATTTTTTAAATTCTGATGAAAAGGGGTTAAAAAATAGGGATCTATTCCAAGATATAAGATTTAAAATATCAAATATAAAAAATGCTTCAATTTACATTTGAAATTTGCGAGTGGATACAAAATTATCCAATTTTGTTATCAATCTTATTAAACAGAAAAACTTTTAAATGCAGCTAAAATCATTAATATCGGTTAAAAAACGAAAAAGTTATACATTCCCCACCCATTATTTGGAGAATAATGGCAAAAAATCTCCTTAATTAAATTTATTCATAATCTCATCAAGATTTCAAAAATTGTATTTTAGGACACCTTTAGTATGTTTTTTTGGAGTATTATGTTTTCGAGTGTTCATTCCACCCCTAGCGGATATTTTAGAGACTGCAAAATATTTTCCAGCTATTTTTCAGGATCCCTTACCTAAAGGTAATTTTTTTGAAAGTTGTACCATGATTCTTTTCTGAGATGTGGCCTACAGTCGTTCTTAGTTGTTCATCCTGTACATTTAAAATAAAATAGCAAAAAAATAATAAAGGATTTAAAACGTTTATTCATTATTAATGAACAGTACAGTAAATTTGAAAATAACAGGTACAAAATTAGAAAAAAAAATATCTTGTCCAGCAATCCGACCTAAAAAAAAAATAAAATTGTGTAAGCATATTACATAACAAGTCTGGAAAGTGGAAACTATTGAACACATTCAGTGAAAGCAATAAATATAAAGGGTATATTAATCCGTAGTTACCATAACGTAACATACTTTGAAACTGAATTAATAAAGTTTAACGGATACACATACATTACAGCTAGTTTACAGAAAATTTATTAGAATAGATTTTTAATTATATTAAAACTAATAAAAATTTTACACCATAAAGATTTAATGAAACATTACGTTACATCAACAGAAATCCAATCTGATTAAAGAAAATTCTATCGTTTACTTACGGTTACTTTTTTCGAGTGCCTCAACCATTCCATAATGTACACTTCAAAATCCTTATCTGTGAAATATTTGAAGGTGTTCTGAACAACAGCTAATAAAACAATTACTTTAGATCAAATTGTGCCCATGGAGATCATCATAAACTACATCAAACTTGATTTTCAGCCAATTGACTGGGACCCATTTTCCATAAGATACATGCGGGGTTCTTCAAAGGAATAATAACATATTTTATTTCAAGAAGTGACTTTTCATGATTTACCTTCTATTCCATGCCTCACTCCATTTGGCAGGTGAATTCAGGTGTGCTATGAAAATGCATACTTCTTTTCTGTATAAAATAATATACTATTCTCATCTTGTTATTTACATCCTGGAACAAATTGTATATTAACATCGTGGAATTGTAACTTAATGAAAACTAAGCATTATTAATACACTGTATACAAAAAAAACTACTTATGAAGAAGAGATATGAACACATTATCAAGTTAAATGAGTTTATAATTAATTGTATCCAATTGAGTATCCAATAGCTGTGTTTCTACAATAATAAATAATTGAATGCTGTTTGTTGACTGGAGCATTCAGTATCAAGTTACATATATTCTTCAACTAGATTAATATAGGTACCATTGTAAGGGACAAATACAGCTTATTTATTCTGTTCAGTGAATTTTCAAATGGAAATGCCCTTTTTAACAGAAATTTCTGCTTTTAAAGTCTTAAACAGTCTCTAATTGTTCACAAGAATTGTTAGTAATAATGTTAAACTTTTCTAAACCTGCAAAACTATATTGATGGCTAACACTAATACTAAAAAAACTAAAACTAGAGATACTTGATTCAATATTGTTTGTACTGTTTAATACAATGTTTGTATCAAACTATCTGAAATAATTACTCCCCTTTCATTACATAATTACCAACTATTTGTATAAGTAGCTTCTGAAACATCTTGAACATTGAAAATGTTTTCTTCTAGATTTAAATATCTGCGAACATATGAGCATGTTTTATTATTAATAATACTATCTACCCTATTGCAATATCAAGTTTTTTGTAGGGTATAATGCATATCTAGGATTTGAAATACTGTGAATCGTTATCAAAATATACTTACTAGGTAACTAAAATATTTTAAAAATTGAAAAAACCCTTATTTTGTAATATAATGTTAGTGTACAATTCCGCCATATGGAATTTCAATGTATAATAGCCGATTAAAGTATTGAATGAGTATTAAGTTTTAATAATTATGATTTTGGAATATGTACTTACCGATAACAATTGTTGTTCGTCCATTATAACTAAGTATAGAAACTGTAGCTTAGTAGGAACTAACGAAAACGAAGACCACTTTATTCAAGTGCTACTTGCAAAATGTGTGCTTCCTGCAAATAAAATATAACTATAACACATAACTGAAAACCATCCGCCATTTCATGCTTGTCATTTTTGTTTCCACAGATAACTACTGTATGTTTCGTTCATCAGTTCCTCTTCTTTTTTATGTTGCTGCGATGTTAAATATGAGATATTACTGAGAGTTTTATGAACTAACGTCGTACAGACGTAATAAGTACGACGTTAATAATAATTATTTCGAAAGATGTAAAAGTAACTGCAACATGTGATCATCTTAGAAACATGTTAATTTGTAATATTACAGTAACGTTCTGTATGTGACATTAGTGAGAAGTATACAAATTAACACCGTATGAATGTTTCCTATAGGAAGTTACTAAAAAGAAGTTCGCATAGGATGTGTATGTAACTACGAATTCAAGTATTACTGTGTACATCAAAAATATGTTTTATTTACATGACATGGATGTTAATAGAGTTGGTAATAAAATTAAGACATGTAGGAGATATCTTATTAACGTTTTAAATAAACATCACGAAAAGTCTATAAAAAGAACATCACAAAAAAGACTTGTTATGTTTCTTGTTTAGTGGGTAATGTTGAAATTAACCAAAATTCGGACATTAGCCGTAACAAGTGCATCAGTAACTAACAATAATTTTGATACTGAACGTTTTCATGAATCAGAATTCAAGTTCAAACATTTCCCGCCTGATATCCCGGCTCTATCTTATATAATAATAGAATACTTAGAACTTTTGGGTCTTACCTTCAAATAATGGGATAAAATCCCCTAAACCCCATTCGGTTAACCTTTGCTTGTATTCCATTGTCGGCCTAATAGTGAAACCAGAAACCACTCACCGCACAAAGAAAGATTGTTCAGACATTCACTACACCCACAAGTGCTGTTTGTTTGCTGTCTTACGAAATTTTAAAAATTAAATACAACCAACTCAACGGTCAGCCGAGTAACCCGAGTGTTATCGGAATGTGTCGAAGACGTGATTACAGATACTTCGATAACTAAAGATTAATATTGAGGGATAGATAGTTAAGGGTAAATGATTCAATTCTAGAAACTTTTTTTATTAAGTACAAATTACCTGGTGACTAAGGCTTGTCGATCGCTTTAACGCACAAAACTAGCTATCTGTTTTTTTCAACTACTGATGAATAATGTTTCTACCACTAATAAAAATTTATTTGCCTCTTGGTTCGGGATAGCGTAAATTTCCACCCACTTGGTGAAATAATCCATTACAACCAGTATGTACTTGCTACCATTTTCTGTTGTCGGAAATGGTCCAGCGATATCTAAAGCAATCCTTTCGAAAGGACTTCCAACATTGTACTTTTTCATGGGTGCCTTTCTCTTGCGGTGTGGTCCATTACTCGTAGCACAAGTCGTACATTTCTTACACCAGTCCTTCACATCGTCGGAGCTGTTCATCCAATAAAACCTTTCACGGACTCGCTGAAGGGTTTTCTTCACTCCCAGATGACCTCCCGATGGACTGTCGTGTAACTTCTTCAGTACCTCAGCTACTCTTGTTCTCGGGATAACTAGCTGTCTTCCCATCTCAGAACCATCATCGTTTTCAAGGACTCTTTTCAACAGCCCTTCTTCCAGGACAAGAGAGTTCCACTGAGCCCAAGACGCCTTGAGTTTCGGGGAAAATTTTGACACTTCTTGCCAGGTAGGTCGCCGATTTTCTTTCTTCCATTGCCGGATCATCTTCAGGTGAGGATCATCTGATCCTGGTGGGTGACCATTCCTCGTTGACTACTGTAATTCTTGAAACTGCAACTTTCTTAGATTTCGACTTGTTGCATTGTGAATAGTCTACAGGGCATGGCCGTCTAGGCAAATAGTTGGCTTTTCGGTGATTCACATCAGCAGGATGTTCACCCCTGTCTGATTTCCCATATGACTGGAGTTCTTGGGTTACAGGAATCTTGGGGCGCTTAGACGGACTGCGTACGTGCTCTAGCTCGCCACACTCCCGGCATTTGATCTTCTTTGGCATCTTGTCTGCCATACCTTTCAACAAGTTGACGATCTGGTCAAGTTTGTTATCGTCATCTTCTTCCTGCATGGTCCTACCTTTGTTGTACCGCGAGCTTTTCTTGGCTGCTTTGCATTTAAGAGGTTCTTGGTTTGCAGGAGTCGTAGGACGCTTACACAAACTGCGTGCATGCTCTAGCTGGCCACAATTACAGCACCTGATTTTCTTCGGCTTCTTGTCTGCCATACCTTTCAACAAGTTGACGATCTGGTCAAGTCTGTCATCGTCACCTTCTTCCTGTATGGTCCTACCTTTGTTGTTTCCCGAAGCCATCGTGGCTGCTTCATATTCAAGAGCAGCAGTCAATGCATCGGCCAATGTTTTAGGATGGGCTAATCGAAGCGTCTTCTCCATATCGTGGTCACACAAGCCGTCAATAAAGGCCTGGATGCCTAAACATTCCATCATGTTTTCTGGTGCTGATGGATAAGCAAATCGAACTAGTCGGGCAATATCCATTTCATTCTCTTGAAGGGGTTCGTCACGTTTCCGCCTTCGGTTCTTCAGCTGGAATCTGTACAACTGTTCCAAATGTTCGTGACCATATCGCATGTCCAACCTCTTCTTCAGCAGCTCGAAGTAATACATTTCTTCCAAAGGTATCGTCTGGAGTACATCTAAGACATCCCCGCGAAGCGCGATGGTTAAGTTCACTGCCTTCTCTCTATCGGACCAATTATTCACTCTAGCGGCTGCTTGTTTCACATAATTGGTCCACGACATTTTTCCATCGAACGTTGGGGCCTTGACTCGGACAAAACTGTGTAACATGTCGCTGAGACATGTTACTATTTTCATCAATTATTTTGGAGCGTTACTTATTCGTCGGCTACTCCCACCTCTAATTCCAAATCCTTTTATTTCGAATATTAGGAACGTATCATTAAATATCATTAAATATCTATTTAAAACTACGATTGAAGGAACTCGGGCTATTTTATTCATTTCTTCGCTGAAAAGTTAATCAGCATTCCCTGTTAAATATAATTTTGTGTTGGTTTTTTAATTTTCTTCGCTGCTCTGCAGCCTGTACTTCAAGCACCGACCCTAAGGACCGTCTGCAGGATCCACGCATCGGACCACATCGTCCAGTCCAGTAAGAACGGCTCAAGAATCCTAGACTACTGCTGCGAGCTGTACGTCCCGAGTCTTCCCAAGATAAGTCCTTAACTTATTTTTGGTATATATAAAATATTGAGTTGGACATTTTTACTATTTAACTATTATTTATTCGTATTTGTATCAAGAATATACGGTCTTGTAAATTTATTATTGTGTGTTAAATAAATCCATTTGTCCCGAAATTTTGTTTGTTGATTCACCTTATCCCAATTGAGGTAATAAAAAATAGTGTAACGAAGGCCGAATTCACTACCTGAGCGGAGTCCCAAGGCCGGGTGTTTAGGTTGTGACAACTGCCAATATCATCTGAGTTGGGTTGTGTTTCTGGCTTGCAGATCTCGATCTTCTTTTCTTCTGCTGAAGTGTCTTGTGTTCTTAAATCGACAATCTTCGTCTCTAACTCCTTGATTTTCTCATCTATCTGATTTTCCATCGTTGTCATCTTATTCTCCATGTCTGATTTTATTTTCTCGTTCATCGTTGTCATCTTGTCCTCAATATCCGATTTTAGAGACGTGATTTTATTCTCGACCTCAGCAGCAATGTCATTTTTCAATGATAAGATATCTGCAGAAATGTCGGTCTTCATAGCAGAAATCTTCTCGTCCATGTAGCAGAGATATCGTTCTTCATGATTGAAATTTTCTCGTCCATATTAGTAGAAATCTTGTCCATGTTAGCAGAAATATCGTTCTTCATGGTTGAAATCTTCTCGTCCATATTAGTAGAAATTGACGAGATTACGGTGGAAGCCTCGTCATTGAATAAAAATAATTCTGGATCAAAGCCGTCATTTTCCAGAGCCACTTTAAGTCTTTCTACTAATTCACTTTTCTTACCGGACGTTTCCAACTCACGATCTTCCAATTCTGCTCTTAATTCCGTGACTTTCAGATCACATAGTCTCTTGGCCATTTTTACGTAGCAATTTATTTATATTACCCCACACCTGACACCAATGTAATGTTTTTGTTATTTATTTAAACAATAAACGGGTGGGATAAATTTTAAACACTCGGTATGGCTACTTACTAATTTATTTAAAACACTAAACTAATCACTAACACTTAATTTATATATACTTAACTTATCACTTAATTATTAATTTATATCAACAGTATATTCACTCAAACTAATTTATATAAACACTTAATTAATTTATATCCACTTATTTATTTATTTCACGATGTCAAATTATCAACTAAACTAACTCTTCCTGATCAGTCCCCTTATATATTAAAGCCATTTTTACTAGTAAATTCCGGACAATTGATTCTGGCCTTTTCTAGATAACTCTGGTCACAAAAACAATGTTTACATAAGATAGTCGTAGAGTCGTAAACAGTTTTTTATAACTGCGTATCCGCGATAATTTTAACTTTTATACCTGGCTTAGAGAGAGTCGGTTTTAGGCACTATACCAGGTTGCTGTTTCGTAACAATATATATATATATATATATATATATATAGAGAGAGAGAGAGAGAGAGAGAGAGAGAGAGTAAAAGGTAGTCGGCTTGAACTAGTTAAAACCAGAATAGTTATAAAGTTATCGGGAATAAGCCTTCTCAGGAATAAGTAAACTCTTTTTACTTTATGTTGAAATAAAAGATATTTCGAGAGCTTTCAACATAAAGTAAAAAGAGTTATTCCCGATAACTTTATAACTATATATATATATATATATATATATATATATATATATATTATAATTATTTTTATAATTTATTTTATTTTAATTTATTTATATAGATATTTATTTAGATTTTGTTGTTGTGTGGCTAGCTCAGTAATGATTAATTATATGATATTGTTCGGAAGCATGAGACTCATTCTACCCTTCCAGTTCTGGCTTTGTTTGCTTATGTAAAATAAAAATACTTTCAATGGTTTAATTTTATAAAGAAATTTTTTATTTACATATTTATAAACAGTTACGCCTATGGCATTACCAAAACATAGTCATAAATGATACCATACACTATCCTATGCGCATGCTTAACTAAAAACGAATAGATGCGAGACGGACCGAACGTTTCTTATAGACGCTCTGCATCTGCGTGAATATTAGATACATCAAGTTCGTGTACTTTATGATGCTGGTGATGGAGTTTGTATAAAAGAATTTATGTTTAGAAATTATATACATACAAAGGATAAAATTATTTAGAAGAAATAGGTTACAAAATTGTAAATACTATTGAAAATATTAAATCAATGTATTATATGATTCGAAATGACGTAAGTACAAACATTATTTTATTACAGAATAGGCCTTTTTAAATAATATTGAAATTTTGTCTATTGAATAAACTACATAGTCTTTTTCTTTTTTTATAGATCGATCATATAGACGCAAGAATTATTATACATGGAAATAGTCACTGAATTTATACTCGAGAGTTATTATTCTTATTATTGGCCAATAATATTTAAAGAAGCACTGACCTGCTGTGTGGATTCTGGATCTAATCGTCTGGAAACAGGAATACGCATTCCGAAGTTCAAGCTGCGTAATTTCTTGAGAATTTTGGATATTCTCACGGCAAAACTGGATACAAACACATGTGAGTGTTCTAAGTTTTATATTTATTAGGAATCTATAGCTTTGATTAAGAAAATTTGTGATTTTACTTGAAAGTTCTGGAAAAATTGTTCATCACCTCCTTGCTACTTCGACGCCAAAAACCAACTAACAACGCTTCCTTTCGATCTTCAATTTTTTAATCAACAAATAATCTGTTGTTTCTAAGCTTACTAATTTTCAATAAAGTTTTGTTTAATTTTAGTTGATCAAAATTTGTCCTGTCATTTTTACACCAATCACATTTTTTCTGGAGCTGTCGAATTATATTCTTAATTGCTACACTTTATGAAGTTTTTGGAAACATATATGAATGTGAATTTCACTTGAAAATTATCTGTTTTCTTTTATAATTCAACGGATTTCAATGCAAGTCTTTTACAGATAGTGAAATTCATTGTTATATTTCGATATGACAATGACTAATTTTGTTTTGACATTTATGACAACTTGAAAATAATATTTATATTTATGGACATAAATTCTTTTATATAACATATCTATATCTTTTGCTTTGGTTATTTGTACTATTTAAATTCTATAGTAGCAAATATTTCCTTAAATCCATCATCATTTTATCATTCATTGACCCCATAAATTTGATATAAATTGTGACATATAAATTACCTTTATGTCATTGATATTTTTATCTTCTAAACTTATCTAATTCTTTATACTAAATATGAACATGATTTATATTATTACTGTTTAACTAATACTTATATTAAACTAGATAACTAAAACTTGTTTAATTTCAGATGAAACAGCTGATTCCTTCATGACAACTAAACATCCATATTGGGCAGATTTATTGTTCTCCACTATACTTGTTAAGCGTTTTCAAACTTTAGACAATTATTAAGGTAATTTCTTTATATTTATTGTTGCTCTTTCTAATTATTATAAACAAATGATTTAATATATTATGACTTTATATGCATTTTTACTTATGATTGTGGTTTTTTAATGTGTTTTTAATTACATAGTTTCAATCCATTTTTAATACTAAGCAAAATATTCTCAAACAGCTGATGTTTTTAATATTTAAGATATATGGTTCAATATATATATATATATATATATATATATATATATATATATATATATATATTGTTATGACTTTATTAGTTTTTGTTATAATGTAATTTTGTTTGAATTTTAACCTGTATATTATAGAATGAAATTTGACATAATTTTGCCGGGCGCCAATTATTATCAGTTACCTGTATTTCTCTCCTACTATATTCTTCTTTTTACAGCTCAGTTGGTTCAGAACATAATAATCTCTCTCAGGTGGTTCCGTTGGACGTATTTGTTATATTAATCAATTAGTGAAATAAACAACGAAACTTCAAATGTGCAAATAAACGTGATAACTTGTATTTATCAGAAAGAATAATAGTCCAACATAAATCAAACTCCTTATTACCCAATACAAATTCTATAAACCCCAATGTTTTTAAATCCCACCCGGAATTAACTATATTTTATTTCTATTTTATATTCTAATGTTATGAAATACCTAATTAACCTAACCTTATTCTACTCAAAACTGACATTTTCTGTTTTATTAATTGTCAAATTACCAACTAATATGCACTTAATCGTTTATTTTAAATAGTTTGTCACGGAGGGTTTGTAAAAATGAAATTGTCTATTTGTTTCAGACACTATCAAGAACTGGGAATATCGATGCCGGTGAAATTGAAATTTGGTTGATTTTGAAATTTGAATATCGCCAAAATTTTATTACTCTGCTACCGTCTTAGAATGAAGAAATATTAGATTTTACTATACCTTAGTTTTATATTTTCGACTTCGTTCCATTTGCAGTATTTTTATGTGTCACTAATTAAATTTTAAGTTCAATTATGGTGAGAACTGTCCTTTCTATTGTATTATCTTCCTGGATTAGTTTAATAATAGTTTTGGTTTTTCTTCATGTTTTCTTCTCTTCTATTCGATTTATTTTCTTAGTTTTTCTATAATCTTTCTCACAAAAAGGAACTGTCCCTTCCTTCATCTATCAATCACTGTCAAAAAATATCCGTCTCCTGGATTATTCTCAAATTTTGCCTACTTCAGTTGCTACCAGCCACAACTTTATTTTACATTTTTCTTATTCACTAATTTTCACATTGTATATAATTGTTACAACTAATTACTAAACAGTTTTATTTATATTTCTAATAAATACCTTTTATCCCTTTACTTGCATTTTTTAAATTCCAAAAATTTCTTTTATCTGTCAAGTCCTATTTTGACGTTTATATTTCTTTTCAACAGGATGCTAAATTTTGTTGGCAGAAATGATAAATTCTGATTTTTTTATTTGACTAATAACTCATCTTTTCTTACAGTTGATTTATTTTTTTAAAATAGCTGATTTGATTGCTATGAAATGGATACAGATACAATAAAAATATGATAACCGTATCAAATTGCTTTTCTGGTTTAATCTCAGTATTTTATTCATTTATACAATATATATATATACATATATATATATATATATATATATATATATATATATATATATATATTATCATATTATCAAAAATTCAAATATTAACCAATAAAATTGTAGAATGAATTTTGTATAAATGAATAAAATACTGAGATTAAACCAGAAAAGCAATTTGATACGGTTATCATATTTTTATTGTATCTGTATCCATTTCATAGCAATCAAATCAGCTATTTTAAAAAAATAAATCAACTGTAAGAAAAGATGAGTGATTAGTCAAATAAAAAAATCAGAATTTATCATTTCTGCCAACAAAATTTAGCATCCTGTTGAAAAGAAATATAAACGTCAAAATAGGACTTGACAGATAAAAGAATTTTTTGCAATTTAAAAAATGCAAGTAAAGGGATAAAAGGTATTTATTAGAAATATAAATAAAACTGTTTAGTAATTGGTTGTAACAATTATATACAATGTTAAAATTAGTGAATAAGAAAAATGTAAAATAAAGTTGTGGCTGGTAGCAACTGAAGTAGGCAAAATTTGAGAAGAATCCAGAAGACGGATATTTTTTGACAGTGATTGATGGATGAAGGAAGGGACAGTTCCTTTTTGTGAGAAAGATTATAGAAAAACTAAGAAAATAAATCGAATAGAAGAGAAGAAAACATGAAGAAAAACCAAAACTATTATTAAACTAATCCAGGAAGATAATACAATAGAAAGGACAGTTCTCACCATAATTGAACTTAAAATTTAATTAGTGACACATAAAAATACTGCAAATGGAACGAAGTCGAAAATATAAAACTAAGGTATAGTAAAATCTAATATTTCTTCATTCTAAGACGGTAGCAGAGTAATAAAATTTTGGCGATATTCAAATTTCAAAATCAACCAAATTTCAATTTCACCGGCATCGATATTCCCAGTTCTTGATAGTGTCTGAAACAAATAGACAATTTCATTTTTACAAACCCTCCGTGACAAACTATTTAAAATAAACGATTAAGTGTATATTAGTTGGTAATTTGACAATTAGTAAAACAGAAAATGTCAGTTTTGAGTAGAATAAGGTTAGGTTAATTAAGTATTTCATAGTTAGATGACATTAGAATATAAAATAGAAATAAAATATAGTTAATTCCGGGTGGGATTTAAAAACATTGGGGTTTATTGAATTTGTATTAAGTAATAAGGAGTTTGATTTATGTTGGACTATTATTCTTTCTGATATATACAAGTTATCACGTTTATTTGCACATTTGAAGTTTCGTTGTTTATTTCACTAATTGATTAATATAACAAATACGTCCAACGGAACCACCTGAGAGAGATTATTATGTTCTGAACCAACTGAGCTGTAAAAAGAAGAATATAGTAGGAGAGAAATACAGGTAACTGATAATAATTGACGCCCGGCAAAATTATGTCAAATTTCATTCTATAATATACAGGTTAAAATTCAAACAAAATTACATTATAACAAAAACTAATAAAGTCATAACAATATATATATATATATATATATATATATATATATATATATATATATATATTGAACCATATATCTTAAATATTAAAAAACATCAGCTGTTTGAGAATATTTTGCTTAGTATTAAAAATGGATTGAAACTATGTAATTAAAAACACATTAAAAAACCACAATCATAAGTAAAAATGCATATAAAGTCATAATATATTAAATCATTTGTTTATAATAATTAGAAAGAGCAACAATAAATATAAAGAAATTACCTTAATAATTGTCTAAAGTTTGAAAACGCTTAACAAGTATAGTGGAGAACAATAAATCTGCCCAATATGGATGTTTAGTTGTCTTTCTGATATATACAAGTTATCACGTTTATTTGCACATTTGAAGTTTCGTTGTTTATTTCACTAAATAATTAAGATAACAAATACGTCCAACGGAACCACCTGAGAGAGATTATTGTGTTCTGATCCAACTGAGCTGTAAAAAGAAGAATATAGTAGGAGAGAAATACAGGTAACTGATAGTAATTGGCGCCCGGCAAAATTATGTCAAATTTCATTCTATAATATACAGGTTAAAATTCAAACAAAATAACATTATAACGAAAATAATAAAATCATAACAAAAATTGTCGCAACAACGTGGGGCATTTTCAAACGTTAAAAAAGGGGTAGGGAAGAGAAAATGGATTTAAGAGATGGAAAGAGAGTAGGTTTGGAAGGAGCAGGAGAGAGAGGAGTTGAACAAGGAGAAGCCAGTGGAACGTCAGGAGAGACAGAGATGAGTACAGTAAAATTGCAGGAAACAGAACAGAAAAGTATGGAATATCAAATGCATAAGTTGATGGAGTTTATTGCAAATAATATACAAGGTGTGAAAGAAAATATGTTGAGTATGGAACAAGGTGTGAAAGAAAATTTGTTGAGTATGGAACAAGGTATAAAAGAGGATGTGAGAGAGAATATGCTTAGTATGGAGAGGAGAATAGAGGAAAATATGAAAGAGAATATGGAAAAATTGGAAGAACGCATGAGAATGAATATAGAACAAACTAAAAAAGAAATTGCCGTAATATATAATGAATTTGAAAATAGAATAGACAACCAAAACAAAGAATTTTATGAGAAAACGAGAGGAGAAATATCTGATATTAATAATGCATTAGAAAATATTGATAAAAATATAAAAGAATTGAGAACTGTAGTAGAAGAGAATAATCAAAGTATTATTGGTGAAATTAATGACATAAATAAAAAAGTAAATGATCAACAAAGAGAAAATATTAGTATAAATGTGACAGTAGACAATTAAATAAAAGAAATAAAGAAAACTGTTAATTCGAAACTAGAAAATGAAGATTATAAGAACAAATTTAAAGAATTAGAAAATAAATTACATAATTTAGAACAAGAAAGACTAAATGAACACGTAGAAACTAGAATCATGAATAATTATCAAAATATACAGATAAATAGTAAGTTTGATTGTAATATTCATAAAATACACCCATTTACTTTTATAAAGTCTATTAAAAATAAGACAAAACATATAAAAGATATAGAGGAGCTCAAAGATGTTATAAGAGAATTTTTAGTAAATCAGCCTTGCATATGGTTCAACAGTCAAGAACAAAAGATTAAAGATTTCAATGATTTTGAACTGTTATTCATTAATCAATATTGGGGAGAAAATGCACAACTAATAGTAAGGGACAAATTACAATTTAGAAAATTTGATGAAACAGGAAGTAGGAATTATAATAATTATGCTATTCAATTGTATGCCATAGCACAATACTTAAAACCATCTATGAATGAAGAGGAAATTGTAGTAAATATTAGCAGACATTTTAACCAAGAAATTTTTGAAATAATAAACATGCATGAGATAAAAACAATGGTTAGACTAAGTGATTACTTATTACGATTAGAAAGGACATTATCATACAGTCATTGGGATAATAGAAGTGGGCAACAGAATAGAAATTATAATTATAATAGAAGAGAAAATTTAGCAGAAAATACAACAGGAAGCTATCAAAATAGAGAAAGACAATATAGGAGTCAAAATCAAAATTATGATAGACATAATGAAAATTACAACTCAAACAGAAATACAAATTATAGGCAAAATAACAACAATATTGATAATAGAACAAATCCAAATTATAGGAAACAATATTACAATCAAAACTATAATAGAAATTATAGACCATATAATAGGGACATCAATACAAACATTAACAGGATAGATTACAATAGAGAACAAAACAGTAATTTTTAACGAAATAACAGTAATGAACGCAGCAAATATGTTCATTTCCAACGCAGGGAAAATAGTGTAGATAGACAACCTAGGGAAGAGATACAGAAACAAACAGAGAGAAACGAAAGCCAACATCAAATAGACAACTCAAGAACAAATGAACAAAATTTTCAATAGATCAACCATATGATAGACAGGACAACTCAAAATATGAACACCCAATTGAATTTATAAAATTACAGGAAAATGAAGAAAATGAGTATTTACAAGGTCTAATTATTTTACAAGGGAAATTAGGAGAAAAAGAAGTGAAAATTTTAATAGATACTGGATCTGAGGAATCATTAATAAACGAAAATGTAGTAAATAATAAAATAGAAATTCAAAATAAAATAATCAAAATGCCAAAGACCAATTTAGTGGGGATAAATGGGAAGAAGCTTGCAGAAACAAATAAATTTATGAATATAAATTTGGAGATCCAAGATAAAAACATAGAATTGCAATTATTAATAGTACAAAATATGGAGGTAGACATAATTGTTGGTACTGATCAATTGGAAAAGCTAAATGCAAAAATAGATTATGATAGAAAAGGAATTATCTAAACAGTGGTTTCAATTTGAAGAAAATGATAAAGAAACAGAGTTAGAACATGGAATTTTCTGTATTAGAAGTATGAATAAGATGGATGAGTGGGAATATAATATGAAAAATGATATAATTAAAAATAATAATAATGAAAAATATAAATGTAAGAAAGAATATCAAGATGTTATAAAAGAATTATTAAATAAATATAATGGATTAACGATGTATGAATCGAGAGTAGCTAAGAAATATGTACACAAGATTGAAGTTAAAGATGTGGAAAAGTTCAAATCGAAAAGTTATCCTATTCCGTACAAATTCAGACAGCAAGTTAAAGAAGAAATAGATAAAATGGAAAAACAAGGAATTATAGAAAGAGGTACCAGTAGTTATATCAATCCTATTGTTGTGGTGCAGAAGAAAAATAATGAGCTTAGACTATGTTTAGATGCAAGGGAATTAAATAAAATAACTACTCCGCAATATGAATCTCCTATAAATATTGAGGCAATATTTGGTAGAATAACTAATACAAAAATGTTCTCCAAAATAGACCTAAAACACAGCTTTTGGTTAATACCACTTCATGAGAGTGTAAGAAATTTTACAGGATTTAGTATAGAGGGTGTGATATACAGATTTTGTGTTGTACCATATGGTTTACAATCTGCCTGTTCAGCATTAGAAAGAGCGCTCCACAAAATATTAGACAAATACGAGAATTTTGTATTACACTATGTCGATGATATTCTAATTTATTCAGAAAATGAGACGAAACATAAAGAACATATAGAAAAAGTATTAGAATTGTTAGATGGAGCAGGATTAAAAATAAATTTAGATAAATGTGAATTTTTCGAAGAGGAGGTTACTTACTTAGGTTATAGATTAACCAAAGATGGGTTTGAAATGGATCCTGCAAGGATAAAAACCATAAGAGAATATACAAGACCTCATAACATAAAAACACTTAGGAGATTTAAATTATTTCAAAAGGTTAATACCTGATTTGAGTAATAAGGAAATACCATTGTTGAGTTTGATGAAAAAAAATGTTAAATGGAAATGGGAAGAGCAACAGGAAAAAGCATTTTTGGAATTAAAAGATATTTTCATAGAGAACCTCAAAATTTATCATCCAAATTATGAATTGCCATTTATACTCAGAACTGATGCATCCATAGAAAGATATGCGGGAATCTTAGTACAAATACAAGGGGAAGTAGAGGTACCAATATCATTTATCTCAAGGGTAACGAAAAAACATGAGAAGAATTATAGTGTCAGTGAGTTAGAGCTGGCAAGTATCATTTTCTGTGTAACCAAGTTAAGATTTTATTTATTAGGAGCAAAATTTTACATTGAAACTGATCACGAAGCTTTATTATCAATTTTAAACTGTAAATACGCTAGTACTCGAATAAACAGATGGGCTTTATTACTACAAGAGAATAAATTTGAAATAAGACATATACCAGGACGACAAAACGTAATACCAGATACTATTACCAGAATGGGGACAAACAAGACTAACAATACTAGACAAATTAAAATAGGACTTGACATTTTTGTAAATAAATCAGGATTATTTTCATTAAAAACAATTACAGAAGATCAGAAAAGATTGACAGACAAAGAAAAAAGAGGAACAACAGAAAGAAATGGTGTAATAATAAAGACAGTTAATGGAAATGAATTATATATAGTGACACAGCAACTTTCACAAAAATTAATAGGAAGTATTCATGAAAAGTATTTACACACAGGGATAAGAAAAACTTGGATGATTTATAGAGAGAATTTTATAAGTTACAGAGATATAGAAGTAACAAAAGAATTAATCAATAAATGTAAGCTTTGTCAATAAGGAAAAAGTAAAAGCATGATAAACAAGAATGAACCAAAAAGTATAATTTCTCATAAACCTTTACAGATTATTTCAATAGATTTTATTAGTAATTTAATATTGAGTAACAAGAACAACAAACACATTTTTGTAATAGTCGATCATTTTTCAAAATTCGTTAAACTGTATCCAACTAGAAAAACAAATATAAAAGTAGTCAAAAATTATTTAGAAAAATTTATAGTGGAAATTGGAAAACCGGAGCAGATCATTCTTGACAATGCAACTTATTTTAATAATGACAGAATAAAAAAAAATTGCAAAAATTATAAAGTACAGTTAAATTTCACTAGTATAAGATATCCTTCATCAAATCTCACTGAGAGGTACATAAGAGAAGTAATGAAATATTTAAGATTAATAACATATGAAAATCATAGACAATGGGATGACAAACTAGAAGTAGTAGAAAAATATTTAAATGAGGTTCCAAGTACGATCAGAGAAAAAAAATTAAGAAAAATTACCAAAAATTACCGAAAATTAACAAAAATTACCAAAAATTAATAAAAATTATGAAAAACTACCAAAATCACTAAGAATTTCTAAAAATCACCAAAAACTACAAAAAATTACCAAAACTACCAAGAATTAGCAAAAATCACCAATAAATACCAAAAATCACTAAAATTACAAAATATAATCAAAACTACCAGTATATTCCAAAAATATTTCCAAAAATTATCCATAAAATAAAAATAATATCAAAACTACCAAAAATTACTAAAAATTACCAAACATTACCAAAAATTGACAAAAACTAACAGAAATTTCCAAAAATTAACAAAAACTAACAAAAATCACCAAATATTACCAAAAAATTACCGATAAACTCCAAAATTAGCAAAAATTACAGAAAATCACCAAAATTACCAAATATAATCAAAATCACCAAAATTACTAAATATTATCAAACATCAAAATTACCAAAAATTACCAAAATTACCAAAAGTTACCAAAAATTACTAAATATTAACAAAATCACCAAGAATGTCTAAAATCACCAAAAACTACAAAAAATTACTAAAAATCACTAAAATTACAAAATATAATCAAAATTACCAGTATATTCCAAAAATATTTCCAAAAATTATCCATAAAATACCAATAATATCAAAATTACCAAAAATTACCAAAAATTACCAAAAATTACCAAAATTACCAAAAATTACCAAAACGTACCAAAAATTACCAAAAATTAACAAAAATCAACAGAGATTACCAAAAAGTAACAAAAACTAACAAAAATTAATAAAAACCACCAAATATTACCAAAAAATTACCAATAAACTCCAAAATGAGCAAAAATTACAGAAAATCCCCTAAATTACCAAATATAATCAAAATTAATAAATATTATCAAAATTACCAAAAATTTCCAAAAATTACAAAAAATTACCAAAAACTAACAAAAATTACCAAAAATATTACCAATAAACTCCAAAAATACCAAAATTAAAAAAATTATAGAAAATCCCCAAAATTACCAAATATAATCAAAGTCACCAAAGTTACTAAATATTATCAAACATCAAAATTACCAAATCTACCAAAAATTACCAAGAAATACCAAATTTACCAGAAATCACCCAGAATTTCTAAAAATTACCAAGTATTACCAAAAACTACCAATAAATACCAAAATTATCAAAAATTACCAAGAGATACCATAAATTACCAATAAATACGAAAAATTACCAAAATTAGCAAAAATTACCGAAAATCACCAAAATTACCAAATATAATCAAAATCACCAGAATTACCAAATATTATCAAAATTACGAAAAACAAACCATAAAATACTAATAATTACCAAACAAAACCAAAAAATACAAAACATTACCATAAATCTCCAAGAATTTCTAAAAATTACTAAAAATTACCAAAAAATACCAGAACTCACCAAAAATGACCAAAATCAACCAATACATAACAAAAATTACCAAGAATTACCAAAAATTACCGAAAATTACCAAAATCGCCAAAAGATACTAAAAAGTAACAAAACTACCAGAAATCACCACGAATTTCTAGAAATTACCAAAAATTACCAAAAAATTTTTGCATTTATTTATTGACACTGTATAATGGAGTGTTTTAGTAAGAATTTAAGCAGAAGATGCTCCGTGTATAGCTTACTATTCAGTGTTGACAACAACTTAAATACACGCATACGGCTGATGAGCTACTACTATAGTAAGTGTTCGGATTTAAAATCCTACCTGATTAATTTAATCAATTTGCATACATCAATAATTACCTCATCTACTAATTATGCAACCTCCTATTGATATATCCTCTTCCTGGCAACCCCGTAACATATTAAAACAATCTGCCAACACATAAAACCCATTCTAGATAGTAGATAATAGACATGTTGACTGATTTTGAAATCCCCTTCTACAGTGTAGGTCATCTGCTATTTCCGAAACATACATTATTTCAGCAATAAACAAAATTTTAACGAAAATTATTGTATTTTATTTATCTACTTTGAATTAGGTGCGAAAACGCATGTTACGTCACGTCTCAGTAGATATTGCATTGCGTTTATGTTAACGAAGAAGGTCCATTAAATTCTTCGTGTGTCAAAAATATGAATAGAAAAAAAAGAAGATATAACATTACAAATATTATAATAGTGGCGTTCGATTTGCAGCCCACACTGCCTCAGGCTGAGTACTTGATAGTGACAAGACAAATTTAAATAGATCGTTGGCATGTTCACCATATAACCCCAAAAAATAGTTTATATAGGCTGTTATTTGTGATTTTTGTTTCTTATGAAAATGCTATTATATTCGCTTTTGACGTAACATACATCCATGAATTACATTTTCGCTATTAAAATAACCGCCGACCAAAACATTCGAGTATTTTGTCACTGGAAGGTGATAAGTTGAAATTTGAATTTTGAACAAATAAGTCAAAAATAACAATATCATCCCATTTTTGACATACGGTTTACATACATCAGGCAGATTACCGACAGAAAGTGTGTAGTAACAAAATTCAAGCAAAAAAATAAGCCAAATTTTAGGTTATAATATAAAATTATTTTTTAGGAATTACATGCGTATAGAGGCGGGTTCAGATTGGTAAATATTTGCGTTGTGTGTTGTATGTAGTGTTCGGCGCAAATTTAGCAAAAATTCAGCATAAATATATACGTCGTGAGTCGTGTATCTGGGATCCACACGTACGTTGAAAGTTAAGAATTTTAGTGTTTGTTGTGGTGCCCAAGTTAATACGTTGCACATACGTTAATAAAATGAATCTGAATAAAAGCATAAGCATATTTATTTTGCCATGAAACAGAACCTGTAGTAGTAAAATACTCGGCAATCTCCTTTCTAACATTTTTTGCAATAAAAGTCGCTCTGCGTGGAATGTTTCGTAAGCTTGTCAAGCAATTGTCACCGTATGATTGACTTCAGCTTCCCTGAATCAAACATCCGTTCTCTTCCAAATCTACAGAACCCGGTGGAATATAAATATTTTGAGAAGTCTTACTGTTTCTTAAAAAGTTATGCAGATAAATTACTGCTTTATTGGGCTCCGAGAGAAGGGGTTTTCTCAACACTCTAAACACTGATGAAATAATTCCAAAAACATATTCAACCACTCTTCTGGCCCTACTAAGTCTATAATTAAATATTCTTTCAACTGATCCGTTTGGATGTGCTCCTGAATATGGTTTCATGATTCGTTCTGTAAGTGAAAATGCGTAATCAGCTATGAATACGTAACGCTTTTGCTGGCGGCGAGTTTAGTACATTAGCTGCGATTCTTCGATGAAGTTCACAATTTTGGAAAACTCCACCATTAGAAATTCTCCCCTGATATCCGATATCAAAAAATATTACGTTGTAATTTGCATCGACAAGTGCAAATAATACTATACCGAAAAAAAAACATTTTAGTTATAGTATTCACTTCCGCTTGGTGCTTGAAGAATTATGTGTTTTCCGTCCATGGAACCTACACAATTTGGAAAATTCCACATTGTCCCAAAACCTTGCGCAATAGTCAACCATTCTTCTTGGGTGTTGGGCATCTGCAATCAAAATTTTTATTTTATAAAGGCTGTAAATACTGTATTACGACAACTGCTATTTAATCTATGTTTTACGTTCCAGGACGAATCAGTTGAATTGATTGAAGAATTTGGTGAAAACAATATATCAATTAACAAAAGCATTGAATCTGAAGAGCTTCAGGATAATGAAAATAATATCCAATCACCAGAGTGCGCTGCAAAAAGAACAAAACGGGTTGTCAATACTCAGGAAAACGTAGGCACTTCGGCATTCCGGAAACCTTCAACTCCTAAAAACAGAAAAAAAGAAGAAAAAGAAGATCCTCGAATTGAACAAGCTTTCCAAATGTTGCAACAGCCGATACCAGAAGAACATTTTTCAAGTATTTATACAAAGTATTAGGCCAGTCAACATGAAGAGTTCAGTGCAGTAACTTTGTAACTTTTTTGTGTCAAATGAAAAACAAGGGAAATACGATTTTTTTTAAAGGCCGCCATTTTGTTTTTACTGGGCCGATTTGGCTCATTAACGAACTCTTTCAAGATTTTTGCCTAACCGATTTTTGTAGCGAGTTTGGTTTCTATCCGTCAAAAAATACGCCCTCTATCGTCCTTACAAATTCCGTTATAATTTGTGAATTTTCTTAAATAAATGTTTTAATGTACGATTTAGAGAAAAATGTTGTAGAACGTGTTAAGGTCTATGAAAAAGCTCTTTAATTTTTTTGCGTCAAATGAAAAACAAAGGAAATACGATTTTTTTTCAACTTTGACAGGCCGCCCTTTTGTTTTTACTGGGCCGATTTGGATCATTAAAGAACTCGTCGAAGATTTTGGCCTAAACGATTTTTGTAGCGAGTTTGGTTTCGATCCGTCAAAAAATACGCCCTCTATCGTGCTTACAAATTCCGTTATAACACACACACACACACATATATATATATATATATATATATATATATATATATATATATATATATATATATATATATATATATATATATATATATATGTATATATATATATATATATATATATATTATATATTAGTCAATTAATAAATATTTTGTTTTTTATGATTAGGTTAATTGTATCAAGTAGAGCATGAGTACTCCTTAATCTCTTGAGTTCAGGGCTAAAGATTTTTATGTAATTTATTATTTTGTTTTATATATTTTCATAAATAATTATTTGTTTTGGTCTTTTATTTAAAATAAAAAAATTATACCTTGTCTAAATTTATGTTGAGACGCCTATGGTATCAAACCTATTCCTGTATTTAGAATTGACACTTGAAATGAACTGAATAACTATTTACTGTTTCTGATATTGGGTATTGAAACGACAATGAAGAACACTGTAATTATATATTATCAAAAATGCAATGGAAATTGGGAAATAACTACATACATCAATACAAACAAATTCGAAATAGTGGAACAAACAACTAAAATCTAATATGTCAAAAAAAATAGGTACCTTTGCGCAAATTTATATTGTTTAAAATGGCCAAATCAGAGAATTTTAAATTGGTTAATCAATAAAATTACGCTATACTAACCTTCACTGAACAATGTTTTCTGCTTGGCACCAACAATCTCCTATAACACAACGTTTGTATTATTGTGTCTACTGCCTTTACCTTTACTCTCGGTGGACTCCAACTAGACACAACTCCTCCAGGTAAGCTTTGAATTTCTCTTTCTTGATATACTTTATACTATTTTATTTATCTTCTTTTCTTCCACAATCTGGTTACTTTCGTTTACATATCTTTTTAAATAATGCTTTCAGGTATATTTTATTATTCTATAGCCTTTGATTTTTTATCTATTTTAATTAGTTATCTTCTGTTTCTTTACTTATCTTTCAAATCCTCTCAAACTACTTCTTTAACTTTATTTAACTTCTTTTTATGCTTTTCTTTTAATTATATGAGGACTATCTTTATATTTTCTTAAATTTTTCTTTGCATATATCCCCCCTCAACAATATCACACCACATACTCTATTTTTCCAAATCAACAACAATCCTTTTTCCAGTCCGTTGTTATGGACAAAACTCATCATCTCACTAGATTTTTTTTAACAATAATTTACAAATCAGAGGTTTTCATTTAATTTCAAATTTTTCTTAACTATTTGATGATATTTAATGCTTCGTTTATTTCCAAAATAATTTAATTTGTATATTTAAAACTCTACTTCTCCAAAAATATCCCTATTTATAAAAAAAACCTCTCATTGTGTAATACGTTTCCATTCTAAATTAGACAAATCTACAAACTGATACTTTTCAAAATATATATAATTCTTTTCAATTTGTATTAAAATTTGGTCACGATTATTATTTCTCATAAACTTGGCCTAAAATTATATATACAAAAATTCTTCATGTGTTATATTTCATTGTCCCTTCAGATATCAATCAGAATTACTTAGTTCTATGACAACGAATTCCTGTCGCGCACATCGAAATCTGTCGCTGATGTTTCATGCTTTGAAAGTATTTTTGACATTCCAATCAGTTGACAGTTATATGTGTCATAATAATAATAAACATCTAAAATAATGATTCTGCTACTAATTCTTATTAAACATGATGTATTATAACAATCTAAATACATTTATTTATTCTTTCAGGGTTTTAGATACTTTTAATGACATATATGACACATTTACAAGTTATTATATTGTTTAAAGATGGTTTCTGGTCTACAGGTATGAGTTGAATTATTTTATGAAGCCCTGACAATGGTAAATGTTTTGAATATTATTTTAGCATCTCAATATTTACATTAAACAAACGATATCATAGGTACAAATTCAATATATAACCCATTTTAATTTCATTCATATCATGAAAAACAAATAATTCCCTATGTTTTGGCAACTTACAACCAAATTCAGCTTGAAAACCTCACACACCAACACCTTCAAACCCTTATAGATGTTGTGATGAGTTCAATATAAATATATTTATATATATATATATATATATATATATATATATATATATATATATATATATATATATACATATTTTGGTTACTTTCTTGGATTAAAGGTCAAATATACTTAAAAAAACATTTAATAACGACGTACGTTTCGACTTATGAAGTCATCTTCTGGTTAATAAAATAATCTAAAATTATTACATGTATAAATTAAAATTCTGTCAATATTTATAAAATCAAATTACACGAAAACAATATAAATTATTACCTTTCTTTCATTATTTCAGATATCACATGAAAGACAAAACAATTTCTGAACAGGTACATATTTATCACGCATTGCTTGGACATTGAACTGAATACAAATTGGTCTCTCTATAGATTAGTTGTAATTTTTTTATCATAATTAATATTTTTCCTTTTTATACTTTATCGTTAGTACGGACAAATTATGATTTTAATGCTGTTAAATTTTATAGCAAAGTGCAAGAGATCAGAGCTAATATCATTCTCTCAAAATACCATCATAGATGATGTTTAAATTACTAATATCGCTTCTATTATTTATGCTATTAGGATCTTTTTTAATGTTAATCATTTCTAAAAACGTTCTAACTTTTTCATTTTTTTCCCTGGCCAATATTTTCACATCGTTAAAGTTAAAACTATGTCCAGTATTTTTGCAATGATTTGATAATGCTGTGACATCGGTTTTTGCATATTTGTGTGCTTGAATTCTTTTTTGAAGGTATTGTTTACTTTGACCAACATAGGTGCAATTGCAGTCATTGCATGGAATTTGATAGACTGTGTGCGTTTGCTTGTTTATTGGAATTTTTGGTTTCATTTTTGAAAAGAATTGCTGGTTTGTGTTTTTTAGTTTATGAGACACTGATAATTTTTGTTTTTTTACACATTTAGTAATTTTTTCTGATAGTCCATGAACATATGGTAATGACATGTATATCTCTTGTTGATTTATTTGTTGACTAGAATTGAAAATAGCATGAACTCTCTTCTTAATGTGTTTATTAATAAAAGTTAACGGATAATTATTTTCTAACAATATTTTGCGAATTTTGTTTAAATTTTCTTTTCTAAATTTAGGATGCGACAACTTAACTGCTCTGTCAGTTAAATTTTTAATAACATTTTTTTTATAGCTTAGTGGAGCATTAGAGTAATAACTTGTGTACCTGTGTGAAGCAAGTGGTTTTGAATACCAATTTGTAAAAATGCTACCTTTATTGTCATATGAGACAGACACATCTAAAAAATTTATTGTATTTTCTGTTTCCATTTCAGCGGTAAATTTTAATCTCGAATTATAGGTATTAAATTTATCTAATATTTCATTAACTTTGTCCTTCGGTACACAAGTTATTATGTCATCTACATATCTTTTAAAAAATACTGGTTGAAAACTAAGTGATTGAATAACCTCTTCCTCAACGCATTCCATAACAAGGTTGGCAACCGTTGCGGCCATGGGAGAGCCCATTGCTATTCCAAATATTTGAGAATAAAAATTGTTCTCAAATTGAAAATATGTTGAGGATAAACACAATTCAGCACCACTGAGAAACTCATTTAAATCTAAGTTAGTGTATGTTTTGAGTTGATCCCATTTTTCTTCAATTATTTTCAAAGCTAGTTTTGTGTCTACATTCGTATATAATGATGTGACATCCAGGGAAATTAATACGTGATTTTTAGGGACATTTTGAGTTCGTATAAATTTAACAAATTCCCATGAGTCTTTTGTGTAATAGTTATTTTTGCCTATTATATTTGATAGTATGTCGGCAAAATATTTAGATAAATTGTAGGTAGCAGCCTGCACGTTACTTACAATTGGTCTTAAAGGTATACCATTTTTGTGAAGTTTTGGTAATCCATAGATTGCAGGAGGTTGGGAATTATGTATCATTAATTTATTTTTTGTTATTTTATCTATTAATTTTGATTGAAACCAACTATTGACTAATTTATTAACAGCTGTTTGAATTTTCTCAGTGGGGTTGAATCTTTCTTTTTTATAGGTAGAAGTATCATTAAGTAGTTGTAACATTTTTTCTCTGTAATCTAATTTTTTCAATATTACTGTTTTATTTATCTTATCTGCATATGTTACCAACAAATTACTATTTTCTTTCAAAAATGTTCTCGTCTTGCTAAAAAGTCTGTTAAAAAATGATGAATTACTATCAAATTGTTTATTTTTTTTATTATTAAAATTTAAAATTATGTTGTTCACTTTATACCTTATGTCATTTTGGATTTCAGCCGTACTGTTACTTATTCCAGCTTCCAAATTTGCTATTAGTAATTCTGTGTGTGTATCATTTGTTCTGTAATTAAAATTTTGGCCTAGACTAAGTGTAAATAAAACATCATCCGGTATAATTTCATTACTCAAGTTTGTGATCCAGTTTTGATTTGGTTTTGTACATAAACGTGATTTTTGTTTGGATGTTAGATTATCAATTTTATTTCTTTGTTTATTTTTGGTTTTGTTGAAAATGTTTTCATATGATTTTTGTTGATATTTTATAAAGTCATTGAGAATATTAGTTGGAATATTTCTTTCGAGACTGTTTTTAATTTCATTCAGGTTTTTATTTAGATGATTAAAATGTGTAAGTGAGTCACTGATAAACAGTTGAAGTAATTTGAAATAAAATATGCGTAAGATACTCTGATATTTGATTGTTGACTGTTTATTTTTAAAATTAAATGTTTTGTTAATTTTAAGAAAAGTAGGTACCAGCTCCGAACTCTTACACCTTACCAGAAAAATTCGCCTGTTCTTTTCCTTTGCAATTTTCTTAAGGGTGTGTGCATACTCCTTCATTTTTTTGGTGTTGTGTATACCGATATTTTCTTCTAACTCCTTGTAATAGTTCGTCATATATATATATTATTATAGTTTATTTTATATGGGAATTTAATTTGCCCTACGTTGGGCCGACATATTATTATGAATAGAATTGGGTGAGAAAATAGTTTAATTTGCCCGGTATGTTATGGATTCAATATGTATGATAAACAGTTTATTTAACCAACATGAAAACTTCTCATCTCAGGGTAGAGTTCAAGTATTTTAAATAAAATGATTTTATAATTTTATATATGTTTGCGCCAAAGTCAATAAATGCTTTATATTTTTAAAAATAAATTTGTTAATCAGAATATGTTACTTTTTTAATGATTTCAAATTAAATACGGTCCTGTCCTACTTAAAAAATATCTGCATAGTTCAATCGATTTCATTCAGAGCTTCTTCCTGTGGTAAGTAGATGGTGCACAAATCACCAGATGAAATGATTAACTCAAGTAATTTAAAAAAAACGTTCTTCAAAAGGAAAAACAATATTTAATTTAATGAAAATAAATACACTACACTTTTACAAGTGTTTTTTTTTTTAAGAAAATCAACTATCTAAAAGGATGACTCTTTCATACAAATCACAGGCACTCTGGTGAGATATTATTATAATATTAAAATACAGTTATATAATTTCATAAACATTTGACTTTCAGAAAACGGCGAAATACACTCTTAACAGCGTCTATGCATCACAAAATTTTAGTTTTTTTTTTACAAATTAGTAAGTACGCTTGACCTCTTAATACATTAATAAACTAACTTGTACTACCTTATTTACTTCACGATTTCTGTTTGTTCCAGATTCTCCTCCTGGAAAACCTCCCTGTTGGCATTCTGCTTCTACCAAAACAGGAATCGATGCTGTATTTCTTTCAAAGTCCAAACAGCTCACACAAATTCCACTATTCAATGTTCTTCGAAAACTAATTTGGCTATTTTACTTCCACCAGACACAAGACACCATTTTATAAAATAAAATTCATGATTAGTGTTTTACAACATTCAACAATTCCTTTTTTTATTATTTATATAAACTAAACTACTTACACTGATATATCTCTTGTAAGTATAATGTATTTGTTTTAAATTCTATAGTCAAATTTTGTCTTCCAAATGATTTCAATTGATTTACTTTACCAAAAAAATTTTGCTGCTCCAAAAATCTCTTCCCAAAAAGAAAACCTACTAGTCAATAGCCCCCATAATCAACAACTTTTTCACATTCTGATTTTTTTTTCGTTAGCAACACAGTTGTCGCCGATGTGATCTTTTTTAAATGTTTATTAACCAATCAAATTTGACTATTTATTTTATAACTCAAATTCTTCATTTCAACCAGTGAAATGTTCATCCATTATATCATGATATTATATTCTAAGGTTTTTAATTGCTTAGACTTCCTATATTATTTTCATTCAATAATATTTCTTAGTATTGTTAAAATGACATTTCCTAACCTCTAAGTATTTATGTCAAATGAATATTCATAATGTTTTAATAGATGACAGCTGTTACCTTTAAATATGTATGCAAAATGAAAATTCGTTTTCTTTATAAGTCATGTTCTCTGAAATTCACATTATTTTATATTTTCCTGCTCTGTTATGTCTAAACATCTACACTATCTCATTTTAATGTCTTAATCAACAAATATTACGAGATTAGCTTGACTTTACAGAATAAAGCATTATTAGTTTCTTATTATGAACTAATTTTGATACTTGATCTCTTTGATAAAAGTTTCGTTAGGTAATTTATTTCATATAAATTGTTTATCACACCTATTCGCAATTATCCCTACATTATACAGTCTGTCCTTTCTGTATGTCTTCTCTATCGAATAGTGGATCGTACAGATTGTCTCCATTCAAATGTTTAAAAAAAATTTTTGACTTAAAAAAAATTCTTTTAGATTACAATACATAATCTTAATTCTTCATTATTTGATATACAGGGTGTAGCATTATTTTTTCACAATAACATCCCCTAAATTTTGCGTTTTTCAAATTTTTTATTCTAAGAAAAATTTTATGAACGCAAATTTTACTTCAAGTACTATATTCTAGGATTGTCTTTCAATGTTACTAATAATACATTTCTTTTTATTTCGGGTTGCTGTTACAAAGATGATTTTGGAATCCTGTGTTGCAGTATCCTCTTCAGTTAGTTTTAATTTATTTATAATACTATAATTAAATATATACAAATTTTTAATTTATTTTTAGGTACATGTTTCATTTACAAGTTTCATCCAAAGGAATTAGTTTAAAAAATCATGTTATAAATCCATTTTTGAAAATTCTTTAATGTTCGTTATACGACTTATTACTTCTACATTTCTCAGAGTCTCTTATATCGGTACAATTTATTAATTTATATTTCTTGTGTTACATCTCTCTATAATACCATCCTTTAGCATATTTTGTATCTCTGAATCAACTTCTTTCCTATATTTATAAGGTATGGGATATGTTCTTATTCTGAAATTTTCTATTTCCTTAACTTCTATCTTATGTACATAGTTATTTGCCATTCTCATCTCTTTTTAACTAATCCTTTATACTTAATTATTAAATTCTTCACTTTCTCAGCATATTCCTTATTTCCACATACTAATTCCAATTCTTCCATTATTTCATCCCTCTCCATATTCCATAACTTCCTATTATCCTCTTCAAATTCCAATTCTTCCATATTTCCACTCCTCTTTATATTCCATAACTTCCTATTATCCTCTCCAAATTCCAATTCTTCCATATTTCCAATCCTTTCTATATTCCATAACTTCTTATTATCCTCTTCAACTTCCAATTCTTCTATATTTTCTTCTTCAAATTCAATTCTATTACCATTTAATTCAATCTCCATCTTTTCAAAATCAATTCTTGCTTTATATTTCGTTAATTCATCTATTCCTATAACTATGTCTGATTCTAGATTATCTACTAACAATAATTGCATCTCAACTTCTTTCCCATCCTTCAATTCAATCTTTTGTATTATAGACTTATTTACTTCACATAGCTTCTTTCCATTTGCTCCTATCAATGTAGTTTTTGGTATTTTAATTAATTTGTTTTCATAATTTTCAATGTTTTCTTCTATTAGTTTTGTTTTAATTATGGACGCTTTCGAACCTGTATCTATTAATATTTTAACAAATTTCCCATTTAATTTTCCTTTAATTTTTATCAATCCCATTATTCCTTTCAATTCCAAATCTTCCCCAAATTTAATATATTCCCTTGGATGTTCATATGTCATCACTCTATCTTCTCTCCTTTGAATACTGTTCTCTGTAATTGTTATTTTTGTTGTTATTATATTTAAAGTTTTCTGTTATAGTTGTTTTGGTTGCTATCGTTCTTATTATAGTTATAATATTCATTGTTATTATATCTGTCAATGTAATTATTTCTGTATCTCATCATAATATCTTTACATATACTAATTTCTATCTATATACAAAATTATATTTACATATGTTTTTTGTCTAACATTTTTTTGTTAATTATAAACTTTTTATTTACATGTGTTTTTATATCCCTTCTTGACCTTTTACAATTCCTAATTCGTTTTCTAGATTCCAGTCCTATAATACAGCCTTATTATTCAATTTTATTTTCTTTTCCTAAATTTCGTTTTATCCTCTTCTCTTATTGTTTGATTCTCTTCTATCTGCTTCCTAAGTTTCTTAAAATTTTCCACTGTGTCTTTTTCAATTTTGTTGTCCCCTATCTCATCAATTTCTCCCAATGGATTCATGAAAATTTGTGTTTCCAATTTCTTCATATTATTGTTTCTTCTTTTTATTATTTCATTTCCCATAATACTCTCACTTCCTATCATTTCATTTTTAATTATCCTATTAAAATTTCTTGGATAAATTATCTTTATATTTCTGCCAAGTTTTAATCTCATTTCGAAATTTTCTGCATAAATTATTGTTTCTATATTCTGTCTTATGGTTTCTTCTATTTCTTCCTTAGTCTCTTGTAGTATCTTATTTATTTTCTCTAACTGCCAATTAAAATGTATCCCCCTATTATTATTATTTTCTTTACCATATGTCACTATTCGTTTTAATATATTAACATCTGGGTCTGTTATTTTCCAATAAATCTCTTTTTCATAAATTTTCATGACTTCCTCACTTCCTAGATTCTGTAAATTGATATTTATCATCTCCTCATTTATTTGTCTTTGTATTTTAATAAATTGTATTTCTTCTGTTTCCTTCTCAACTTTTTTAAACTCCATCACACTTTGTATTTTCGTTTCGTCAATTTCCATTTTATTACTTAATTTTTGTTCTATAGTATCATCATTTATATTTTCATTTTGTATCTTTACATCCATTTGAATCTCTTCTTTGAAATCCTTTTCTTTCTCCTCTATTTCCTTAATTCTGTTGATTTGTAAATTTTCTATTTCCATTATACGTCCAATCACTTCTCCTCTTATTTCTTGTTTAGTGGATTCTATTTTGTTTTCCATGTATGTATTTGATTCCTCCAATTTCTTCTCAACCTGTCCCAATTTTTCATCCATCAATTTTATTATCAATTCCTTAGTTTGTTTTATTTCTTCTTTGTTCTGGTCCATCTTAATATTCATTTCTTGTTTTAATTCTTCCTTATTTTGGTCCATTTTAATATTCATTTCTTCCTTATTTTGGTCCATTTTAATATTCATTTCTTCCTTATTTTGATCCATTTTTCCATTCAAATAACTCATATCTCCCCTAATATTATTCATATTTTTATCCATTCTTTTCATATCTTCCTTAATATCATCCTTCATACTATTCATATTTGCAACTAATTGTTGCATAATTTCCATTAATGGATCATTTCTACTTGTCCTTCCCCGCTCTTCCTGTCTTCTATCTTCCTGTTCTTCTGTTGCATCTCCCATCAAAACTCCTTCTGGTAATGGTGCATCTTCTTCTTCCTGTCCTTGTTCTGCAATATCTTCTTCCAAATGTTCTCTCCCCTGTTCCAAATATTGTACCTGAAAATCTCCTCTGCCATTGCTCCTTTCTTCTCTTTCTTCATCAGACCTACTTTCAACTCCTACCTGCTTTCCGTCCCTTAATGTCATTTTCCTTTCCATTTTATTTATTTAAAATCTTTTAATACAGTAAAAAAAACTTATTTCAATGCTTTTTATTATTATTTACTAAATTTCTATATTAGCCCCACGTTGCGGTGACATTTTTATTATAGTTTATTTTATATGGGAATTTAATTTGCCCTACGTTGGGCCGACATATTATTATGAATAGAATTGGGTGAGAAAATAGTTTAATTTGCCCGGTATGTTATGGATTCAATATGTATGATAAACAGTTTATTTAACCAACATGAAAACTTCTCATCTCAGGGTAGAGTTCAAGTATTTTAAATAAAATGATTTTATAATTTTATATATGTTTGCGCCAAAGTCAATAAATGCTTTATATTTTTAAAAATAAATTTGTTAATCAGAATATGTTACTTTTTTAATGATTTCAAATTAAATACGGTCCTGTCCTACTTAAAAAATATCTGCATAGTTCAATCGATTTCATTCAGAGCTTCTTCCTGTGGTAAGTAGATGGTGCACAAATCACCAGATGAAATGATTAACTCAAGTAATTTAAAAAAAACGTTCTTCAAAAGGAAAAACAATATTTAATTTAATGAAAATAAATACACTACACTTTTACAAGTGTTTTTTTTTTTAAGAAAATCAACTATCTAAAAGGATGACTCTTTCATACAAATCACAGGCACTCTGGTGAGATATTATTATAATATTAAAATACAGTTATATAATTTCATAAACATTTGACTTTCAGAAAACGGCGAAATACACTCTTAACAGCGTCTATGCATCACAAAATTTTAGTTTTTTTTTTACAAATTAGTAAGTACGCTTGACCTCTTAATACATTAATAAACTAACTTGTACTACCTTATTTACTTCACGATTTCTGTTTGTTCCAGATTCTCCTCCTGGAAAACCTCCCTGTTGGCATTCTGCTTCTACCAAAACAGGAATCGATGCTGTATTTCTTTCAAAGTCCAAACAGCTCACACAAATTCCACTATTCAATGTTCTTCGAAAACTAATTTGGCTATTTTACTTCCACCAGACACAAGACACCATTTTATAAAATAAAATTCATGATTAGTGTTTTACAACATTCAACAATTCCTTTTTTTATTATTTATATAAACTAAACTACTTACACTGATATATCTCTTGTAAGTATAATGTATTTGTTTTAAATTCTATAGTCAAATTTTGTCTTCCAAATGATTTCAATTGATTTACTTTACCAAAAAAATTTTGCTGCTCCAAAAATCTCTTCCCAAAAAGAAAACCTACTAGTCAATAGCCCCCATAATCAACAACTTTTTCACATTCTGATTTTTTTTTCGTTAGCAACACAGTTGTCGCCGATGTGATCTTTTTTAAATGTTTATTAACCAATCAAATTTGACTATTTATTTTATAACTCAAATTCTTCATTTCAACCAGTGAAATGTTCATCCATTATATCATGATATTATATTCTAAGGTTTTTAATTGCTTAGACTTCCTATATTATTTTCATTCAATAATATTTCTTAGTATTGTTAAAATGACATTTCCTAACCTCTAAGTATTTATGTCAAATGAATATTCATAATGTTTTAATAGATGACAGCTGTTACCTTTAAATATGTATGCAAAATGAAAATTCGTTTTCTTTATAAGTCATGTTCTCTGAAATTCACATTATTTTATATTTTCCTGCTCTGTTATGTCTAAACATCTACACTATCTCATTTTAATGTCTTAATCAACAAATATTACGAGATTAGCTTGACTTTACAGAATAAAGCATTATTAGTTTCTTATTATGAACTAATTTTGATACTTGATCTCTTTGATAAAAGTTTCGTTAGGTAATTTATTTCATATAAATTGTTTATCACACCTATTCGCAATTATCCCTACATTATACAGTCTGTCCTTTCTGTATGTCTTCTCTATCGAATAGTGGATCGTACAGATTGTCTCCATTCAAATGTTTAAAAAAAATTTTTGACTTAAAAAAAATTCTTTTAGATTACAATACATAATCTTAATTCTTCATTATTTGATATACAGGGTGTAGCATTATTTTTTCACAATAATATATATATATATATATATATATATATATATATATATATATATATATATCTTTTTTTGATGCCTCATATTACCTTTTTAAAGCACGCGTCAGATTTCTTTTCCTTTTAGCTGCTGTACGGTTTGACGAAAGATGAAAAATAGATGAACTTGCTCCAATTTCTAGCATTTTCAACCAGTTTGTCTACAATCCTAAAGCTAATTATACACCTGGAGTATTCTTAACGGTGGATGAAATGTTAGTTCCCTTTAGGGAAAGATGTTCATATCCCAAATAAGCCGGCCAACTATGGGATAGAGATTCAAATTTTAGCCGATTCAAAAACACACTACATGGTATAATGCCGAAATATATCCTGGAAAAGATATCGTCTAGCCAGGATGATGCAGTAGAGGGGCTAAAAAGGAACTCAACTATCCTATCCTACTCAGGTACTTATGAGATTAACAGAACCTTATTATCAATCAAAAAGAAATATAACTGCGGACAACTGGTACAGTTCCATTGAGGCAGCTCGTGAATTACAAGGAAAAAGTTTGATGTCCGTAGGAACGATGAAAAAAAAAGGAGATTCCAAATCAGTTAATACTCAATATGACTAGAGAAGTAGGCTCATCACTTTTTGGTTTTACCTCAGATCTTACTCTCGACAGTTATGTGCCAAAACAGAAGAAAAGTGTCGTGTTATTATTATCTTCTGTATCTCGGCGCTCGAGAAGGTGGCCTTCAACATTATTTTTTTTGTATTTTAAACGTAGCAGGAGTAAATAGTCGTGTGTTGTAACAATTCGCTAAATGTGGAGAAAAAATATCACGTTACAACTTTTTAAAGGCACTTGGAATAGCACTTTGCTCCCATCACATCGACATGAGAATTACGAATAATTTCGTTCCGAATAAAATTCGCGAATTAGCGGCAGATATTTTCAAGAAACAAATTACTTATCCCCAAGAGCCAGAAGGATATCAGGAAAGAACGAAAAGAAAAAGACGTGCCCTTTGTCCTAAAAAAAGACAGAAAAACAGCTCACAGCTGCAAAGTGTGCAAAGAAACAATTTGTTCGAAGTGCGCCCCAAATGTATAAACTAATTTTTTCATATAACTAACTATTCTTAATACAATATGTTTCAGGTTAGTTCATGTTAATAAATCGAAATTCAAAATCTTGTGTTGTAATCAATTATTTTTAATCATGGGTCCCCGGGACCCACTAGTAGCATCAGTGTTACAAAAAGAGAGTAGTAGTAGTTACAGGTTAAAAAAATAATCATATGTATATTTAACTTAAAAGCACTTATTAAATTTGTACCTACATAACATATTTATATTCCTCATAATCAAATGTGTTTCGACCACTACTCTGTGGAATCTACTTATAATACTTTTTTAAAGAAACTAACTGTTTCTAGATAATTCCACAATATATTGAAAAATGGCAAGAATTTTAAAAAAATTGACAATTGTTTCTGGTTGGAGTAGGGCTCTTGGGTCTAGTATACTTCCATATTTGATAAGGGGAGGGGGGTTGACTTTGTAAAATAGTCGTAAAAATGAATTTTTGAATTTGAAATCAAATTCTACGTAATTTTTCACGTATACACTTGAAATTTCATTTTGATAACTTTTTTTTATAAAGTTATGCAAAAAAATGTTATCAAAAAATTGATTATTCAATGGTGTAAGGCTCGCGGGTCTAGCATACTTCAATATTTGATAAAAAAAATTCACAGGAATGTATTGATGGATGATTATCTTTCATTTTAACCTAAATCAGTCATCCCCCACCCACCCCCTAAGAGCGGGGGTGGGGAGGGTTGACTTTGTAAAATAGTCGTAAAAATGAATTTTGGAATTTGAAATCAAATTCTACGTAATTTTTTACGCATACACCTAAAATTTCATTTTGATAACTTTTTTTTAATAAAGTTATGCAAAAAAATGTTATCATACAATTGATTATTCAATGGTGTAGAGCTCTCGGGTCTAGCATATTTCCATATTTGATAATAAACATTTTTCACGGAAATGTATTGGTTTATTATCTTTCACTTCAACCTAAATCAGTCATCCCCCCCTAAGTTATAGTCATAAAAATAAATTTTTGAATTTGGAATCAAATTCTACGTAATTTTTTACGTATATACCTAAAATTTCATTTTGATAACTTTTTTTTATGTAGTTATGCAAAAAAAAGTTTATCAAAAAATTGATTATTCAATGGTGTAGAGCTCTTGGGTCTAGCGTACTTCCATATTTGATAAAAAAAATGTTAAGGGGATTGTATTGACGAATGATTATCTTTCATTTTAACCTAAATCAGTCATCCCCCACCCACTCCCTAAGGGCAGATGTAAAATAGTCGTAAAAATAAATTTTTGAATTTGGAATCAATTTCTGCGTATTTTTTACGTATATACCGAATTTCATTTTAGTGAAGGAGCTTGTTTCAGCACACCAATTGATTTTAATATAACAATGTTATGTTAATGTCAGGTTATTGAATTTTTACATTGTTCAGAACCTTACTATTATTTATTAATCTTAGGTAACTTTTGGTTTGGTTGTTTTTTAGTTTTCTTGGTGAGGAAGAATTGGTCAATAGACCTATCACCTAACCTGTTGTTTACCATCTTTTTTTTCTCATTAATTGTATTACTGCGTTCTATTTTGTTATATGTTGAACAATAAAGAATTTATTATATTATTCAGTATCTTTACGTCTGACGTATCTCCTAATGCAATAAAAATTTAAACTGCGCATCTTTTGGTGTCAATATAGATACGTTGACGTGTGTATATGATGTGCATGCAGCCTTAACTCCTTAATAAAGCGATAGTTATTACTTACAATTCTGAAAATATGCAAAAATCACAACTGTGACGCGGCTCTACATACCCGTTAAGATGTTATCGATAGAAACGCCAGCTGTTAATTATTAGCGATAAGCAGAGATTTAATACAGTTTCCCTAATTTTTTTACGGTTTTGATTTTGCCCTTTTGCTGAAAACACAATGAGAAATACAAGTTACAGCGACAAGCAACACAGTACAAAATTCCGAAATTTGATTGGCATGTATTTGTATCCCGTAACTTTTCTTTTGTCTTACAGCTTTGATTTATGTATATGAAATTTTTGTATCTTCTCATTTATACTTTATATTTTTCATTGTGTCAGTCTTGCTCAGTTGTAAGTGCTAATGGGATATTTTAATATTCAAGAATATGCTTATGTGAATTTTAATACTTCAAAAACTTTGAAAAACATCTGCAATATGTATCAGATAAATTGATGACGCTTTCTCGCGGTTTAAGAGGGGCCTCACGTTTTAGGAACCTGAAAACAGTTGGCACCCGTGATTTACAACAAACTTTAGGTCATTTTGTACACAACAAATCTAAAGAACGCAGGGAAATTAAGTGTTGAAATTTTAACACAATATAACTTGGACCTTTGCACTATTATTTTTTGAACTTAATGTTTAAATCTTCTTATTTTGTAATGAAGTGTAAGAATACGTGAAAGTACAAATTATACTAATATATTACCTAAACTTTCCAACGATTTTTCATTAGAACTTTGACTGAAATCTGGTTCTTGGTTGCCATTTTTTAAAACAACAATAATAAAATGAAGTGGCTATCAAAAATAGTACGGTTATTTTTATTCTTTATCAAAAACCATTCACCTTCACAAAACACACTAAATTATTGAAATAGCCTCAATTATTTCAGGAATTCTAGTATATCTAGTATATATCCAGTATTCTAGTATACATCCACTGGTAATTAGGAATTTTACTTTATTTAATAATCAATCAACTACAGTATTTACCAGTTTGTCCCAAGTATAAAGTAGGTACTGCATCTCGTTTTAAATTTGTTCTGTTATTTTTGGCTTGGAATTTCCAATCCTCAGAAAAGTGGACATCACAAACTCTATAGTACGGAATGACTTTATCTTTATCCTGGGTAAGTAAATATTCATGGTTGATGTTATTCATCTACATACGGAAAAACTAACAAAAAAGAAATTGTTAATTATAAGGAAATTCATATCGGCACATATGAAGTAGAATAATGCAAAACACCTTATTCAAAACTATTTCTATTGTGAACAATGTGAAAAACAAATTTATAATGTGAAAGCTATGGGAATATATTTTTTATATACATGAGAATATTATGTTTTAATGCGAAACGTTACATGGACCAATGTTATAAATCTACAATGCTTCATTAGCCCTGCGTTTTTAGGTCTTTATAAATAAAAGATTATAAGTTTGCAATTTAACTTACCTCAAGATCTTTAGGAAAAGCATGCATTGGCTTTTCAGTATTCTTAAAATTACAATTAGGTACACAACACGTGTATTTTCACTATTAAAATGAAATAAGAATCAAATATAATATCCATAATATTAAAAAAAGATAAGAATGATGAAATCAAAAACATGAAATAACGAATATTCAGTGCTTTCAAATTCAAACAATCAAACATGAAAGACGATTTATCTATAAGTTGACGTTAATACAGTGTTGCCAGGTGTTTGAAATCAAAATCGGTAGAGTACATCGCAAAATTTCGGTAGATTTCGTAAAATGGAATTTAATACTCAAACTTCAAACTTTATAAATAAAACTTTTATTAAATTAAACTTTTTAAAAACAAACATAAATCCTACTAATCAAAAAACAAAAACAAAACAAACAAAAAACAAAAAAGGTTCTTTTGGTACCATAAAATTAAGAACATTTGCTTAATCCGCTGTTTCATCATCCACATTCACGTACATTGCGTTATTAAAATTTGTAAGTGTAAGGCAGTTATTTGGAACAGGAAAAGTAAAACACGTATCTCTATTAATTAATTGTTTTGTATTTAAAAGTCCCGATATAGATGAGGAATTTAGCTTATTTCTCTGTTTAGTCTTCATTAAATTTATGGCCGAAAAAACTCTCTCTACATTTGCGGAAGAGTGTGGGAGAGTTAATAGATCAAACACAAATCTAGATAGTATTGGAAATGTATACTCTTCGTTTCCATATTTAATATTTTTAATTTGTTTCCAAAACAAAATAACATTATCGTCAAATTATATTTCAGTGTTCCTTAGATGACGCCATTCATTGTCAAGACTTTGCAATTCGTTTTCTTTAATTAAATTCGGAAAACGAAGTGCTATTTCTGTTAATGAATTAACACTTCCATTCTTTACAACAGGCGGATTTAAAAATTCGAATTTGCTAAAAATATTATTTTTCAGCGGGAACCGGGTAAATATTTGGCTACAACTTTGCACATAAAAATCTAAACACCTAAGTTTAAAAAAATTTACTATTTCTTTGGTTATATTTGTTTCCAGTAAAGTTTTTTCAACTCTAGCCCCAAAATACGTCCTTTCAATGGGCAAATAGTTAGAGGGATCTTTGAAATTAATGTTTTCTAATGCAGTGTTCTTAATATATTCTGGTTTAATAAAACAATCAAAAATTGTACGTATGATACTACAAATTCTGTTGTAAACCACATGAATTTTTGGATGTTCCGACTGCATTTCTTTATTTAATTTTGTAAACCAAGGTAGTGAAAAATCTAAGAATAATAAGAATAATTTACAAGTTGGATCGTTTAACTTGTTCAAAATATTTTCAGCAGCGAGAACGTCGTGATTACTAACTGAATCAATAAAATATAGTTTCAGAGCATCATACTGTTCTAAAATTCTAGTGACCACCATGTGTACTGATAGCCAACGTGTTTGTGATGGGTGCAAAATTTTGTGGATTTTAATATTGCAAAAATGTTGGAACTGTTCAAACTCTACAGTTCTTTTAGGACTCGAATTAAAATAATTATAAACGTCCCTTGTAAGATCTTCAACGTATCTAGGTAGCTTTTCACAGGCATATGAGGCACACAAATGAAATGAGTGACAAATACATTTAACAACAAATAAAAATGGAATATCTGTCTTCAAACGTGACTGAACGGAATTGTGTTCTCCCATCATAACATTTGCCCCATCTGACGCAAAACCAATCATATTTTCTTTATATGGAATACTGTTTGAAACAAAACAATTAACAATATGTTCGTATAATGTTTGTGCATCAGCAACAGAAACTTTAACCAGGTAAAAGAAATCGTCTCTAACACTAAAATCATCGTCAATATACCTTACAACTAATGATAAATGTTTAGCACAACTGCGATCTGTGGATTCATCAACTATTAGTGCAAATTTTCTTGTCTTCAATTTATTGCACAAAATTTGGAAGCTTTCCTTGCCTGTTACATTTTTTACAAGTGAACTCATTTTAGTTCTTCCACAAGAAATGCCAGCGGCTATTTTGGAATCGGGAAATACTGATTTCAGAAGTGGGGACAAATGATCCATTAGCAGGAAGGGCAAATTGTGTTCAGCAATAAATCCAGCCAAACGAATTTCAGCTGAAAATTTATAAGTAATAAACGATATACATTAAAGGAAAACATACACTTACCAGTCTTAATATCCTTATCTAGCGTCGTGTTGCTCTTAAAAAAAGTGTCTATTGGTTTTTGTGTTTTAATACTTTTTGCCGATTTAATGTGGTTTTTGGAGTTGTAATGCTTTAAGAGCGAATCTTTCCCTGATTTTATGTTGATTTCTTGATTGCAACACTTGCAACAAGCAAACTGTCTTCCTTTTTTACTGAAAGTTAGCCACCCTTTAAAAATCTCCTCATTTTCCCAAGCCTCTTTGTAATTCTGGATGTACTTTCTTTTTTTCACTGTACCACCACTTGTTCCTTCCCCTGCACTATCGATATCACTCATTTTTAATTTAATTCTCCAAAAACAAAAGTCAAAACATAAACCGACAGAATTTAAGACGTTAAATAACACTTGGAGTATCCTTTAAAACCGTTTGGAAGCAATGATAGAACGACTAACCACAATATATAACTAACAATAACATAACAACTAAGAAGTGAAAGTGAAAAGTCGAAGTCGAAAAATTCCCCGAAACTGTTTTCTAGTCGAAAACAGTTTTGGGGAATCACGCGTTCGACGTGATTGAATCGGTTGAAAGTCATTTTAAATAACATCTCAATATTAACGAGTTATTTATTTTTGTTTCACTTTAATTTATTTATATTTTCATTTTTCGGTAGATTTTCTGAGTTTCTATATCATTAAATTAAATATCGGTAGATTTTTGTTTAATTTCGGTATATCGGTAAACCGGAGCCAAAATCGGTAGATCTACCGAAATTTCGGTAGCCCTGGCAACACTGCGTTAATATTGGTTAAGATCGACACGGAACCACCGTGATATCGAAAACAGCAGATTTTACCAACAATAAAATATAATTTATTACCAACTGCGGAACAGCAGCGCTTAGTTGTTGTTAGTCAGAACTAAAAAGTGAACAACCCCTGGGTAAAATCTGCTGTTTTCGATATCACGGTGGTTCCGTGTCTTATCCTTTTTTAATATTATGGATATTATATTTGATTCTTATTTCATTTTAATAATGGTATATACACGTGTTGTGTACCTAATTGTTGTGAAAAGCCAATGCATGCTTTTCCTAAAGATCTTGAGGTAAGTTAAATTGCAAACTTATAATCTTTTATTTATAAAGACCTAAAAATGTAGGGCTAATGAAGCATTGCATATTTATAACTTTTTGGTCCACGCAACGTTTCGCGTTAAAACATAATATTCTCATGTATATAAAAAATGTATTCCCATAGCTTTCACATTATAAATTTGTTTGTCACATTGTTCACAATAGAAATAGTTTTGAATAAGGTGTTTTGCATTATTTTACTTCATATGTGCCGATAGGAATTTCCTTATAATTACCAATTTTTTTTTTGTTAGCTTTTCCGTATGTGGATGAATAACATCAACCACGAATATTTACTTACCCAGGATAAAGATAAAGTCATTCGGAACTATAGAGTTTGTGATGTCCACTTTTCTGAGGATTGGAAATTCCAAGCCAAAAATAACAGAACAAATTTAAAACGAGATGCAGTACCTACTTTATACTTGGGACAAACTGGTGAATACTGTAGTTGATTGATTATTAAATAATGTAAAATTCCTAATTACCAGTGGATATATACTAGAATACTGGATATATACTAGAATTCCTGAAATAATTGAGATTATTTTAATAATTTAGTGTGTTTTGCGAAGATGAATGGTTTTTGATAAAGAATAAAAATAAACGTACTATTTTTGATAGCCACTTCATTTTATTATTGTTGTTTTAGAAAGTGGCAGCCAACAACCAGATTTCAGTCAAAGTTCTAATGGACGTAATATATTAGTAGAATTTGTACTTTCATGTATTCTTACACTTCATTACAAAATAAGAAGATTTAAACATTAAGTTCAAAAAATAATAGTGCAGTATTGTGTCAAAGTAATAATAAATTGTTCTTTTTCTGGCCTAATAAAACTAGCATATATTTTAAAAATTCATTTATGCAGTGACAATACTGATTAAATTGGAATATTTTATAGTATACACAAGAAACACACCTACAGGTTTATAAGTACAAAAATCAAAGTGATAAGAACATTAAAAATTATTAGCAAACTAAATTACATTATTTTAATGATAATTTAATATTGTGGTATTATGAAGGTACACGTCCGTAGGGCTTTGTACCTTAGTTTAATTATATTGTTTTTATTTATTTAAAGTTAAAACAAGTGAGGACATTCTGAGAAGATGTAAACGTTACAAAAAAGTAACACTGTACAAGACAATCCCTAGATGTACTATTGCACGGAAAAATCTCATGCAAGCTGATCAACACATCAAAACATTTTCTGAATATATACACACACAAAATTTGACTAATCAAGAGTATTTAACAAATATTATGGAGTTTACTAACTCTGAAACATTTATAGGTACGTCAATATCTATGTCCACTAACTTAGGTGACAAAAACTCCATTTACCGGATGATATATAATAAAATAATAATCTCCAATTTATCCTGAATCCTAATACAATGTGATAGTAACAAAATGGAATAAAACTAGTAAGCTTTAACAGTAGTTACAGATTAGTAGACATGTATTCATTAAAATCTTTTGTTTGCTTTGTCTTCGGTAATTTATTGTACATTTTAATCATTGAATAGAAACAATTTTTTATGTTGTCAACCTGTGTAGTGGATGTTGATTATTGTTAATTGATTTAGAAATAGTAAGCTCTTTTGAATACATATTTATTGTATCATAGGTAAGTAAATGTAAGAGTATGTTCTACCCATTGTTGTGTGGCTAGTCAGGGAAATACATAAAAAAGTTGTCATTATTGTTGCTTTAGAGCCTTCAAAGATCTCGTTTTTGATGTAGTGATCTGGAAACTAATCTAAGTCAGATCACTAGCAAATTAAAGAACCTCTTTGATTTATTTCAACGGAATTTGTTCGTGAAGCTACATGACGAATTAAAAACCTGTTTCAACTAACTTTGAAAAAAGTGTTTGTGCTGTGACTTAGTGAATTAAAGAACCATTTCAATAACTTTTAGAATAAGCGTTTGTGATACCACAAAATGTAGGCCTGTCTTTGATAAGGAACCTTAATGAGGCCTGGAGTCTTAAACTTACGTCTCCTGGGTGGGCCATAGAAAAAGATGAATTCTTTTTAAATAATAAATATCTGGAAGTAATATTAGAATTGTTTTGTGTATATTCGTATTTAAATGTAATGGTTATATTCTGAATTATAATTTTAAGTTATAAATTATGTGAAATGTACAAATAAATTTTTCTGAAAATATTATTTATCGCTTTGTTCCTAGTTTATAATGAAGTTAATCCCCAGTACAAAAATACGGTGGAAACGGTGCATATAATTACTAGTAGTAATGTTCTCAATATGCAATATAGCTAGTTGATTTGTATAGTATTTTTCACGATCCAAGAAAATCTGTTATATTGCCTCTCATATAATAATTGGAGGCTAGTCACTTCCTTAGATCGTGAAAAATACTATACTGGTACAACAAAATTGAAAGATACCCGACAATTTGAAATTTTAAAAGTTCCCGCCTTTTAAAAATTTCAAATAATCTCGCCAGAGATCTGACAGTATCTATGTCACTCACAGAACAAAAAGTTCTGTTATGTCACTGCTATGGCAGCGCCTTTGTGTTGTTAGTCGTAACTAAGAACTACTTGAAGTGAGCTATCTTCTTTTTTTAATAGTAGTTATATGATCTGTGTTCATAAAAATATCCCAAATTTATAGTTTAGTGTGTATTGTATTTGTAAGTGATTATAATTAAGTAATTTTCATGCTAAAAAAGTGAATTTGTGATTCGTAAATGCTATTTATATTTATTCCACAAGATTGTGTTTAGTGTAGCCTAGACATAAAATAATCCACAAACCTTTTTAGCTGTTGCTAGTGATTCCGCAAGTGCATTATATTTATTGATCCCCATATCAGGGCCTTTTGGTTCCTCCAAGAACCTGTACACTGCCTTCTGAGTTAGTGAAAAAAACTACATTGGTAATAGTATTAATCGCTTTCTACCAATTTAACAAAATAGACATTTCTTATTCTATTCAAAAAGTAACACAATATGTAATCTTTTATTTTCGAAATGCAGGAATAAAAATGTTATATATTTTTTATCTTCAATTTTTCCAGGTTATGTATTGAAATGTTATACTTTTTGCATTTTCCTCCAGTTTGTGATAAACGGACATGCCTGTTTTTCCATTGACTCTTCTCAATTATTCAAGTAAATGATAGCAAAAGTCTTTTCTTTTATTGAAAACAAAATCAAATCAATTATGCAATATGTTTGTTTAATAGTATTACAAATTGAAAGTAAGTAGGTAGTTTTCATATTTATTATAATACAGAATGTCTGCTTTTCCACTGACTCCTCTTAATAATTCAAATGAATAGTAGCAAAGAAATGCCAATTAATTAGGTAAACTATAAAAATGTTTATTATAGCAATAAACAGACATGCCCGCTTTTTCATTAACCCTTATTAATTATTCAGAAAAATTAAAGGAAAAATTGGTGTGTTTTTAATGAAAAAAACAAATAAAAAATATTTTATAAAAATATCAATAAAATTATTATTACAAATTTAATTTATTTGTCTTCATATTTATTAATACATGGCAACTGAAGTTCATCTTCTTCTCTACCATTTCTCCTCATAACAAAAATAAAATAAAAAGTTTATAAAAATATCCATTTTTTACGATTCTATACTCACAAAGGGGTGGTGACCCCCCATCCACATTATTGAAGTCTGGATCCACGTAGTTATAAAGACTGAAAAAATATACTTTACATATTTTCTTTAAATAAATAATATTTTTACTTAGAAAATTATTTTTCCCCCAATTCAGCAAAAGTATACAAGTAATCCATTTTATCTTGGAATCCATATTAAAAATTTGATATACATAAGTACTGAATATATTTTCTTTATTTTTATGCATACGTGGCAACTGAGCTGCATCTTCTATTTTCTTAATCCTCAGACAAAAAAAAACAAAAAGTTTATAAACTATCCCTTACAATTACATCAGGCTACATTTTAGTTTTAGTTTTTACTTACTGAATAGCTATAGCGAGTATGCTATATGAAAATTATTTGGACCTGTGCAGGCTGTTACATCAGGTTCCATTTTAGTGAAATTGTCAGTTCTGAAAATGAATAGAAATTTGATTTTTGTAAATAAGTCTTGTTAGTGTTTTTACTTACGGAATGGTATAAGGAAACTCTGTTTTATGAAATATTAATGGATCTGCGGGGCAGTTACATTGAGATTAGTTTTAGTTATATAATCAGAACTGTAAATGAAATAAGAAAATCAGATGCTTCTTTTAAGTAGGCTTTGTCATTTTTTTTACTTACAGTATAGTTGTAGCGAAAACTGCTATATGAAAATTATACTTACGGAATGGTATAAGGAAACTCTGTTTTATGAAATATTAATGGATCTGCGGGGCAGTTACATCGGGCTTAGTTTTAGTTACATAATCAGAACTGTAAATGAAATAAGAAAATTAGATGCTGCTTCTAAGTAGTTTTTGCAATTTTTTTACTTACAGTATAGTCTTGTTAGTGTTTGTACTTACGGATTAGTATCAGGAAACTGTTTTATTAAAGATTAATTGAGCTGAGGGGCAATTGCAGCAGGTTTCATATTAGTGAAATTGTCAGTTCTGAAAATGTAAAGAAATTCGATTTTTTGTAAATAAGTTTTGTTACTCTTTTTACTTACGGAGTAGTATCAGCGTACACATCTAGATTCTGTCTTGCCAGACTTTTCTTTTTCTTATATTCTGATATTGCTTGCTTGATATAAGGGGGGTCAATACATTTCTGCCCTTTTCTTATTTGATTTCTGATTATTTCAGGGGCTATACATTCTGTATAGAATTGCTTAAGTTTCGGAAGCATTTTTTCGGCCCATATTTTTCTATCTATCTCAATTTCTTCTATATACAGATCTATATTATCGCAGACATACACAATAAAGTAACATCTGCTCATATTAGTTATATTCAATTGCCCCTGGATCTAAAAACACACATTTTAAATAGTCCCCATAATATTTTTATCTGTGAAAGTGCCTTTTTGCTCTATCTACTGTGTCAAAACTTTCTTTTTTGCACCGGTGCAAAGAAGTTGTTACTTTTTATCGTAGACAAAAAGAATGTTTGTTGCACTCAGCATGATTGTAGCTCTTGACTTTGTCTCGAGCTACAAGCTTCATGCTTCGTTGCAACAAAAATGCACTTTTTGCACCTATTACACAAATAACTACTTTTTAATGTTATTCTTATTTATTGTTGGTAAATACATCAAAGTGATTAAATATATTATGTGAAAATTATTTTCAGTTTTTGTTCTTTGGAATATCATGAAATTGACTGTCTCGACCCTTACTTCGTGGAATATGCTCATATTAGTGTTTTTAAATGAAACTCAAGGTCTCTAGTTAATTCCACAATATAATACAAGTTATTGAAAATTCTAAAAAATTGACAATTGTTTCGATAAATCAATATCATCGTCAGAATGACAGAAGTTACATTTCATTTTATGCCTACCTGATGTTTAGTAGTTATATTTTAGGCTAGACCAAGAAGTAACCTAACTTGTGATTGGCTTAATATATGTTTATAGAAAAAGAAGAAGATGTGATATTACAAATATTGAAGCTTAGATATTATTAGCCCTATGGTGATATCCTGGATATCATTTTTCCAATTAAGATCAGTATAACTGTGCAATGATATAGAAAACCAGGAAAACTATATCTGCTGATCTTTACAATTATCACTTAAGAAGACAGTTTATTAGTGGAGAATTCCCTAGATTTAACTGTTCATTGACAACTTCATATTGTGGGTTTCTTAAATGTCTTCTAATTTCCAGTTCTTCAAGGAAATCCAGTTCTTGTTTCTTTTCACAAATATGCAGCACTTCTAGTTCTGTGTTAGGTGTCAATGAATGATTGGTGTCAAGTAGATGTTTTGCGTAGTGGGATTTATCTGGTTGTTTTAATCTGTAAGCTCGTAAGTGCTCTCTGTATCGTATTTCAAAATTCCTAAGGGTCTGACCCAAATAGACAGCATTACATTCTGGACATTTGAGTTTATATATACCTGACTTCTTTAATAGTGGTATTTTTGTTTTTACATTTAACAATTTTGTACTAACGTTACTTTCTGTTTTAAAAGAAATTGTTGCATTCGTTGCTGAAGATATTATCTTTGAAATATTATTAGAAATATTTCCTGCATATGTGATGGTTTTATAAGTTTTAATTTCATCAGCTTGTTTAGGATATATTAGTTGTAATGCCACTTTTTTCTCTTTTTTACTAATTAGTTTATTTATCATATCTAATGGATAACCGTTAGATGTTGCTATTTGTCTAATTGTATTAATCTCTCTATCAAAATTACATTTGTTCATAGGAACTGAAAAAGCTCTATGTATCATTGAATTACGTTGTCTAAGGAGTCTCTAACTACATAAAAGTTGTACATTCAGAACTCACATTCCAATTACATCCAGTAGAATTTGACTGTTTGGATGACAAAATTAGAGAAAATATCAGCACTATGAAGCATATGAAATTTAAGAAACAAGAAAAGAAGCTACAGAATCTTGAACACACACAACATAAAATTCAATACTCAAAACATCATGAAGCTGTAAGTACCTACATACCAACACACTTTGCACTACGATTTGAAAACCTTTCAGACACTAATTTTACAAATAGTGAAATAGAATTTTTAAATAAAGGTTTAAAGTACAGCATACCACCTAAATTTACGAATAATATTAAACAAATTTTAGCTACAGAGTCAGAAATAGCTTTAAAATCTAATTCAAATAATTTTCTTTATGAGAAATTAAAAATTGCCAATTTAATCAAAAATATTGAACCTTCAAAAGTTAAACGTCAAACAAAAAATGACATTTCAGTTGTTCGAATTTGGTTTTAATTACCAAATTCTCCCGTGATTCTATTTCAATTTCCCCTGTATAATACAAGTCGAATATTATGCTCAAAATACATAACTAAATATATCCTTATTTTCAACAGTTAATATTTCTTTACTTCACTAAAAAAGTCATTTTAATTTACTAACACCTAAGAAAAACAGATAAATATCGTTTTCTGAAATTCTACTGAACATATCAAAGTCCCCGACATCTTATCTCTTCATAAAAACTCTCTTCCAAACTCTGTTATCTGTATCTACGAAGCCGTTGAAAACCCCACAAAAAACATCTTCATATCTGCAACATTCACTTGTTGTTCGAACGTTACATTTTAAAATACTTTTATCCCATTGGCTAGTTTCTAATAGTTTACTCATTCCTCGATCCTACGTCATCAACCATATAAATACGAAAATAGCCTCATTTTTACTTCACTTCCCAGATAGCTTTCACACTTCTCAGACACCCTCTTTCATCATATAACATGCTACAACTTCGTAAAACCAGCCGGCGTTTTTAACCCGGGAACCACCATGTGTCCGTAATCATTATTCTTTTAATAAACCAACATAGTATGTGCACAATACTTTCAGTTATCGCGAAAAGTCAAGTGAATTCTTAATTGTCGAAGCAACAGTAAATAACTTATATTTCATGACAATATAAATCATAACGTGATAACAGTGTTTAATTTCATTCTACGGTTCATCGTTACTTCAGTGACAAACGGCCGTAGTGGTCCTTCGCAAAGCCAAAAATACATTCCCTCTAATTAACCCTAAGTAAAAGGGTTAAATTAGAACATGGTCCTGATTCGAGACCGGATAGAACCAGAAAATAGTGAAGCACAGTCCTAGCGAGAGCAGTGAAACAACCCTTGGAGTCCAGAGAATATAGACCCTCAGCGTTCCCGAGAACTCTTCGAGAATTTCAGTCAGCAGAAAACAGACATTAGATAAGGTATTTATCGATAATAAAAGATTTTGTATATTTGCTTATCAACCAACGTAAAATTTTGTAAACATAGAATATAGTGTGATACGAAATTCAGTAATCTAACAATGCAAAAACATTTATCACATTTTACAATTTAAAATTACAGTCATGTATATTAATATTATAAGATAATATAGTTAAAACTGATGAATATTTTCATATATTTGCGTATCAAACGATGGAAAAATCTCATAAATTTAACATACAGTGGTAGACGAAAGTCTGCACTCAAACACTTTAAAATAATTAACATTGCTATGGATTTATAATAAAAGTCTTTGATATATTTTTTATGCAACATAAACTTTAAATAATTTCACCTTAATATTAACATTCTTTGACATTGTTTGTGTAAAATAAAATAGTATACAGGGTGATTTAAATGATTTCACCTTAATATTAATTTGGATTTATAATAACATTCTTTGACATTGTTTGTGTAAAATAAAATAGTATACAGGGTGATTTAAATGATTTCACCTTAATATTAATTTGGATTTATAATAACATTCTTTGACATTGTTTGTGTAAAATAAAATATTATACAGGGTGATTTAAATAATTGCACAGTAACATTGATTTGGAACTATAATAACATTATTTGATATTTTTTATGTATTAATAATAAAACCGTTACACTAATGGACAAAGTGAATTGATATTTTGTATATAACATGCATTAAATGTAGAGTATCATTTTAACTTGCAACTAGTCGTAGAAAACTGAACAGGCACGGCTGGTAGCAAAAATATAAAACAAATATATTACGCTGATACAAAATAAGCATTGTTCAAACATAGCCATTAATTTGCATTTCATGTTAAATATAATAATACACGGCAGATTGTTACTGCCCATGTTAACCGTTTGACAGATTGTAATAACATTTCAAAATGTACTGCCCAACAATTAAGAACATTCACGTCCGAAGCTAGATCTATCGTAAAGTCATTGTTAAATTTAAATATCAATAAGGAAGAGTATTTGATGTACTAATCGTTCACATATTAAAAACAAAGTTAGATTATAATACAAAAAAAATCTCTTGAAGAAAAAGAGACTGATCAAAATTTAATTGCTAGTGATACTTTTTTTGATTTCTTGAAAAAAAAATGTACAGTCTTGGAAAACTTGTTAACCCAAGATCCCAAACCCTAACCATTCACCATCAATGCAAATCTCCAGAATATTATCGTCAAAAAATGTACTGTTCTGGACACAACTCATTCACAATACCTTACGGATAACCTCTCTCATACTCATTATACTCATTCTTTGGTGTGACCACACCAGTTTCAAATCACAACTTACCCTCAAAAACATTCTTAATTCACAAAACACTCTTAGCTCATAAATAAATAAATTTCAAACCAACACTTACACTCGAATAAACGATTCACTTTCATACTCAACGCCCTTACAGTGCAGGATAGCACTCATGCATTGCTTAAACTCTTTCTCGTCAAGAAAACAATCCTTTAGTCCTCTGGAAGAGGACAGTGATACTTATATACTTGAAACTATGTGAAAAACTTGAACTTATACTTAAACATTGAGAAACAAATACTTTAACATTTAAAACCCTGGACGATTAACAAAAAAAAAGCTTAGACACTTTGACATGAACATTACTTTAGTGTGAATACCTGGATAAAGGTATTATTGAGAAAATTTCTTTTATGTGAATACCTGGATAAAGGTATTGAAGAGAAGAAGATAGTTGGTTGAAGAAGAAAATACTTGGTTGAAAAGATGAAGAAACTTGGTTGAAAGGAAGAAGATACTTGGTTGAAGAAGAAAATACTTGGTTGAAAAGATGAAGAAACTTGGTTGAAAATATGAAGATACTTGGTTGAAAAGATGAAGATACTTGGTTGAAAATATGAAGATACTTGGTTGAAAAGATGAAGATACTTGGTTGAAAAGATGAAGATACTTGGTTGAAAAGATGAAAAAACTTGGTTGAAAATATGAAGATACTTGGTTGAAAAGATGAAGATACTTGGTTGAAAAGATGAAGATACTTGGTTGAAAAGATGAAGAAACTTGGTTGAAAATGAAGATACTTGGTTGAAAAGATGAAGATACTTGGTTAAAGATGAAGATACTTGGTTGAAAAAGAAGATACTTGGTTGAAAAGATGAAGAAACTTGGTTGAAAAGATGAAGATACTTGGTTGAAGAAGATGCATGGTTGAAGAAGATGATACTTGGATAATATAAACACTTGGGTGACGTTTAGAAGAAAACGGCATCCCCCCTTACTCATATGTTACTTAAACAATCACATTGACGATACGTTGAAGTTAAAAAAAACTTGACAAACACATTGTATACATATCTTACCCTCCTTTTCTTGGCGAGAACAGAAATAACTCCTTTACATTAATTAAAACATTTTAAAAACTCATTCTTACCCGCAAAAGAGTCGGGTCCCCTTAACACAAACATTAATCATAAAAACATATACAAAAACAATCTCTAAAGAGTTAGAAAAAACTCTTTCATCATACTTAAACACTCGTGGTCACTACCTTACATTTACTTTTATGCTAACTCACACTTACATAATTACTTGCACTAGCATACAATTGCACCTTAATCATACTTATACTCATACTCATATTGGCACTCAAAGCTCACATTCATAATACTTTTACACTTATTCGTACATACTCGTATTTACATTTGCATTCACATTCATTCATACTTACTCTTACTCACTTGTTGTTGCACGCATTCGTACTTGCTCTAGTCTCATGAGCATACTCTCTTACATTTCTCTCATTATCTCATTAAACACTGGGAAGTCCGAGGTTCCTGGACCGTTACTCGTAAAACAAACTGGTACCACACTTGTCGAAATAGAATCGACTTAAACATTCTCTTACATTTCTCTCATTATCTCATTAAACACTGGGAAGTCCGAGGTTCCTGGACCGTTACTCGTAAAACAAACTGGTACCACACTTGTCGAACAAGAATCGACTTAAACGTTCTCTTTCGTTTCTCATTATCTCATTAAACACTGGGAAGTCCGAGGTTCCTCGACCGTTACTCGTAAAACAAACTAGTACCACACTTGTCGAAATAGAATCGACTTAAACATTCTCTTACATTTCTCTCATTATCTCATTAAACACTGGGAAGTCCGAGGTTCCTGGACCGTTACTCGTAAAATAAACTGGTACCACACTTGTCGAAATAGAATCGACGTAAACATTCTCGTTCTTTGCTTCATTTACTTAGTCTTTCATGTGAATACCTGGACAAAGGTATTATTATTTTCTGTGAATACCTGGACAAAGGTATTATTCTTTTATGTGAATACCTGGACAAAGGTATTATTCTTTCATGTGAATACCTGGACAAAGGTATTATTCTTTTATGTGAATACCTGGACAAAGGTATTATTCTTTTATGTGAATACCTGGACAAAGGTATTATACTTTCATGTGAATACCTGGACAAAGGTATTATTCTTTTATGTGAATACCTGGACAAAGGTATTATTCTTTAATGTGAATACCTGGATAAAGGTATTAAAAAGATACTTGGACAACATAAACATTTGGGTGACGTTTAGAAGAAAACGTCACTCCCCTTACTCATATATCACTTAAAAAATTACATTGACGACACTTTGAATTTAAAACAACTTGACAAAAACATTATATACAAATCTTACCCTCCTTTTATGTGAATACCTGGACAAAGGTATTATTATCTTCTTATTGGTTACAACTCTAGTCCATCTCTGGAGTATATTGCTTACATTCTTATCGTTTACAACTCTAGTCCATTTCTAGAGTATATTGCTTATCTTCTTATCGTTTACAACTCTAGTCCATTTCTAGAGTATATTGCTTACATTCTTATCGTTTACAACTCTAGTCCATTTCTAGAGTATATTGCTTACACTCTTATCGTTTACAACTCTAGTCCATTTCTAGAGTATATTGCTTACACTCTTATCGTTTACAACTCTAGTCCATTTCTAGAGTATATCGCTTACACTCTTATCGTTTACAACTCTAGTCCATTTCTAGAGTATATTGCTTACATTCGTGCCCTTACCGAACAAGAACTAGAATGCATCTAGGCCTCTTGTTCATTGTTACATTCATGACGTTAGAGTCCTTACAACACTCTAACCTCAAATCTTATTTATTCGTTACATTCATGACGTTAGAGTCCTTACAACACTCTAACCTCAAATCTTATTCATTCATTCACTCATGACGTTAGAGTCCTTACAACACTCTAACCTCAAATCTTATTCATTCGTTACATTCATGACGCTAGAGTCCTTACAACACTCTAACCTCAAATCTTATTCATTCATTACATTCACGACGTCAGAGTCCTTACAACACTCTGACACACATTAGATAACTTTACAACCCCTACACATATTTACATAGTTACTCTCAAAATTATTCACTTTCATTCACAAACCTGCATCAACACTGTACACACACTCACGCTCCATACCCTTTCACTAACATCAGCATTCGATGTCTGAAAGCAGCCATCTCTCACCTCTCTTCCATTCTTCCCGCGCCCCCAATATGTTCGAATTTGGTTTTAATTACCAAATTCTCCCGTGATTCTATTTCAATTTCCCCTGTATAATACAAGTCGAATATTATGCTCAAAATACATAACTAAATATATCCTTATTTTCAACAGTTAATATTTCTTTACTTCACTAAAAAAGTCATTTTAATTTACTAACACCTAAGAAAAACAGATAAATATCGTTTTCTGAAATTCTACTGAACATATCAAAGTCCCCGACATCTTATCTCTTCATAAAAACTCTCTTCCAAACTCTGTTATCTGTATCTACGAAGCCGTTGAAAACCCCACAAAAAACATCTTCATATCTGCAACATTCACTTGTTGTTCGAACGTTACATTTTAAAATACTTTTATCCCATTGGCTAGTTTCTAATAGTTTACTCATTCCTCGATCCTACGTCATCAACCATATAAATACGAAAATAGCCTCATTTTTACTTCACTTCCCAGATAGCTTTCACACTTCTCAGACACCCTCTTTCATCATATAACATGCTACAACTTCGTAAAACCAGCCGGCGTTTTTAACCCGGGAACCACCATGTGTCCGTAATCTTTATTCTTTTAATAAACCAACATAGTATGTGCACAATACTTTCAGTTATCGCGAAAAGTCAAGTGAATTCTTAATTGTCGAAGCAACAGTAAATAACTTATATTTCATGACAATATAAATCATAACGTGATAACAGTGTTTAATTTCATTCTACGGTTCATCGTTACTTCAGTGACAAACGGCCGTAGTGGTCCTTCGCAAAGACAAAAATACATTCCCTCTAATTAACCCTAAGTAAAGGGGTTAAATTAGAACATCAGTTTTAAACGCAATAAAAGAGAAGATAGAGAACAATAACCTAACAGTTACAAAATCCGATAAGGGGAATGCTACTGTCATTTTGACGACTGAAAATTACAATTCCAAAGTATATAACTTTATAGAATCCAGCAATGTAAAAGTTCTTAAAGCAGACCCAACAAAGAAGTTTTCTAATAATGTAAGGGATATTGTTAATAATTCAAATTATTTTTTAAATGATTACGAAAAGAGGTCTATCATACATAAGAATCCTCATTGTCCACAATTATATGGAACAGTTAAATTACATAAAATAACGAAACCAATTAGACCTGTAGTCTCTTATGTTAATGCTCCTAATAATATATTGGCAAAAAAGCTCAACAATATACTCAATACTTACGGATATGAATCTCAGTACTCAATTAGAAATTCAATAGAACTAATCAAAAAGTTGAAATCAATCCACTTGCAAGATAACTATAAACTCATATCGTTCGATGTAACTAATATGTTTACTAAAATTCCTCCTAAAGAATGTCTAATACTTGTAAGAAAATTACTAGAAGATAAAAATATTAATCCAGGAATAATATCAGATATACTTAATTTATTTGATGTATGCATTAATCAGAATTATTTCACTTTTGACAATAAGATATATATTCAAAATGAAGGTTTACCAATGGGAAGCCCTATATCACCTATTTTAGCAAACATTTTTATGAACAATTTAGAAAGAAAGATCTTTGAAAGTAATATTTCGAAAAATATTTTATTTTGGTATAGATATGTGGATGACATATTAGCTTGTTTTATGGGTAGTGAGCGACAATTAGATGTGTTTTTCAACCACATCAATAATTTACACCCGAAAATTAAATTTACATTAGAAATTGAAGAAAATAGCTCAATCAATTTTCTTGATTTAAAAATTCAAAGAGTTAATAATGTACTTGATTATTCAATTTACCGAAAACCAACACAGACTGATGTGACAATTCCATTCAATTCTAACCACCCTGTCTCACACAGACTAGCAGCATATAATTCAATGATACATAGAGCTTTTTCAGTTCCTATGAACAAATGTAATTTTGATAGAGAGATTAATACAATTAGACAAATAGCAACATCTAACGGTTATCCATTGGATATGATAAATAAACTAATTAGTAAAAAAGAGAAAAAAGTGGCATTACAACTAATATATCCTAAACAAGCTGATGAAATTAAAACTTATAAAACCATCACATATGCAGGAAATATTTCTAATAATATTTCAAAGATAATATCTTCAGCAACGAATGCAACAATTTCTTTTAAAACAGAAAGTAACGTTAGTACAAAATTGTTAAATGTAAAAACCAAAATACCACTATTAAAGAAGTCAGGTATATATAAACTCAAATGTCCAGAATGTAATGCTGTCTATTTGGGTCAGACCCTTAGGAATTTTGAAATACGATACAGTGAGCACTTACGAGCTTACAGATTAAAACAACCAGATAAATCCCACTACGCAAAACATCTACTTGACACCAATCATTCATTGACACCTAACACAGAACTAGAAGTGCTGCATATTTGTGAAAAGAAACAAGAACTGGATTTCCTTGAAGAACTGGAAATTAGAAGACATTTAAGAAACCCACAATATGAAGTTGTCAATGAACAGTTAAATCTAGGGAATTCTCCACTAATAAACTGTCTTCTTAAGTGATAATTGTAAAGATCAGCAGATATAGTTTTCCTGGTTTTCTATATCAATGCACAGTTATACTGATCTTAATTGGAAAAATGATATCCAGGATATCACCATAGGGCTAATAATATCTAAGCTTCAATATTTGTAATATCACATCTTCTTCTTTTTCTATAAACATATATTAAGCCAATCACAAGTTAGGTTACTTCTTGGTCTAGCCAAAAATATAACTACTAAACATAAGGTAGGCATAAAATGAAATGTAACTTCTGTCATTCTGACGATGATATTGATTTATCGAAACAATTGTCAATTTTTTAGAATTTTTAATAACTTGTATTATATTGTGGAATTAACTAGAGACCTTGAGTTTCATTTAAAAACACAAATTTATCATGTTTATACCTGATAATAGTAATTGTGATTCCACTTAAGTTGAATTTTATTGTTGTGTTTTTCTAGACAAATTTTGTTCTTTTTGAGGTCAATTATTTCGCTTATTGTATTTGTTTGTAAATTTGATGCAGAGTGGAGGCATTTTATTTCAAGTAGTGCATCATCACCTACAAGCCCTAAAATATTGTATCAATAAATGTATGTCATTTAATATGCAAAAAGAATTTATAACACATGGTAATTATTTGTTATGTTAAATATATTTACCATCAGGAGAAGCACCTAGAAAACCGTGTTGAACATTTACCCACAATCCTGAATCAACCAACACAACATTTTGTTTTTAATGGAAGACTTTCATCTTTTGAGAAAATACACCCATCAACCTTCTTCTACTTCTACAACATTTTGTACTTGTTCAAAAATGCTCTTAGCCACTTTTTCCTTAAGAATTCCATACTCCATTGCCTCTGTCATACAATAAGTCTTTTTAAGAACAGTTTTAACAAGAGAATGACAAGGTGTATTTGTTTTTCTCTTAACAACCTGTCCAAAGAGAGAAGCAGTCAATCTTAATTTGATTTTCATATTCATCATTTCCAAACTGCCCTACAGATTCTGCTTGTATGCGGTCTCTTTGGCAAACTGTTACCTAAAAAAATGTTCAATGTTCTTTTCACCTTACAGGCAATAAAAAACTAAGTATAACACTAACAAAGTATGCTGAAACAATCGGTAACGACCAAATAAATACTCCCTGTGTTGTGCTATCTTGAGCCAGTCGAATTTGTTCGTTTTTTTGCACAAAAAACGTAAATGTTTAGTATTTACATAGTTGCCAGAGCTAGAAACATAATGTTTAATTTATTAATCTAGTTACGGTAACGAGAAAATAATAATGAAAAACCTACAATTATCTGAAATAAAACAATAACAAAATATAAGCACATATTTACCTGATATATCTCTATTTTGGACACCCAAAAATTAGTCACAATTTACCTTATGGCTAATACACAAATACACTACGAAGTCGAAAATCGCATTTTGAAAACATAAGATACCTAACATACAGGTAAAATGCTCACTATATAGATATTGCAAGTTCCTGAATATACCTAATAATCTTATGACGTGCATAGTTTTTCTTGTTAAAAAATATTGTTTTTTCTTTTTTCTCTTTGTTTGAGGATTTTCGTATAACTTGGCAACATCGGTTATAAATGTCGCAATAATATCCAATCATGAAATTGGTCATTTATATACACTCCAGAGGCTGTATCGTGCTAACAAACTGAAATTTCTCCAAAAATGTGATACTTCAAGTACCATAGCACTCGTTCTACTGGCTCTGGGGAGCTGAAAATCAAAAGGGTTCATCTGTGAGATATCCTGAATAATTCAGGGAAAACTTAGTTGAAATATTCTAGGAGTCAAAAACGTTCCAAGGTACAAAGTTGTTATAGGCAGTGAAAATTAGTGGATATTACAGCAGTAAGGAGCCACACAACCAATCATCAGGACACACTACTGGGAGAAAAATGGCCAGAACATCGGCATTGATATCTTAGACATGATATGTATTTTTCAACTATGTAGTTAGGGGATTTATAATTGTAAATAAAGAACATATTTAACATAACATATCCTGAATAATATTCAGTCATAAAATTGGTGACTTGTTGCATTTCGGGGGCTGTATCGAGTTATACAAATAGGATTTTTTTTCTAAAACCCATTTTTTTGTGTTGTTCTTGCTGAAAAACGTAAAAACAACTCAAAAAAATCCAAAATTCCAACGTTTTTTTGGGTAAACCAATACTTTTCTCGCATATATTAGATGGGTTGGATGGAAAAGTAATAATACCAATAATGTATTATATAAAAACAAAAAAAATATTTACCATTCATGTGATCACACGTACCTGTATCTGTCATGGAAAAAAGAAAATGAACCAACTATTTGTTTGTATAATGAAGGGAAAATGTTTCAGTTCCAATCTCCACAACACATATGATCAATCTTTACAAACAAGGTCGAAGCAAACTTGTACATGTTGATTGTATGTTTGATTTTGTACTGTATATATCGATCTCCCCACAATATATACTATTATTTGTCATTACAGATCTTTCGCTTTAAATTTTTCATTAGTTGTTATTGCATTGCATGGTGTATTACAAGTAAATATTTCTTTGTATAATAAATTTGGAAACTCTTTGTTTATATTATTTGTTTCTAGATAAAATTGAATATATTTACACATGTAGTTGAAAAAAAGAGCCTACATGTCAAATAAAATTTGAAAGCAACCAACAGAAACTCTGAATATGATTAGATTGAGGCAAAACTTTTCCGCAGTAATTTTCTTAGCATGAAACAAACAGAAATGTATAATTATGAAAACATTTTATTATGTTAATATAAATGGTACAAATTTTGAAAGGTAGAATGTTTTTAAATATGTATATTTACATTTATGAAACTCTTAAATAATCAAAAAGCTACACTCAAATTGACATTTTGTTTGGATCCGTGTATATAATATTCTCTTATCTATGCACAGCTGGGCTGTGGTTTGGATGCAACATAAAAAACAGAGATAAGCATAAATCACCCATGGAAATAAGGTTTCTGTGCTCACAACCAGTCGAAATATTTAAAATCAAAACATTCGAACAGAGATGCGTTTCTTTGAACCGACAAGAGTGGAAAGACAGAGAGAAAATATGTTGAATAAGTAAAAGCCGATTCAGTACTAGTATCGACATCTATCGTAAATATTTTGAACCAAATAATTACTAAATTAGTAACTAGTATTGTGTAGGTTTTTATGTTTATATACCTGTGAGGAGGCCCCTCTTAATATATAACTATATTTTCTTATTTTTGGTAGTAGAGTGCGCAGTTATTGCAGGCTAACGCTGGTACACCGGGTGGACCTTTGATCACTTTAAGAGGGATGCCATGACAAAAGCAAAAATATATATAACAAGTACTTTTGCAAAATTTTGGTGGCTTTATCGCATGTTTATCATATGCAACATGCAGATGTAATAAATGTTGGCACAACGTAACGGTGGTTTGACATAGATTTAAAAACCGAAACGTCTCAGGAAAACCGATATAAAATTAAAGATTTATCGTTTCATTTTACATTACTTTTAAACAAGTTGGTAGATACAGAGAATCGATATTTTGGAAGATTTTATTAAATGGGAACAAAACACGAAAATAAGCAATTAATTCAATTAATTTTACATCCTAAAGACCGTTTCTGAATTTAAATTCACTTAATTAGACTATTTTTATTTCGACCCCATTTACCTCAATAGATCGTACAAAAACCACTTTTCAAATGGTTCGACCCTGAAAGTACCATTATACCGCTATAAAACACCATTTTATTTATTAAGACTCCAATTGTCCCGTTGAATGAGTTTTACAAAAATTTCAATTTTTTCCCGCCAAAACATCGGAAATCCTTGGGAAAAATTGGACCCTCAAAGTACCATCTAAAATATATATATATATATATATATATATATATATATATATATATATATATATATATATATATATATATATATATATATATATATATTATAGATTATATGTACTCATAACGTAATTATATCAACAGAAATTTGAGATGTCACAATTTAAAATAAACTGAAACAATTTATAGAAAAAGAAAAAAATGTAATTATCCATGAACAATTTTGATAAAATTATAGATGTTGACATTCAATAGTCAAAGGTGAATTCAGAATAACAAAATTTTGATGTATACTATCAATAGTACATCCAATCGGAATATAATGTTTGTATGTCACTTTTGTAATTGGATTTAATTTAAAAGATAATATTTTTAATAACATTTAGTACAAGTTAAAATAAGTTAAAATGCTACTCTGATTTTATTTATGGTATGAATTAGTTAGGTAATAATAATATTGTAAATAACGAATTTATATAAATGTCATGAAGTGACAAATTGAAATTAAATAAGTACTTACCTGATATAAAATAATATGTTGGTAAGACCTTCAGGAAGGAAGAAAAAATTGTTTTCATAGGGTTGCTAAGGAGTTGTTGTTGACTGGAGTGTGAAAAAGAAGGGGGTTCAAGAAAATTTTTGCTCTGAAAAAGATATCAAAGATTACGGTTAGCAAGAAGCTAACTAGAAGCGTAAAGTAGTCGTCGAGATCTCCAAGAGTTGATGATAATAGAAAAGATAACTTCAAATCTTCAGAGTCGGTGAGATACTCAATTATTATAAAAATTTTATTTCCATTATATATATAATTTGTACGAGACACATTAATCGTGTTGATTAATCTGAACGAGGTTCCAGTATCCAGAAGCTGAAATAAATTCAAAAATATTATTATTATTTGTGGATTCATATAGTGTTATTTGAGGTTAAAAAATTCTATAGTATTGAACATGATCTACAGTGCTTAGATAAAATTAATTTATAGGTTGTATTATTTAGGATAGAAATTTCATACTTACAGAAGAGTTTGATATCAAATTTTTACGAATATTCGCAAGACATTGTTCGCAAAATTATTGTTTATATTTAGGTTAGACGCATTCTTTTTCTTTAGGTTTAGGAGGCAGTGTTGCCAGATAATTTATATGAATTTTCTTCAATTTTAACTCCAAAATTCTTCATAATTCTGCAGTGGTGTGTGACGTCATTTTGGAGTACCTACACACCCAAAGTCTACGTAAAGAATATTTTATATTCCGTAAAATTTAGTAAGGCCAAAAACCAAAGAAAAAAGCTGCTGAGTTCTGAAGTAGGTAGGTTACGTACTTAATAAAAGAAATTAAAAAATAATTAACTTTAATGAGAAAGAAAAAAAACGAAATCACATATTTACTTTATAGGCAGAACAAAAAAGTGTATAACATAATACCTAATTAGGAATATAAATTTTTTGATTTCATTTAATTTAAATGTTTTTTGGTGACAGACATTTTTACAGAATTTGTACCCGTCTCTTGAAAATGGCTACACAATACGCAAAAACAAGTCAATGTATTTTCTTGAAGTCTGCTTCATTATCGAAAACACCCTTTAAGCTCCTGCATTTGAGTGTGGTAGCGAAAGTACGAGTAATGCTAAAGCACCAATGTTAAAAAACAAAGTTTCGTCTTTAAAGTCTTTGGTATCTCTTATTTTCTGCTAAAATTTGGAAAAATTGGCAACTACAGTAGTTCAACCTTCTCTTCATCACTGAAGTGAAATTGAATATTTCGCCACTCTGTTTCAATTTAATTTTTTTCATCTATAATTGGCTGAAATTTTGTTATAACCGCCAAAAGTCCTCAGTTCTTTCTAATGCCAAAACAATCTTTGGTGTTATAAACACTAACTTATTAAAAAAGTTATCTTTCATCGGTAAACGATTCTGCATTTCTCTACAACTAACTGTATAAAATTCTAAACATTTTAATCTAATTTTTGTTGCACATTTTGTTCTAAATTTAAAATGAATTTTTCACAGTCAAGCCCTAAATAAACTTTCAATATATCGACAAAATTACTGGATAGATTGCAGTTAACATTAATTTTAATTTCATTTGTTTTAATAAAGTTATTACAAAATCTGAAAAAGATACGTCTGCTTTCTGCTGCCAATTGATGAATAAGAGCTATTCTGGACTGAAAGAGCGCAATAAAAGAATTAAGAAAATTTAGAACATATTTTAGGAATAAAAGGTAGGCCTTGGTCTCGCTACAATTTAAAGCGTCTAGAATAAATTGCGTTTGTTTAAGATGGTCCTCAGAAGAGGCCAGTAGAAAAAAGTGCTGTAAAGTAGACCACATTTCTAAAACCCTTCCAATGCACTGATGCAGACACAGCCACCTTGTAGAAGTAAGTTTCAAATTTTTTTTTAAATCATTTAGATACTCCTGTAATTCGCCTAGCTAAGCAGATCGTTTACCACTAGCGGTTACATATGAACTTAAGGGGCGTAATAAATCCTCGGGAGTGGCAGGTAAAACATTGCATGCAGTACTTGCTATTATAGCTGCTCTATGGCAAATACATTTGATTACAACTAATACTTTTGTACCAGCGATTAGTCTTGTCATAAAAGAGTTGTGCTTTCCCAATACTACATTGGCCCCGTGTCAGAAGCTAACCCGATAATATTAGTTAAAGGAATATCGCATGTTATGAAATAATGTTTAAATTGATTATATAAATTTTCTGCTGTTGTATCAGTTGCATCTAATTTTAACATTTTTAGTAATTTAGTCATTAAATCACCTGATTCTGTACAAACATATTTAACTAAAATACATACGTATTTATCCATACTTAAATATGTGCTACAAAATCATCGGCTACAGAAATACCCATATCATGTTCTGTAAAGGAAGCACTAATTTGACTCTCGGCTGTCTCAATTTCGTCCTTCATTGATGTTGCAGTCTGGGATACTTCAAACATTCTTTTAACTGATGTTGTCAACTCCTTGCTTGCACTTTAGCTATATGCTTTTTTTAAATTTGCATTCTTAATGATTTATTGTTTTCCTGCTCTAAGTGAAAGTATTACATTACACAACTGACATTTAAATTTTGCGTCTTCATTTGGCACTTCACAAACCCAAAAGAATTTGAAATATGAACTCATTTCAGTTTTATTATTGCTTTACCTTTATATTCTTCCCAAATTTTCGAATCTGAATGATACTTTCAAAAACTGTTTGTTTTTCGCCCTCACTTAACTCGTCACGATATTTTCTTTTTTTGTCGGTGTATTGTTTTCCCACCAGAGCTAGTAGAAGATTGCTGCGAATTGTCCAGTATTATAGAAAATCCTAAAATATGGTACAAGATACCTAATTAATATTTGTTGTGCCAAAGGCACTCATTTAATTAATAAATATACATACACATTTTAAAATAATTATGTTATTTACCCATGAGAATCTTCTTCACTTGAACCCATGTTTAAATAAATCTGTAAACTTTAGAATCGACACAAATCATAATACACAATTAGGCAAATGCTTAAAATATAAATACCTTCACAGTTTTCAATGTTTTTATGTTCATACTTCATTCCAAACCAATACTTAACATCTAACTTATTAAAATGCGGGCGTCGGGACTTCCCCAGTTTCACTATAAAAAGCTGTAGCACACTTAGCACATTGCAATATTTTTATTTTGCTATTGCTAGCGCCATGTCAAGGCCCAATTGCCAATAAGTTCGAATCGTAGCTAAACCCTTTTACCGAAAGATGTCAGAACGCATACGAAATGAATAAAATAGTTGCAAAAACAAGTGAATCCACAAAAATTCTTCATATTTTAGTGGTTTTCGTAAAATATTCTTCTTTTCTTCATTAGCTCTTTATGAAGGCTAAAATTCTGCATATTGAAGAAAATTCTGCATTTATGGCAACACTGTTAGGAGGTAACAGCTGATTCTTTATTTCTTCTATGAATTGCAAATATTGGTGTTAGGAATATTTCATAGTTGTATTGTTGTCGAAAAGACAAGCGTTTCTTATATATTCTTTATATTTATTGTTCGATTAAAACAAAATCAGAGTACATACTTATCTCATTTATCGAATACAGATACAAGCGTATTTCAAAACGATAGGAACTTTATCTATGACCCGTTATCTCTACTAACCCTGAAACACGACTTTGAGGTGAGTAGTCGATTCTCTGGCTAAGAATAAGCCGTGGCACTTGAATATAATAAAGTTAAAGGTCTATTTATAAACTTGCAGTTGCCGTCGCTGTTACCGTTTCCGCTCCCGTTGCTGTTTGACGTTGCAGTTGCCGTTGTTAGTGTCAATTTATAAACCTGACGTTTGATGTTCGCCGCCGTTGTGTTCAGGGTAGATAATCTTTATCTTTATTACCTCTTTCTACTTCTACAACGATTTCTTCAGTCAAAGTCATGAAGAACATTATTGTCATCGATATCAAAATTCATTCTTCACAAAGCACAAATAATCAAATTAATAAAAATTAATCTTAATCAACGTAAATCAGCTACCCAGGTTTTAATAAAATATTTAAGGTTATGGTAAACCCACTTAACTCGATTCTTGCCAAACGACCAGGCTTTTGATTGGTTAATATGCGAACGGCACGAACAGCGAACTGCAAAACTTAAAACTTCGTTATTTCTGAACAAGGAACGTCACGCTCAATGGCGAACGGTAACAGCAACAGAGAATATAAATGCGCTAATGTGAAAGTAGCTTTTCAACTTTCAACGGAAAAGGGAACTGCGAGCGGAAACGGCAACTGCAAGTTTATAAATCGGCCTTAATAGAACAAAGTTTTGTAATATTAAAATAATAATAATCAATAATCATTAATAAAAAAAATGCACAATAATATATATATATATATATATATATATATATATATATATATATATATATATAGGATTATTTTTTGTGGGTTTGTGGCAATGATACCAAGTGTACTCTTTTAAATATTTATTCTACGAGCTTTCGAATACAATCGTATTCATTTTCAAGTACTAAAAATTATAAAATATGGTCAAAAATTAAAATAAAGGGTATATATAAAAAAATACTTACATTATTTAACGAGATTGCAGGTAAAGTTGTAAAATATATGTATAATAAATCATTTCAAATAGTATCCAAAAATTATTATAAAATTTCAAAAAACAATATATGTATTAAATAATGTTACCAAGTCAATATGAATTTTTTTTGATTTGTATTACTTTGATGTTAAAAATAATTTTATTATAGGTTACTTATATGATTTGTACTCAAATTTTTAAATGTTGCTTTTCAAATTCTAATGAATTTAGAAATAATGAAAATAAAATTTTAATTGACTGGTATAAAAAACCAATGAGTTCAGGTAAATACATTAATTATCATTCTTATCATCCACGTAATACAAAGATCAACCTAATCCGTCAAATGAAAAATAGAGTCTTAGAAATTTCAAATCCAATATTTCATCAAAAAAATATAAAATTATTGTACAACCTTTTTTATGAAAACTCTTATCCTCCATATCTCTTAAAACGAATTTTATATAATACTTCTGAAAGAATGACTGACATTTCTAATAACATCACATCAAACTTGAATTATATTGACGCTGAAACTGACAATAATCATATGCCAATGTATGTGTCTCTACCATATATTAAATCAGTTACACCAAAAATTTCTGCAATATTCAAAAATCATAATATAAAAGTTGGTAACAAGCAACATCTTACTATTAGGTCAATCTTCAGTAAAATAAAAGATAAAACTCCTACCAATAAACTGGCTAATATAGTTTATGAGATTCCTTGTGATACTTGTAATAAAAAGTACTATGGTCAATCTAAGAGGTCACTTTCCAACCGAATTACCTCTCACAGGAGTGACAGCAAGTTGTATCCTGACAGATGTGCACTTGCTGAACATGTGTTTTATGAAGGCCATAGCATGAATTATCAATCCGCTAAGGTGTTAACTACAGAAAGGAATTATAAAAAACGTCTATTTTTAGAAACAGCTTACATCAATCAAGATGTTGATTGTATAAATAAAAAAACAGACCTGAATAATCTTAGTGTAATATACGCATATTTATTAGAATTTGAAAAGCAACATTTAAAAATTTGAGTACAAATCATATAAGTAACCTATAATAAAATTATTTTTAACATCAAAGTAATACAAATCAAAAAAAATTCATATTGACTTGGTAACATTATTTAATACATATATTGTTTTTTGAAATTTTATAATAATTTTTGGATACTATTTGAAATGATTTATTATACATATATTTTACAACTTTACCTGCAATCTCGTTAAATAATGTAAGTATTTTTTTTATATATACCCTTTATTTTAATTTTTGACCATATTTTATAATTTTTAGTACTTGAAAATGAATACGATTGTATTCGAAAGCTCGTAGAATAAATATTTAAAAGAGTACACTTGGTATCATTGCCACAAACCCACAAAAAATAATCCTGATTATTTAGTTAGCAAATAATTAATTTAAAATTATATATATATATATATATATATATATATATATATATATATATTTTGAACATAATTCAAGAACACAGAAACTAAAATAATATAACTCATATCAGCATACTACACAGAATTATATAAGCCAGTATCGGTTAATGAAAATATTTCCAATATACAGAAGATTTAATGCAGCATTTAAAAAACTGTATATGTCTTACATGTACAAAATATTCTGGAGCATATATACATAATCTGTTAAGTGTTAGAGAATTATTAGCACCTATTTTGATCAGGATACATAATATCTATTACCTTATAAAAGTAAAAAATATATATAGTGAAGAGATAGTTCTTCACTACTTAGATGGAAGTATAACTGAAATTCTCACTCTCACAAATATATTGAAGTTTGGAACATTTGATTGAATATCTTTAATATGATACCAAAAGAATTTATTGATGAAATAATCTATCCATAATGGAATACAATATATGAGCAATAGTAATAAGAAATTTGAATAAAAAGGATGAGACTTACCTTTAAACACAGTAGTTCATTTAAGAAGCATATCGACAATCCATTGTAAGTAATAAATAACAAGTTATAAATCAAAATTCCTTAATTAAAAGAAACATGTAATCCATATTCTAAAAATATTCATTGAACATTAATAATAGGTACAATAAATGAACATGTAATAACTTAATTATTTAACATTTAGAGAGTTTTGGTTATATATATCAAATAATGTCAGAAATGTCAAAACAATCATTTTATAAATTGACTGGAATAAGGTTATAAATTGAAAAAGAAGCAGAACCATAGAAATCTATATTTATTGAGTCAAGAAAGATGTGAATTTTATGGTTTGTAATTATATATTAGGAATTAGAAAATGAATCTGAAATCAAGATATTTATGATATCGGATAGCAACGAAAAATAAAAAAAAAGGCGGGGGTTGTTGATTTTTGAATAAGGATGGAAGTCGGAGATTAGAAAACTTAGATGGTTGAAGAATTTAAAAAGAGAGAATTAAGTTATTGTACAAAGAAGTGAGTTATTCCCTATATTAATTCGAAATAGCTAGTATAAGGATATTAAAATCATAATTTCTACGAAGATATATACAATATATAAAAAATACATGTTATTGGAGGCTATGGTACAAATGAAAGAGTCATTTCAAATTGAATAATTAGTTGATGTGGTACGGAATCGTAATGTAAAGTACCTGAATAAGATATTAAGCATTGATTGGGAATTCGAAGCTGGAGAATAATAGAAATTACAAACACGTGTTACCTGTAACAAGAAATCTAGTAAAAAAAAAACATCTCCATCTGGACGACATATGTATGCATGACATGGTTTTTTAACAGACAGAATTTCAAGAAAGGAATATTAGTGGTTGAGAGGTTAGTGTTTCTTTTTATCTTTGTTGGTACCAACATTCGGGTTAGAGATGTACATTTATAATAAAAAAAAAGAAAGGTAATAACATAGACTTGAGTACTTACCATTTATATTTAACAAATATTTTATTGTTTGACATTTCAATATTATATTAGTATTTAAGATAGTTCATCACTTACTTTAAATTTATAATACATAATTCTTGATCAATATAATATAGTTGTTGTATTAAAGGTATTCTTGAAACTATTGTTTATGTTCAGATAAATATTACTTCAACTGATATGAGTGACAGTTGGAATCGATTATTCTACTGATAATTTCCATCTGTTTTAATTGTGAAAAAAAATCGATTGCTATATTGAAAGTTTCTATACATAGGCGCACCAATTAATTTAACAAATATAATATCAGTTATTTGAATGATTCATATATATGTAAAATATTGTAGATATAGAGTTAAAATTACTTCCAGATCCCAAAGAGTAGTAAGAGTTTCTCATGCTCTCCACATAAATATATAAATACATAAAATTTTTTCTTTATTTCATTACTGAGCTAGCTATACTAGAGTTGAATATATTAAATTGATAATATAACAATTATAGTGGTATTGTCGGCAAAGTATACAACTATAACAATCCATTATAATATATATATATATATATATATATATATTAAACTAATTTTTGAGACTGTATAATTTAATTTGTAGATGGTTATTATATTATATTTAGAAATTTTGTTTAGTTTGGCTAGCTCAGTTATTGTTTTTTTATATAATTGTTATATTTATTATATATTTATTAATTCGGGAGCATGAAACCCTTTTTTACTCTTTGAGTCCTGGCTTTTTATAATGTTGTATTTGTTTAAATAAAAAGAAAACCCTTTATTTTTAAATAGATTTAATTTTAAATTCAATATTTTATATTTGATAATAATAATTTGAGACGCCTATGGTTATATTATACCTACTTATTTATTTTGATAATTTCTTCAGTGCGCGCGCGTGAAAAAACTAGTCATGCTCTTTAGCATAAAACGAACAATTCTTACACGTAAGAAGCATCTATACATATTATACAAACATAGTTTGTTGACGATGCAAACAAGTGAATGGTTCAAATACATAAAAGAATTTATATAGAAATCATAGTTATATATGATATAAATTGCTGTGGAAAGAAAATAGTTATCTACATAGATAGAAATATAGGAATTATATACAGATGGACATAGTTATTACATTAATAAAATTTCAAGCACCATATTTATGCGATTACAACATGGCGTAAGTACATATTTTAATTTATTTAAATTCGGCCTTTTTATTAATATTAACGATTTATGCAATTAATTAACTATATAAAGTCTGTTCTCTTTCTTTTTCAGATCGATCATATTCGCAAATGTTTATCAATTTATGAAATCAAGTACTTATTTGAGTATTTTGAGTTTTTACTCTGATTATTGGCCAATAATATTTTAAACACACTGACCTGTTGTTTCTGAATTGGGATGAATGTCTCTGGACCCCAGGAATACTCCTCTGAAGCTCCAAAAACCAAAATGATGAGAAATTTCGAAGATTCTTGCCGAAAAACTTGATATAATTAACTGTGAGTATAAATAAGATTGTTTTTTATAGTACTTTATAGTTTTAATTGTGTTAAACTGGGAATTTCTTGAAATTTCTGGAACATTATCACACACACTCCTCGCTTCTTGACACCATCTTCCCAATTCTCTTTAGCGTCCCCTCGATTCTCCACTTTTTTCAACAAAACAGTCTTTTGTTTTTCTTTAGGTCACTATTTCAAAGTTTATTTGTTGATTCACAATTTGTTCTGTCATATTTTATAACCAATAAAATATTGTCCTTTGCAATCAAATTAATTGAAACTTCTTTCACTTATTAGAAAAGTTTCATACATACACTCTTTTACATTATTAGTTCATTTTTAGAGTTCCTATGAGTTTTTTTTATCATACAAATAAATTAAAGTTGGTTATACACACTGAACTAGAAACAAACTGGAAGACCAATACATATTACCTGCGCGAGAAAAATTTACGACACTTATGCGATGTGAAATGGGAGAGCCGAGCACATGCGCAGTACACGTAGAATCAAGGAAGCGTGTCGAAGCTTAATTCGATTAGACAAAGCAGACGTATTTCTTTGATATATGTATATTTTTACCCAGAAGTGGCCTCGCCTTTCGCGCATTTTATTAATTGTATTGGTAACAGTGGTAGGTACAGCCCGCGTTTTTATTTATGGTTATTGAGTTCTTGTTCGTTCACTTCGTGTATTGCTTTTTTTAATAGTAGTTATATGATCTTTGGTGTATTGTATAATCTGTGATTGTATCTGTTTATCACTTGTGTTGTGTTCAAATTGGATTTATTAAAACTACCCGTAAAACATTTATGATTATTCTCTCAAGAACAATGGTAATTAGTTGTTGTGTTCTGTTTTGCAAATCAAGGGGAAGAATTCCCGGAACACAATATTACAGGTGAGTTCGTTAAGTAATTGTATCCATTTATCGTCATAATATTTCAGATTATTTGAAATAAAATAACTTTTAATTCCAGGCTCACTAAGAAAGGGTATGTTTCCTGGATGAAAGCGCTTGGAAGAAATCCTGTGAGTGGAAAACTTTCTACATCAAATGTTGTCTGCAGTAATCATTTTATTGATAATGATTTTAAATATGTTGATGGCAAACGGTTTTTGAAATCAGATGCTGTTCCTCACATCAACATTGGTCCACGTAAACCACTGAACATCTTAGACTTATCATTATCTAGGTAATTAATCTAATAATGATTCTTTTGAGTCACAAAGTTAATCAACTTCATTTCAGTGATAATATAATTAACGAAGAACCAAGTACATCACAAGGCACTCCTAGCACTTTCCGATTTCCAGATGAGGACAAAGAACATCTGAACTGGCTGGAACAGTAAGTCATAAAAAATTACTCCTTTTTATATACTTTTATATCCTATTTTTTACACAAGCAATTAAGATGATAATAATTCAAAGTTGGACTACTGCTTTTGTTTTAGAGGTTTACATTTGGATTCTGGTATGTTGAATGTTCAAGAGGTAGTTTCTATATATGGAGATCCAAATGATGAAGTATCCTCTGAAGTCTCCCTAGATGAAAACTTGGACATTAACAAAAGAGAATTAGAAAATAGTTCCTCTTCTAATGATAACGAAGAATATAGAGGCCCCATCAAGAAAATAAGACGAAACATCAAAGTTTTGCATACCTACAGGTAATTTATAAAATATTATTATAGACATAGATTGAAATTGATTTATATTTCAGTGCCTCACCTCTAACTCTTTCGAAGAAATTGGAACTGGTTAAAAAATCAAAGAAAACGATATCAAACAAATTAAGGATTACTAAAGAAAGAGTCAGAAGACTATCCAAAAAAGTCACTCACTTGAAACAAATCGTTTTGAATTTGAGGAAGAAAATTTTTATGTCAGGTGAGGCTCTTGACGTATTAGAAAAATCGTATTCTGGAATAACCCTTTCCTTGATGAGGCGTTCTATTAACAGTTTAAAAAATTCTGAGAAAGGAAAAAAACAATCTAGGGACAAATTTCCTGAAGAATTGAGATGTTTTGCATTAACTTTACAGTTTTACTCCAGCAAAGCATACAATTATGTAAGGAATACATTTAATTTAAGCTTGCCTGCTCCAAGCACAATTAGATCTTGGATAAAAAATATCAATTGTGAACCAGGATTCTCAGATTGTTATTTTACAACATCAAAAAAAATGGTTGAAAAGAACAAGAACAGAGATATGGAAACCGTATGCTCATTAATGCTTGATGAAGTGTCTATCAAGAAACAAGTTGAGGTAGTAGGGCATAAAACTTGGGGATATGAAGATGTTGGTACTGGAGTTAAATGTGATGAATTAAAATGGGCTACCGAGGCATTTGTTCTGCTTGTAGTAGCAGTTAATGACCATTGGAAAGTACCCATTGCTTACTTTTTGGTTCATAAGTTAACGGGAGCAGAGAAGGCTAATATTGTGAAAGAAGCAATGAAAAGGCTGTATGACACTGGAGTAATAATAACGTCTGTTACATGTGATGGTCCTAGCGCTCATTTTACAATGGCCACAGAATTAGGTGCCCGAGTTAATAATATTTATGACCTTAAGCCTTACTTTCCTCACCCTATTGATGGACGAAATATTTATATAATATTTGATGTGTATGTGTATGATCAAGTTAGTTCGAAACAATTGGTCAACATATCAAGTATTTGTTGATAACCAAGGAAGAAAAATTGATGCTCGTCTCTTAAATAAATTGGATAAAATTCAAGAAAATGAACTTTGCAGATAGGGCAATAAATTTGGAAGACCACACATAAATTGGCGTCAACAGAAAATGAAAGTGAGTTGATACATTTTTTTTTTAATATAATTCTATTTACTTTCAGGTCAATCTTGCTGCACAAACTCTCAGCAGTAGTGTAGCTGATGCAATGGAGTTTCTGAAAGATGATATTAAGCATCCAGATTATGCAGATGCAGAGGGTACCATTAACTTCATAAGAGTGTTTGACAGATCGTTTGATTTGTGCAATTCTCGAAACCCTATGGGAAGAGGATACAAAGCACCTCTTAGGAAAAATAATGAGTTATACTGGAGACCAATATTTCATGAGAATATTGAATATATCCAGTCATTAAAAACTCTTGATGGTCAGTTTTTGCATGAAAGTAAAATAAAAACCGCTTTTAAGGGATTCTGTATCACTTTTATGTCATTAATAGGGATATTTGATGAGTATGCGAAGAAAGAATTCTCACCATTAAAATACATTTTGGCATACAAATTTAGCCAAGACCACATCGAACTCTTTTTTGGATGCATTAGGTAATAATTTATCAGTTTAATCAGAAATAATGCATGCATTTAATTGAAGGTAATACATACAATCTGTGTTATACATATTCTTTGTTGTTTCAGATCAAAAAATGGGTGGAATAATAATCCAACGGCACATCAATTTTATTTTACCTACAAGAGACTGGCTCTTCGCCATGATATAAAAGACATAAAGGGACATTGTTTTTTCGATGGCGAAGTCAGTATTTTGTCAACTTCATCAGATGTCAGCAAGATTTCCAATGGTATATCTATTGACGATATTGGAATAGTTAAAAAATATAATTTAGATATTTCTGATGTTCACGTTTTTGATGATAATATTGAGTATATTATTCAGTTTTTACCATCATTAAGTTTGTTGTCAGAAAATGTTGTTACATATGTGAGTGGTTTTGTTGTTACAAAACTTAAAAAAATTATAAAGTGTTTCGAATGTTTGAAACATGTTGAAACATTAAATGGAGACATTATCGATGGAAACAACTTCCTGCTACTAAATCGCAAAAATAGAGGTGGCCTTGTGAAACCATCATATGCTATTGTAAAAATATGTATGTTCTGCGAAAGGAAAATTAGACAAATTTTACTTATTACTAATAATTCGATTCCGAAAGAAAACAAATTTTTATTTGTTTATATCAATGAAACGATAAAACAATTATTAGATCAAAAAGTTTTCAAAATTTTAGATGATCATTTGTTAGATCAGTCTATGTTTGATAATCATAGATTGAAATTGATGAAATCAGTTGTTGAAATTTATTTCAAAATAAGATTCTTTTACATTGGCAAGAGGCAAACTGAAGAAATGAAAGGTACTCTGATTAGAAAAAAACTTAGTAAAATAATTTTATTTTCAAATCAATGAATTGTAACAGTTATTTGTAAAACAAGTGTCACAATGACTCGTTTTGTAGTACGATTGAAGTTTGCACAACGAACCGCGAAGCGGTGAGTTGTGCAAATCACGAGTACTACAGAAAGTCATTGTGGCACAAGTTTTACACAATATTTTTTATAATTCGCATTTTTTTAATTATTTAAATAAAATAGAATTTCAAGTCAAATGACAATTAAAAATATAACTAAATTCAATAACCAACTGTACACTAAAAATTGCTGTTACAGTGTTCAAAGAGCTTCATTGTGACACTGTAAACAATGTTATAATGAAGTCTCTTATACGCGAATTATAAAATAGTATATTATGTATGTAATGATGGTTATTAATACACGAGCATTAACCGGGATACGAAACGAGCCGAAGGCGAGTTTCGTATGGTTTATGCGAGTGTATTAATAACCATTACATGAGAGTTGCATACGCTATTTTTTCCCGACAAATAATCAAAAACCATAAATTTTATAGTTTTATTGAACACAATAGGTAACGGTAATTATTCGTATTTCTATAAAAAAAATCTACAAAATTGTAATGAATACCTCGGGTATTGGTATTGCCATAGATACAAGAATACTATAAACATTTTATTTGTATTTATATTCAACATATAATAATTGTAATTAATCCGATTTCTTAAAAATATTAAGATGTGCAGTTTGAAAAGTTTATTCCAGGTCCCACTGATTAGGAAGTGGAAGGAATATTCACATTTATTTCGTTATTGCTAGTCTCAATAGAGTTCAATATTGTATTGGAAATGCTGATTTTATTCTGAACCGAATTTTCAATGTAGCCTTCTGCCACTGAATTGGATTTCCAGCCACCATGGCGTTTGAATATAGTAATATCACCACCGGCATCTACTAATACGGTTGCAGATGTCGTACGAAAACAATGCCCTGTATATAAATTCGGATCAGGCAGATTTAAATATGTTGCTATTTTCTTCCCTATATCACCAAATTTATTAATACCAATGTTTTGAATTGTGCATTTTCTATTTAAATAATTAACGAAAAAAGATAAGGCGGGGCAAATTTTAGGCCGTATATTCATATATTTTTTACTAATTTCGTAGTATTCAGATGCACAGCATGTTTGATTGAAAAATTATGGGTTTCTATTGATTTAAAAATATGTATCGTAATGAGTATCATTATGAAACGGATTATGGGCATATAAGTGCATTGTTATAACACGGGTGTAGAAAATAGTATTGTATGCAACGATCATGTAATGATAGCCATTAATATACGAGCACGTTGTAGGATACGAAACGAGCCGCTGGCGAGTTTCGTATATAACATGCGAGTGTATTGATGGCCATTACATGAAAGTTGCATACACTATTTTTTCTACTTCCCTTAATAAGTATTGTTTAATTAATAATTACCAATAAACCATGAAGGGAAATTCAACAAATAAATTTAAAACTTTTGAACATAATAATTCATTCGGGGGATTGATCTAAAAAAATTATTGGATATGGGTGGGGATTGAACCCTTACCAAACACATATATAACTTTCATAACCTACCGTTTACACCACTGGGCTACGGCTTCTTGCGAAAATAATTATAAACCTTGCATTTATAATTTAAAATGACTTTACTATTTAAAATTTCTTTATGCAAATTTTAATTCTTTCATTTGATTTAATTAAGTACATACCTTCGAAAAAATGAATTGATTTTCATATGCTTCGTCCAAAAACCTCCGAATTTCATCTGATAAAAATATTTTCATTTTAAAGCAATAAATCCTTAGGATTTACGTTTTATTGCAGCATGCAAGTTGGGATATTTTGATATGTCAATATTATTCTTTATGTTTAAAAGATTTGGTAATCGAACAATGTATCCATATGGATGATTGTTTCATTTTCTTTTGTAATTCTTCAAAATAAACTGTTAACTAATTTATATATAGGTACATTTGAAAATATAAATTGATAATTGTCAAATTAAGACTCACTTTACTAAAAATTAACTTGATTCTATTGGCTTAAAAATCTGTATCGTAACGGAAATCTGTATCATAATGAACTTCATTATGATACAGATTTTATTCTTATAATAAATGTATTACAAAACAGGAGTAGAAAAAATATTTATGTTGTTATTCGTTCTATTAAAAAATTTATATTATCCATGGTATTTTATTTTCAATAACATTTTAAATTTTATTATCGATAAAAATTAAACACATCAATTTTAAAAATATAATCAATCAAAAACTGCAAATATTAAAAAAAATTTTTCATGTTAAACAGTAAAATGAAAGGAGTTACATTAGAATTAGAAATACTAACTACTAATCCTCTGTTTACGAAAATGAATAAAAAAATCTAGGTAAGTACAATATGGACTAGAGGCCGAAAAAGCTATGACGTCATACACATAACCCGCTGACAATTACTGAGAGAAAACATATTGATTTACGCTCATTTTACGTTTGTAATATGCTTAAACATAGCTATTGTTAATTTGTCTAGCATTGCGGAGCAGTTTTGTAATGAAATTAAAGTGTTAAAGAAATGTGGAGACAGTTTAAACAGTGGATATATCGTAGATATAGAGTATATGATGGAAATTCAGTAGCGAAGCAATAAGGCATAAATACTTGATAGTCACTGCAGTGTCACATTACAAATGAAAAAACTAATAAACTTTTAAAATATTACAATGGTCAAGACAAGTTAAATAATTATTTTCCCTCAGTAACTGTCAGCGGCCATGTTATGACGTCACACTTTCGGTCTAGAGATTAGTTATTAAGTAAACTAAGGCCGGTCCTGTAATGTCACTTCAAAAGTCGTTTACTACGCATGACCGCTGCTCTCTCATCACATGGTATGCGCGAACTCAATTTTACGTAGAAATGAAATACAGCTTTGACGTTCCAGTTTGTTTTTAGTTCAGTGGTTATACATAGATACATTTAAATGGTACAACATCCAATATTGTTATTGACAGTCTATCACTGTTACACTCATATTATTTATAAATATAAATTCTTTTATGTTATTTGTCTATACTTATATTATTTATAATAAACTTTAACAAATTATTATTTATTGATTCAACGTTTATTTTATTTACCATACATCATTTATCTATATGTCATTATTTGTTTATCTATGAAAATCTATTGAATTATATTCTATTCAATATTTGTATTTGTTTTTATTCTTAAATTAATGATTATAATGAATTAACTATAATAATATTTGTTTTCATTTCAGATGAACAGCTGATTATGTTATGGAAAATAATCTTCGTCTTAGGCAACTTTATTTACATCATTACATTGGTTAGGCAATCTCTATATTTTACGTTATTATTGAGGTAATTTCTTTATCTATTATATTGTTATAGACAATTATTTAATATATCTTTACTTGATATGTTGTTTAAATTAAGAAAAGTGTTTCCTTTTTACTTGTTTTCTTAAATTATATTATTTTCATATATTTTCATACTAGCAACATATTTTTATAGAACTAATTCTCTTACTATCTATGATATCTGGTTCAATTCCCCTCAAATTTAAATTTAAATGATATCCATACCCTGGATATTTATTTAAATTTCAATTTTCTTATTATAAATGATTGATTTTATTTTATTCAAAAAAAAATTTAACAATTTTATGGCATAATCTTAATTTCTTTAACTTTGTTTCTCAAATATTTGTTCACATATTTCCTACTACAAAACCTATTTCTTTCAATAGCTGTCTCCTAATTCTTTCCTTAAAATACACTTGATTAAGATCAATGTCAATTTATATTTTTAATATTACTTCATATAATACTTCTCTATTATCATTTCTTACTAACATCCACTTATATATCAACTTATTTCTTTGTAATTACATTATACTTCTATATACTCCTCATATCATATTTCTTTTCAATATTCATAATTCAATATAATTAATTATTTCTTAAATTCATATATATCAATATCAATTTCCTTATTCCTTCCTGTATTTTCAAGTAATCTATAAGATTCTAATTGACATTAAACATTACCTCCTATATTTTTAATCAATATCATTCATTATTATCCTTTCCTATCCTTTATTACTTGCATCTTATTTCCTTATTTAAAAAATGTGAACTTCTATTTGATACTTGAGTTATTCTTATTTTATCCCCTCCTATCCTATTATATTATTTTCATATATTTTCATACTAGCAACATATTTTTATAGAACTAATTCTCTTACTATCTATGATATCTGGTTCAATATATATATATATATATATATATATATATATATATATATATATTTATATATACATATACATATACATATATGTATATATATATATACATATATTATTCTGGAATTTTTATTTTCCAAATATGTATACTATTTATTTATATTGTCTGGTCTTATGTGATGGTTTCCCGGCTTATAGATTTGAATTCTGAACTCACCAATATGAATAAAACACTACCCTTCCAATACGAAACAATTTATTAAAATTACATTTACAACTAATAATTGAATTAAACAATCTCAACCACTCTCTCTCACACACCCCTTTAGATATCCTATTATGTTATTGTCAGTAATCTTAATTGAACCATCAATAAAGATTGTCGAATCTGAATTAAAATAAAAAAATATATATTTAATTAATTTAGCTCAGTCGTAAATATTAATTATACCAATAGTTATTTATATTTATCAATATCTCAGGCTACACGAATGTAGGATCGGGGGTTACTTTGAAAGGAATATATTAAAATTGAACTGTTAAATTGTAACATTTGTGTGTATCTCTGGTGAGTCTACACCTCTAGAATTTAGTATTCTCCGTTCCGTCTATATACCTTCTAATTTTTATCTGAAAATGAGAAATTAACCACAGTCTTTTGACAAAGAGTTTGGTTTTCAAGTTTATTTAAGATTGTATGTGATGAATTTAAATATTTAGTTTTTAATCAAAATCATTATTAGATGCTGTATAAAAAACACAATCGAAATACATATGATGATAATATTTGAGATTTTTTTATGGAGATTATTCAGGTTAGTATATATCGAACAAATACTTCTTCTGTCTTAAATAGTACCTCTTTTTCAGATTTTGTTATACTTGGACTTTTACTAGGTTTTTACTTTGGAAAAATATTTCATTTGGAATACATAATCGATAAAAAATTTGCTATTGATAAAAATAAATACCTCAGAACCAGGATGTTGAACTTATCAGCCTTGCACTAATTATTCTTCTACCATACACTGGGTACTGGTATAGAATAAAATAATATTGCCCCTCTGTTGGAATGCTCTCACTTTCCAAGATTAATGTTGGTGTTATGTTTTTAAACTATTTATTTATTATTATTTTGTATGTATTACAACTATTGATTAATAAGTAATTTTCTAGTTCTTATCAGATCCTCTGACATTGTTGATTTGATTGCCGCCTCCTCTTCTCTTTCTTCAATAGGCCTCCTAACCACATAACCTAGCAGCCATCTGTCACTGGTTTAGAAGATCACACATAGAACAACTATTGATCTATATGTAACATCTCCCTTTCCTTCAGAAAGGAACATATTACATATGAATGACAACATAACGAAGAAAGGAACATATTACATATGAATGACAACATAAAGACTACTACAACTAACAAAAATTCAGGTTTCAAAATCTAATGAGAAATGGTTACTAAACATAAACTTACAATCATAAATATTAAACACAGAACACAATAGATGCTTATTCTCTAAACCTTAAGGGTTTATTCACACATCGCCCTGACCGTGTTATATAAGTATCACATCCGGAAGTATCATCCTCAGTAGGAGAGATGGGATGTTTAACATTTTTCTGATTTTCATTTTTATCACCTGACATTGATTCTTTGATTTTATCGCTTTCACTTGTTTCTTCCGCGCTAGGTACATAATTTGATATTAAACTTTGAGTGTCATTATTAGTAGATTCAAGACAGGAGTGTTTAAGAGACACTGGGTTAGGGTTATTCTTTAAAAATGACGAATTTCTTCTTACTACCCTGTCTAGATTTTCTCTAACTAAAAATGAACGCGGCGTAGAGTGTGTATCTACTACTTCACCTGGAACCCAGAAACTACCCTTCTTTATCATTACACTTTGGCCCTTATTGAATGACTTTCGATGTTTTGCACTCTTGTCATGGTACTCTTTAGCTTTAGATCTTTTCTCACTAATTTTTTCTTGGTCAATGTTGGGTAAGTCTGTTAGTAGCTTCTTAGAAATGGGTAATGTTGATCTTAGTAAGCGATTGTTTAGCAGTTCAGATGGTGAAACACCAATACCCGTTAGAGGAGATGTCCTATATTCAAGTAGTGCTTGATACAGATCATCTCCAGAGTCATGGCATTTCTTTAGAATATCTTTACAAATAGCAACAGATCTTTCTGCAAGTCCATTAGACCTGGGATATCTGGGACTTGTTGTGATTGAAGTAATTTCCCAGTTCTTAGCAAAATCTTTGAACTCTTTGCTGTTAAACGGAACATTGTCTGAAATGATAGTAGATGGAATGCCATGAGTAGCAAAGACACATTTTAATTTTAAAATTATTTCTGTAGCATTTTTACTGTCCAAGGGAATCAACTCAAGCCAGTTACTATAATAATCCACTACTGACAAATAGTCTTTTCCTGCATAAGTTAAAATATCGGCTGCTACTTTAAGAAAAGGAACATTTGGTCTTTCATGCTGCATAAGTGGCTCTTTTACAACACCTTTACTATATTTCAAACAAGTTTTACATTTTGATACAAAATCATGAACATCTCGTGACAACCCAGGCCAGTAAAACAGTTTTCTTGCTCTGGCTTTAGATTTCTCGATTCCAAAATGACCCACATGTAGTTTTGATAACATTTTGAGTCGCAACTTATCTGGAACAACTAGACGATAATCATGAAAAACTAGACCTTGATGAACATACAAACTTTCTCTAAGATTGAAAAATGATCTGATCTCTGGATTTGTAATTGACTTTTTATCATCTGGCCTACCATACTCACAGAATTCAATAATTTTCGATAAAACTGAATCTTTAGAAGTAGCATTTTTCAATTCAAGAAGCCGCTCAATAGAGATAGGTAAGTCAAGTTCAAGAGAATGTACAATTTCTTTCATTTCGGGATCATCTTCGACACTTGATTTGATAAATGACCTAGATAAAAGGTCAGCAATGTACATAAGCTTTCCTGTAAGATATTCTACAGTGAAATTATACTTAAGCAGTTTCAACTTAAGTCTTTGAAGCCTAGAAGAAACTTTGTAAATATCTTTTTTATGAATGGCTACTAAAGGTTTATGATCACTTTTTACGGTGACATGCCTGCCAAACACAAATTGATGAAATTTTGATAGACTATAAGAAATCGCTAAATATTCCTTTTCAATCTGAGCCCAACGAGACTCCGTTTCAGTACTTCTAGAACAAAATGCAATTGGTTTACCTTGCTGCATAAGACAAGCCCCAATACCATTTTGACTAGCATCAGTTTGTATTTCTAATGGTAACTTAGGATCAAAAATAGACAAGGTAGTTATTTCCGAAACCAATTTCTTAATTTTTAAAAATGTAAGGGAAAGATCTTTTGACCAACTAAACTCTACATTCTGTTTAATAAGGTTTCTTAAAGGAAATAGTAATTCAGATAATTTGGGCAAATACTTTGAGAGATAATTTAACATACCCAGAATCCTTAGCAGCTCTTTTTTGTTGGTCGGTTCTTCAAGCTCCAAAATAGCTTTGACATAATCAGGATCAGGCCTGATTCCGTCAGCAGAAAAGATTTGACCTACATAGGAAACTTCAGAAATTTTGTATTGTACCTTTAACTTATTAAACTTTATACCAAATTTCTTGGCTCTACTAATAACTTCATTTAAGATTTTATCATGTTCCACTTCATCTGTTCCCCCAATTATAAAATCATCAAAATAAATGCCAATGGGTAAATCCCCAAAAATTTTTTCATTAATTCTTTGAAAAACCTCCGGACTAACATTGAGTCCAAAAGGCAACCGATTGAAACAATATTTTCCAAAAGGAGTGATAAACGTGCAAAGTTTCCGGCTCTCATTATCTAGAGGGACATGATAAAATCCTTCTTTTAAATCTAAAACAGTAAAGATGTTTTTACCTCTTAATTTCAAACTAAGTTCATCAACAGTGGGTATCGGATATTGATCTAAACAAACAAACTTATTCAAATGTAATGGATCGAGGCAAATTCTCAACGCTCCTGATGGCTTTTGTACAATTACTATATTATTGACCCATTCTGTTGGTTGCTCTATCTTGGAAATAATCTCCCTTCTTTCAAGATCATCTAGTGCTGTTTTTAGTTTTGGTTTTAGTGTTTCTGGCACTCTTCTGCAACTACTTGAGTAAGGGACTGCATTTTGTTTTAAGATTATTTTATATTTATAAGGTACTTTTCCGGTACCCTCAAAAACCTCAGAGTTTTTACTTAAAAACTGTTGTTTTTTATTATTTAGCGAATCTATTTGTTTTACTAACTCAAGCTGAGAACAGGTGTTTAGTCCCAAGATAGGCATACTGTCACAGTCAACCACAATAAACTTAATCTTACAAACTTTTTCTTTTATCATACAATGTAGTATTACATACCCAATAGCTTTAATTTTATTATTGCCGTATGTGTTTAATGATAGGCTGTTTTTTATTATTTTGTTTTCTACCCCCAATTTTTTAACAAACTTAAGAGGTAAACAATTACAATTCGCTCCAGTATCTACCTTAAAAGAAATAAACTTATTATTTATTAAAACATTCTCAGTCCACATATCTTTTCTTTTGTTCTTAAATTTCACATGATCTAATGTCACGGAGTCCAAGTACGGTGTATCAAATTCTTCGTCACCCGTAGTATCGTCTGCCTCACTCTTTTCAACCTCATGCATTTTCTTTTTATTATTAGTATGTTTCTTACCTTTATTTTGCTGTCTGTTTTTACAACCTACTGCAAAATGATTTGGTTTTTTGCATACTGCACAAGTCTTACCAAAGGCGGGACAGCTCCTAGGACCATGTTTTGTTTTGCATCTAAAACACTCATATGCACTTGTGCTGGAACAAGCTTGACTATATTTTTTAACTGCATCAACCTGTGTTGAGTTTCCTCTGATGTTTTGGACTTGCTTCTGCGGCTCTACAGATATCTTCAGCCTGACTCAGAGTTAATTTTCTCACCCTAAAAAGCCTTTCTTGCACCTCTGCGTCTAATATTCCAGCGACTACTCTGTCTCTTACTAAGGAATCATGCAACATTCCAAAATTGCATGACTTTGCTAGCTTTTTTATTGCTATCAAAAAATTATCGAAGTCTTCTCCCTCCTGTTGACATCGTGTATTAAACTTAAATCTATCAAACGTTTCATTTTGAAAAGGCATGCAGTGGTTTTCAAACTTTTCTATGACTCTATCATATTTGTTTTCATCTCCTTCATTATCAAATGTTAACGTTTGGAAGACCTCCTGAGCATCCTCACCAGCAATATTTAAAAATATAGCTATTTTTGTTTCATCATCTTTATTGTCATGGCCAGATGCTTTCATGTATATTTTGAAACTATTCATGAATTTTGTGCCGTGTGTTGGTCAAACACCAGAGCATTTGGTGGTTTAAACGTTGACATTTTTCTTATTATCTATATAGTAGGTACTTACTTGTACCCAGTTTCTTTGTTGTTGACACTGTCCTTTTAGGGTTATTGACCTAAATTTTACTTTATAGTTTTGTCTTTTCTTATTCGCGTGTTTTCACCTGACACCATGTTATGTTTTTAAACTATTTATTTATTATTATTTTGTATGTATTACAACTATTGATTAATAAGTAATTTTCTAGTTCTTATCAGTAGAGATGGGTAACACTGTGCGGTGCGGCACTTCTGTGTTAACACAGTACACTGTGTCAAGGGTGTTGACACTCTTATATGACACGCATAGCACACCGACACTTTTGGAACACAACGTTCTAATTTCAAGAATGGTGTGGGGCGTGCCGGACTGTGCCGTGTTCTGGTGTGCCACTGCAGCACCACAGGTAGCTAGCTAATATATTAAGCTGTGTTTGTTGAATGTTGGCCAACCAATAAGAGATAAGTCTCGTACCGAATTTATTACGTATTAGGTGACAATAATAGAGAACGTAGACAACTGGTAATTATTGTAAACGTGGTTGCTTTTAAAATAACCATACCATTGTGATTTCAAGTTGTTAACATCGACAATTATTTACATCGACTTAATAGTGATTTTCTAATGGAAAAAATAAAGTTTAAAATATAAATTTTGTATCACCAAAAAGCTAAAAATTTACTCTATCTGGGTGATGTGAAACAGTGATATTGAGATTTGAGTGGAAGCTGCAAAATTGCAATTGAAGAAGTATAGAATTGGCAATTAAAATCAAAACAAGTTATTTTTTGTCTAGTTGTGATAAGATAAGATAATACACTAATGAGGTTTTAAGAAGTGTCTACTACTCCACAATAAGTTTGGATGACGTATATTTAAATCAATAATTACTTGTCTCTACAGTTAATTTTCATCCTTTGGCAAACCGATTTCAGAAAAAATGGGAGAAAAATGTGGTACTTGTAAAACAAGTTTTAATGATAAAGATAAATTAGTAACCTGTGATAGTTGCTATGCTACATTCCATTCTACTGACGGTTGCACAAATCTTGCACCCTCTGAATACCGGGCAGTTATAATACAAAATAGATCGCTTGTATTTTTCTGTAAGGACTGTCGGGTAGCATTTAAGAAAATCCCATTATTATTACGACAAATAGAGGAACTCAGAAGTGAGGTCAGAGAGCTGAAAGATGAAGTTAATATCCTTAAGAATGAGAAAAATACATTGGAAGAAAAGTTGATAGAAAGGGAAAATGCTGAAATGAAAACTAATATGGAAGAAATTATTAATGAAATGGAGGATAGAAAAATGAGATCTAACAATATTGTGATTTTAGATATAAATGAATCAAGTGCCGTAAATAGAAATGACAGAATGGAAGAGGAAAAAAGAACAGTGAGAAAAATCCTAGCACATGCAAGTATTACCATTAACGATTTTAAAGTTATTAGAATGGGAAAATATGATGGAAGTAAAACGCGCCCTGTAAAGGTTGTATTGGAATCGAATGAAGCTGTGGTAAATATCCTTAAAAATCGTAAGAAAATCAATGAGAAGATTCCTTCAATAAGAATCTTCGCAGATCAAACAGTTATACAACGTGAGTACTATAAACAATTAAGATCTAAATTAAATGATATGGTTAATGCTGGCGATACTTCAAAAATGATTAAATATGTCAATGGAATACCAAAAATAGTTAAGAAAAATGACCCAAAAAACTAAATTATGTAGCAGGTAAAAATAGAATAGAATTTAAGTCTGACATAGTTTATTTAAATATAGAAAGTTTGTTAGCGCACAAAGACCAACTAATAGCCAACATTGTCTGGTACCATCCAGCTATTATGTTACTTAGTGAATCTAGAACAACGAACGTGATAGACAATTTTGAACTTGAAATAGCAGATTATTCACTTATAAGGTGTGACTCCAACTCAAGACACACAGGAGGGATAGTTATCTATGTTAGAAAAGATTTAAATTATACAAATGGTAAAACTTATGTTCTAGAAGGAAATTATTGGTGTAAACTTGTAACTGTAAATTATGGCAGTATTAAATGGATAATAGGAAGCCTTTACCATTCACCTAGTGGAAGTCATGCTGCGTTTCTTGAGCAAATGGAGAATATATGCGAGGAAGTATTGTGTAAGAATTCTCGGGTAGTGTTGGCAGGTGATTTCAATTTGGATTTTTTGTCCGACGAATTTTATGTTAAAAAAATTAAAGATCTTTTCCATTCTTATGGCATTTGTCAAAAAGTAGAAACATATACTAGAATAACTAACACAAGCAAAACTTTAATAGACTACGTACTGACAAATATTGATAATTTACAAGCCTTTGTTATGGATGAACCCAAACTCACTGATCATTCTGTAATAACAGTTAAATGCTTTAATTTTGAAAGATCTGCTATGGCGAGGAAAAGTACTAGAATGGTTAGAAATTTAAGTAATGACAAACTACACAACATAAATTTAAATTTAATTGATAGTGAATTTTTACTAAATAGTACCGATGTTAATGATATTTATAATAATATTAAAGATGTTTTTGGCTCAGTTGTTAATGAAATTGCACCAAAAAAAACTATATCATATTACGAAAATGAGTTGCCTTGGTATGACGATGATATAAAAAAGTTGAGTAGAGATAGAGATAATGCATATAAAATATTTAAAAGTATTCCGAATAATATTAACTGGGAAAGTTATAAACACAAACGTAATGCAGTGGTTAACTTAATGAAAGAAAAGAAAAATATTTATTACTATAATGAAATTGACAAAAATGTAAAAAATCCAAAGTTGATGTGGAAAACATTAAAAAAATTAATTAACCCTAAACAATACAATAGTAATTTTTCCAATGGTGTTTATTTTGAAAACAATGGTCAGAGTACTCTTATAAGAAATAATCGTGAGCTTTCTGAACATTTTAATGAATTTTTTGTTAATAGTATTAGTGAAATGGTGTCTGGTATTGAGGATATTAAGTTTATTTGTAATATCCAAGAGTGTGAGAATCATTTTAGTAATTTTAAAACAATTTCTTTGAGAGAGTTGGGATTAATTATAAAAAATTTGGAAAATAAAGGATCTACAATTTACGAACTTAATAGTCAAGTAGTAAAAAACAGTTTTGATGTTACTGGGCATGTGTGGTGTCATTTTGTTAATACATCACTGGAAACTGGCGTATTCCCAGAGGAACTGAAAACTAGTATCGTTACACCTGTTGAGAAGATTACTAATACTAATAAAAGTAGTGAGTTCAGACCGATTAATTCTTTACCTTTTGTGGAAAAATTATTGGAATCAGAAGTTTGTCAGCAATTATTGGAACATATCGAGTCAAATAACTTGTTGTTTATTAATCAGTCTGGTTTTAGATCCAAACATTCATGTGAATCAGCTATCCAGCTGACTGTCACTAAGTGGAAGAATAATATGAGCAAAAATTTATATACTATAGCAGTATCATTGGATCTAAGAAGAGCTTTTGAGACCGTAAATAGAAAAATATTACTTAAAAAACTAAAGCGGTATGGTATAGGGGGTAAGGTATTAAATTGGATAAAAGGATACTTAACTAATAGAAAACAAGTTACTAAAATTGGCGATACAATATCACCTCCTATTGAGGTAAAGCATGGAGTTCCTCAGGGAAGTATTCTAGGACCTATCTTGTTCTTGATTTACATAAATGATATAGATAAATTTGTTGATTGTGACTACATTCATATCTTTGCAGATGATACATTAATATCTGTAAGTGATGAGAATTTAGATAGAGTATTGTTTAAAATAAATAGTGTGTTAAGAAGTTTGAATAAATATTTAAAAATGAATAAACTAAAGCTAAATGTAAATAAAAGCAAGGCTATGATAATTACAACACCTCATAAATACAATCAAATAAGCAATGATCAAATAAGTATAGAAATAAATAATGAACAAATTGAAATTGTCAAAGAAATCAAATATTTAGGATTCATGTTGGATAATCATTTATTATTTAGTGGCCATTTTGAGTACATAAAAAAGAAAATTTTGGAAAAACTTTATTTTTTCTCCAGAGTGTCTCAACACTTAAGTCTAAATTCCAGAATAACCGTTTATAAGACCATTATTCAGCCCCATTTTGAGTATTGCCCGACACTACTATACTTCTTTGATTTAAATAAGATGTCTCAATTACAAAAACTGCAAAATCGTGCAATGAGAATTATACTACGATGCAACAGAATGACTCCTATCTCTATGATGCTTCAAACTTTGGAATTACTCAAGGTAGAGAGGCGATTATATTATTTAGTTATGACTTATATTTATAAAATGATAAATAATCTTTTGCCAACGTATTTTTGTAAGTATATTACATTTACCAATGAAATTCATACCTACAATACGAGGAGCCAGAACAGCTTATATGTATCGAGGCAAAATCATTCCTATAATGTAAAGAGTTTGTTTTTTAAAGGATTCATCCATTACAATGGCCTACCAGAAAATATAAAAAAATCAAAAAGTCTGTCTGAATTTAAGCGTGCCTTGACATTATATTGTAAATAGAGAATATATAGTTTTATTATATTGGATTTGATTATATTCTATTGTGATGAAAATTGAAATTATTGTAAAAAGAAAAAAACTGATGTGTAATTGTAAACTGATGTATAAATTGTGTATTATAAATTAGGATTCCTATTTAAATAAATACTACTACTAACATTTAGGGTAGATAACATAGGAACTTGATGTATCAGGTTGTGGTTGTATTTGCTTCGTGGAATGAGAATCATCATAAGTTGCATATTCTGGGAATGGCTGTCTACATATTTGTTGTGTGGGATGTTGTATGAGCGGATATGTCGATTTATTTTTAACCGATAATATTTGTCCGCAAAACAAACATTTTACTTGGTCCTTAGACTCCTCGCAAAGATTAGTCCAGACATCACTTTTTTTAGGGGCCATAACACAATATTTCAGCATGTTCCCTACTTAAATCTACAATAGTAATACTTACATAATGGAAAAAATGTTACTCATAGTCTTACCTTCAATTTATCTTTTAATAATAATTCGTTTTTAAATAAATATATTATTTTAGTATCGGTTTAAAAAATTAATAATAATAATATAAAAAATGGGTTTAATTATATGAAGTACCACGATCAAGCACATGAACAAATACAAACTTCTCAAATTCTAAAATCAAAATAGAAAATAAAAAACCCATCATACCATAACTTCAACACCATCTTTCGGCAATACGGATTATACCGTACACTTGCTTAAAGATAAAATATATAAGATGGCTTTTCTGTTTTTCCTAATTTAAACAAGCCAAACGAGGCAACCGGTGGGACACCGTGTGCCGTGCTGATTTTGTTTATCTGTGACTGATGATATGCAGATGATGTGTTGTGTTTCATGTGTTGCGCTATAGAGAATGCGCCATACTATTACAGTGTGTCATACGACACAATTGTGTTAACACGAAGTGTTGACACACTTAGATGTGCTTGTGTTGAAGTGTTAACACGCGAAAATGTGAGGTGTTACCAAAGAATACACCAACCAACAAGAAGCGAAACCCGGCGTAAATCCTTTGATGTTTTGGGGGCAAAATTTCGTGACCTTCAAACTGACGTTGACAGATAACTGACCATCGTTACTTGATTTTACACTAAGAAAAGTGTTCAAAAAATGTAAATTAAATCTTACCTACACGCAAAAAAGTGAAACCAAAGAATCTCAAATAATTATTGTTTATTTTTATGGCTTGCTTCGAAAATTTTTTAATTTTCAAAGAAATATTTAAGCATCCAACCGTGTAATATTTTGAATGTTGGTTGATAATTAGTGAAAACTCATTTAATATGAAGAAATACCAAAGTTTAATTTTCACAATAGGTGTGTTGAACTTAATTTATGAATTGTTAAAGTTAATTTAACAGCTAAACAAACAATGTGAAAAATATACTTTAACAATTCTTCATACATACAGTTTTAGCTTCTGTTTTTGGAGTTCCATCCATTATTAAAAATAACGAGCTATTGTTTAACCAAATGATTTTCATTTTCTATATTGTTATCGAAATTATATGTGTAAGTATGTAAGTAGGTAGGTAGGTAGTAGTATGTAGGATAGGGTGAGTATAAAAACCAATACAATAATATAGATTATATATTTAGAATACCAGTTTACAATAGAAACAATTTCAGTAAATGATGATATAAAATTACAATAAGTATGGTACTTGAATACAAAATTTTTATAATTGATATATTTAAAAGTTACACCTCACCAGATTCTGAATTAAATATTTTACAAGAGAAAATCTACTGATGTATGTGACAAAGAAGTTATAAAAAAGTAGCGACAGTAAGCTTTTCTGCATAGTTATCGAAGTTTTGTTGCGTTTTTCGTTATTATCATATTTTGAGCTTTTTTCTGGTTGAACAGTTTATACTGTTTTTCTGGTAATCCCTCCAATTAATATTACGATATAACTTAGACACACATAATATAGTACTTCTTGTGGCACTAGCTTATTTTTTGTGATCGCTTGTAAAGGATAATTTGTATGCTTATTTCGTGGATGATCCTCCAATACTTGAGAAGGGAACTTTGTTACTATCCCCAAGGACGATGTTAGGTATGTGTAATTTATAATGTTATTTAGTCAAACCAAAGCATTATATTATGCTTGCCAAAACCATAATCAAAGTACTGTTAATTTTTAGAGCCTAAATATATAAAAAATGTCTGCTTTTCAGTAACATTTTATGTTTAGTATGTCTACAATAAGTGAAAAGAAATATAAAAAGTCATTTTTCTTGTCAAACAAAAGTAAAACATATATATGTATTGTTGTTAGGGTTCTGAATCATGTACATGTACATTTCCAAAATATATTATATTTAATATACTTTTATAGATCCATAGGAAACTTCTGTTGTAGGCACCCATTAGAAACAGCTTACTCTTGAAAATTCTCCAACAACTTCCACTCAAACTCCTGCTTTCTCAAGTTCTGGACACCACAGAAAAGCAAGGTGAAATTAGTGGTTATGGCTGGCTCTAGGGAAACGAAATTTTGCAAAGGAAACCAGAGAAAACAAAGAAATATGCAACCTGGAGGACCTCTAAGAAATGTGTGAGAAATCTCTTGAATAACTTCTGGCATCATTTGTAAAAGCGCAAGTACTACTGAAAGTCAGAGAACCTCTAGGTAGAAGGTATTTTGTAGAACACAAACGATTTGCCTTGACACAATATTTTTTGGGATCACAGACATACAACTTTATGATTAAATTATTAGTCTTCCAACAAAACGAAACCTGCAAAGAATCACCAAAAAACTTGTTTGCAAGCCTGGTTTAGGTTACGATTCAATATTTAAAGCTGTAGAAATAAAGCTTCAGACAATGTCCAATGGTAACAAACAGTATACCATATGTATTGATGGGATGTCACTGAAAAGTCATGTCTTCTATAGTACTGCATGAGATGAAGATACTGGACTGATTGATATTGGGACTGGATCAAAAGTCTTTTGTCCCGCAAACAATGAACTCGTAATTATGCAAAAGGACTGTAAGCGAACTGGAGGCAATCGTATTTTTTTGTGGGTACCAAATTAGCAGTGAAAGAGTTTCTTCCTATCATTGAAACATGCATACTAAAGTAGGAGAGCCGAAGTTTGCATGTTGATGGTGATATGGGGTGTTATTTCATTAAACTAACCAATTCCTTTTTAGTAACTTCTGATAATCCAATATTCACAGTAGATTATTTACTTTTTTGATTCTAGTCACTTAAATGAAGCTACAAGAAATAATTTGAAAAGAGATACATTTTGTTTTGATGGCAAACAAACATCCTGGTCATTTTTAAAGTAGTTTTGCGGTCAAGACAAACAGGCGTATTATATTAGATAGTACACAAAAATTAACAAACAGGCAAACTTATCCATCGAATTTCGACAAAATGAAAGTACGTCTACCAACTCAAACTCCAAATAATAACGTAGGAAGTGGTATGAATATGTATATGAGCTTGGGGGCAGTTCCTAGTATTGGAACCATTAAAGTCATTGAGACATTTGACAAACTTATTTCATTCCACAAAACCAAGAAACATTAACAAATACAAAAATGAGTTTGTATCAGCAGACTACCAAATACAATTTTTGGGTAAAATGTTGCTTTTTTAAAACATTTAAGATTCAATAAAAAGGGAGGAAGTGTTACTTCCAGATCAAGGATGAAGAAAAGCAGAACAAACACAATAAATAGTTAAAAAAAATTGTAATAAATTGTAATCCAATGATTTTAAATATTTACACTGCACAGAACTAATACAGATTCTCTTGAAAGTTTCTTCAGTAGTGTGAAGAAGCAAGGGGGCAATTGTATTAAACTCACTTCTATCCAATTTGAACATGCCTTTAGAAAAGTGTTTTGCCAAAAATTTACCATTTCAAATTAAATGTACTGTACTGATGACCTTCACAATTTATTAATTAAGTTGAATTCAACAAATGTTTGCATTATTCCTGAAACTCACCAAGCAGCAGTTCAGAATGTAGCAATATCATTATCAGATTAAGATTACAGTAACGAAGAACTGACAATTTTACATGCGTTCAATTTTGTTTGTGGCTATTTTATGAAGAAAGCATTATGTCACAGGTGTGAAACGTGCATAGAATTCTCAAAAGAATGTGGAGATCTGGATACAAAGTAGCTATTGACATATTTTGAAAAGTATGATAAGGACAAAAGTATTAATGGAGGCTTTAGGGTTCCAAGTGAACACTTTATAAATAGTATTTATCAATTGGAAGAAGCATTTACTTTAATTTTTAGTGAAGTGTTTGTTTGCCAAAGTATTTCACATGTGGTTCAGATATTTTAAAACTATTCATTAGATTGAACATATATAACTGCATGAAATATGAGAGTAGGGATATAATAAAAAAGGAAACGTTTCAATTAAAGAGTTATAACTCTTTGGTATATAAATATACAATATTAAAAAAACATTTATAATTCAGTAAAATCATACTAGTTACTTTACAAGTTTACAGTGATACTAACGCCAAGGTTTACTAACTTTACAGAGAGTGCCAAAGATAGAAGAGTGTTGTTAAACGAGCTCACTTGCTGCTGCAAAGACAGAGCTATGATATAATAATAATGATTTTATCTTTTATCCCATCCTACAGATGGGATAAAATCATTATTTTCGGATGTTCTTTCTGTTTATTATTTTTTTTTATTTTAAAATTGTTGTTGCAATATTTCAGAGAATAAAATATTTTCAACCTAATGAATAATTTAATAACATATTCCAGGGGGAATGAACCACATGGATGATGAAATTCAATTTTTTTCATATTTGAATATATATTTTGTGAAATATGTTGACCTGTCAAAATATTTTCGAAAGATGAAGTAAACAATTTTTCTAACTTATATATATATTCCACAAATGTTTCACTTGGAGCTCTCAAACTTCCAAAAGTACCAAAATCATTGTTGTATGCCTTAAAATATGTTAACAAATGACCAACGTCTAAATCTCTTACTTCACGAGAATACTGAATGCAGGTATTGCAACTATGAACATTAATACATTTTTTAATCAAATAGCCACATACATAATTAAAAGAATTCTGTATAATTGCTGGTTGTTGGCGGTAATCTGTATCTGGAAGAGATATTGCTTTTAATGAAATTTCAGGTATTGGTTTTTGTGATTGTTTCCTACTTGATTGAATAGATCTTAGATTTAATAATAATTGATCCATGTCATTAATGCAATTCATATTATTTGAATGAAGGTATGCTTGGCAAAATAATTTTTTAAAAGCTCTTTGAAATTGTATGGGAGTTGGATTTATAGAATTACCACCTTGTTGCCTGATAGAACCAAAGAAACTTTCAAGACAATCCTGATTGATTCTTCTACAGCGTAGATATTTAAAATCGTTCGAGGAAAGTCGACTCCAAAGAATCTTTAAAGAATTTATTGTTATAATACAACAATTTCTGCACTTCGATCTGGCGGTAACATCCACATCTTTTTTATCAAATATCTTAAATTTTGTAATAAATTCCACCATTTCATCCAAATATTTTAATTGAAAATCTGTGCCTTCAAAAACATTTTTGTAAGGATTGGAATTTCTTATGTCCACAGAATTGAGCATGTCAAAAAGCTTATCAAACTTTTCAATAAATTCTATGGTCCCTATGGCACTTGTAGGAAGTATTCCTAAACTAATATATGTATTCATTGAACTTGCCACGGTATTGCTTAATACCTGAGTTGCAAGTTTAACACGCATTTTTTCAAAACTTGTTGGATATATATGAGAGTTTGTAAGTTTTGGTGCACATCTGAAAAACTGTTTTTTGTCATATTCATAAAAAGATTTTACAAATGTCCAGGACGTTTTCTTATCATCAAAAGAAAAAACATTGTTTATTAAATTATTTCTAAATGCTTTAATCAAGTGACAAGGATCAAATATGTATACAATATTTTTATTATTTATTTGAAATTCTGGATTATTTTTAGAAACTCCAAGAAGTTTGCTTAGTTTAACAAAATTAGATCCCATGTCACTTACTAAACAATCCACAATCAAACCACAGTCAAACAATTTGCATATGCATTTTGTTACGACAGGTAGTAACTTTTCGGCCTCAAATTCAGAATCAACAAAAAAGTACGAAATTGGTAATTTCCAATTAGTATACAGTCCTCTTACCATAATGACCAAAGCATGTTTTGCCACCAAGCTTTCCTTTGTTCCGGTTCCAAAATCACATAAACCAATTATCTCATCTTTTCCAGTATCAAAGTACAAAAAAGATTTTAAAGACATCTCATCAATAATTATACTACAATGTTTGTCTTGTGGTAACATTGTGTTTGTTTTTATTTTTATTGCTTGAAAAACTTCTTCATTACTTAAACCTGCTTGAGAAACTAAACCCTTGGTCATGTTTTGCAAAGTTCTTGGAGTTGGTAGACTTATTATTTTTCTAAGAAATTTGTATGCTCTAGGTCCTAAAAAATACAAAGTGAGGGCAATCTTCTTTAATTCATCAGAATAACGTCTACCAAGTGATTTTCTGTTTTTCAAATTAATTTGGGTTTTGACAATGTCTGCCAATGGTTTGGTCAAAAAATGATCACACATATCTCTAAAGAGTTTAGGGCTATATTTTGGTGTTGCCTCCACATTACATGTTTTCTTGAATAACTTCTTCTTTATTGTTTTCAATTTAAACCTTAACTTTTCCTTTCGTGGTGTGCCAAAGGTCATGCTTTGTGGTGTTTGAGTTGAAGCTGAAGGATATTGTAAATGTATGGGTTCCTCCATCTCAGTAAGAATTTTGGAAGAACTATTATCTGAAACAAAAAAGTAAAATAGAGGAAGGCTTTATTATAGACTATGTGTTGTTTTATTCATCCATCACATTTTCCAGTATCTATTTTCTGAAGACCAGCAGGAACATTTTCTTACATTGATAGCAAGTGAACTTTGAATGAATAACCGAATATTTTTCCATTTTAGCAAAACCATAAAAAAGACTATTGTATAAGAAAAACAAAACAGTTAGGCTAAATGCAATCTAATTATAAGAAAGTCATCTATTTTGATGCATATTATCTACAAGAGTTGTATCTAAACGGTGATTATATTTACCAAGAGATAAAGAAGCATCACCAATATGTCTTGTTGTGGCTTGAGACGAATGTCCCACTTGCTCAAACGACATGGTATCTGTAATTATAAAAATAATTGTAATAAACAGCAATTTCAAATAACCAGTTCAAAAAATGTCAAGCATTCTTAGATTTGTCACTCTACACTCTAAAGAATACATAACATTGCAATTCTATACAGCTGTTTAAATACAAAGCATATGGCGATTCACAGATAGGCTAAACGCAATCTAATTATAAGAAAGCCATCTATTTTGATGCATATTATCTACAAGAGTTGTATCTAAATGATGATTATACTTACCAAGAGATGGAGAAGCATCACCAATATGTCTTTTGGCGGCTTGAGATGAATGTCCCACTTGCTCAAACGGCATGGTATCTGTAATTATAAAAATAATTGTAATAAACAGCAATTCCAAATAACCAGTTCAAAAAATGTCAAGCATTCTTAGATTTGTCACTCTACACTCTAAAGAATACATAACATTGCAATTCTATACAGTTGTTTAAATACAAAGCATATGGCGATTCACCGATAGGCTAAACGCAATCTAATTATAAGAAAGCCATCTATTTTGATGCATATTATCTACAAGAGTTGTATCTAAATGATGATTATACTTACCAAGAGATGGAGAAGCATCACCAATATGTCTTTTGGCGGCTTGAGATGAATGTCCCACTTGCTCAAACGGCATGGTATCTGTAATTATAAAAATAATTGTAATAAACAGCAATTCCAAATAACCAGTTCAAAAAATGTCAAGCATTCTTAGATTTGTCACTCTACACTCTAAAGAATACATAACATTGCAATTCTATACAGCTGTTTAAATACAAAGCATATGGCGATTCACCGATAGGCTAAACGCAATCTAATTATAAGAAAGCCATCTATTTTGATGCATATTATCTACAAGAGTTGTATCTAAACGATGATTATATTTACCAAGAGATAAAGAAGCATCACCAATATGTCTTGTTGTGGCTTGAGACGAATGTCCCACTTGCTCAAACGACATGGTATCTGTAATTATAAAAATAATTGTAATAAACATCAATTTCAAATAACCAGTTCAAAAAATGTCAAGCATTCTTAGATTTGTCACTCTACACTCTAAAGAATACATAACATTGCAATTCTATACAGCTGTTTAAATACAAAGCATATGGCGATTCACCGATAGGCTAAACGCAATCTAATTATAAGAAAGCCATCTATTTTGATGCATATTATCTACAAGAGTTGTATCTAAACGATGATTATATTTACCAAGAGATAAAGAAGCATCACCAATATGTCTTGTTGTGGCTTGAGACGAATGTCCCACTTGCTCAAACGACATGGTATCTGTAATTATAAAAATAATTGTAATAAACATCAATTTCAAATAACCAGTTCAAAAAATGTCAAGCATTCTTAGATTTGTCACTCTACACTCTAAAGAATACATAACATTGCAATTCTATACAGCTGTTTAAATACAAAGCATATGGCGATTCACAGATAGGCTAAACGCAATCTAATTATAAGAAAGCCATCTATTTTGATGCATATTATCTACAAGAGTTGTATCTAAATGATGATTATACTTACCAAGAGATGGAGAAGCATCACCAATATGTCTTTTGGCGGCTTGAGATGAATGTCCCACTTGCTCAAACGGCATGGTATCTGTAATTATTAAAATAATTGTAATAAACAAATAAACAAAATGCCAATAAGGTATTAATGAATCCTGTTGAAAAGTTATAATTAATTCTGCACTAAGGTGGCAAAAATAAGTATCAATAACAACTGATTGTAATATTTACTTAAATTTAATATTTACCAGACTGAATAGCTATTTTTGTTGGTGGATCGCTCAATAAAACATGGCCCTTGCGTTTTAACCATGGAAATATTGTAGGCACAGCTTGAAGACATAGGTACTTTTTACGTCCCCTTTTGGAAATAAATTTATCCTCAAAGTGGAGTTGACATAACTTATAATTGTTATGTAAAGAGTCTAGGGTTTTTTCAAACAAATCTCCACGGTTACATGCATCCAACCATAACTGTGCTCTAAAATGTAAATAAAGCTAAGTAAGTATATTTATATTTTTATTTATCATATGTGTATAAAAGAAATAAACTACTACCAATTTATATTGATTATTGTGTATTATTATTCAACATATTCAAGCTGAACTCATCAGCAGTGACGCTTATTGTAGTGTATTCCTTGATTGTGTTATTATTATTTATGTTATCAAAGACACAGAGAAAGAGGAATGTTAACACTCAAAACATAGATTCGCGCAACTTACAATGTATAGGTGCAATGGAAGAATAACATATTTAAAAAAAGAAATATATATTTATAATTTATTGCATATAGAAACAATTCCTCTTACCTTACAGGATCTTTAGGAAATCTAAACATAGTTGTTCCGTCTCCATCTCTTGAATGACACACACGAACTGCACAAGTTCTTGGCGCCATAACTAATATAATAGTTTTTTAAACAATTAAAAACACAAACAAAATATATATTATTATATTGTAAATAAGGGAAAACCGTACAACAAAGAATATTCTTTGCTAAACAATGTAAACATGTAAACAATAAATGAATAAAATCACATGACATTGACAGATAACTGACTCTCACTCAGACATGCCCACTTAGAAAATGAATTCTAAAATAGCACAAGTTTCGCTTCTTGTTGGTTGGTGTATTCTTTGGTGTTACCCATCTCTACTTATCAGATCCTCTGACATTGTTGATTTGATTGCCGCCTCCTCTTCTCTTTCTTCAATAGGCCTCCTAACCACATAACCTAGCAGCCATCTGTCACTGGTTTAGAAGATCACACATAGAACAACTATTGATCTATATGTAACAGTTGGAACTTAAAAATATCACTTTATGTATTGTAATAGTAGATAATTACTTCTGGTAAGTAGATGTATTGTTTTTCTTATAATGGACAGGCTTTTTCCGCCAATTTTGTTATATATTCTCGGACTCAATTTTGGTTGACGTTCACTTTTAAATTTCAAAATCAACAACCTTCTTTTTTCATCATCCTGCCTTCTCATTAGCCAAAAACCAATTATCTCCTAGGCAACTGTCAGTAACTTGATTGTTTAAGAATATCCAAAATTATTTTTTTAGAACTTTTTCTAACATACTTATTCTTCGAAACTAATGTTCTCAATGAATTCATTATAAAATTTCCATTCCAAAAATGTCTTATTTGTCCAGTTTTGTACTAAAATAAGGTTAGAATAGAGGACAATGTCTCTTCCTCTTGTCTCTCTTCTGAACCCCTTTCTGCAGCTCTAGACCCAGATATTTGAGTCTCAGTCTGATATATAATGATACCACTTTCAAATGAGACCATTGGAAATATTTAAACCAGCTTTAAAGTTATTGAAATCAAATCATGATTTTGTGACATTTAACTCTCCGATAATTACTTGTATTTCTCATGACATCAATTTCTAGCCAATTCATATAGTATAATTATACAAAATGTGTGAATATTTATATCATTGTAGGTTAAATTTCTGAATTGAATAATTATATTAAATCTTTATCGAAATCTTTATTATTGGTTTAATTTTAACAATATTGGTGTATGTAACAATTTTACTGTTACAAGTAATTCCCATTGTAAAAGATTTCGACAATAACAGAATAACCATTATTCATGAATATAAAAATGGAAACACAGGGTTTTCTCAAGAAATTGACTTTTATCGATGATCCACAGTATGTATGAAAAAACTTATAGACTACATGTATAAGGTTAGCAAAAATATCATAGTTGTAATAAAATGGATATACTGTGGACCAAATTAGTAAGAATAATTATGTTGTTTTTATATGTTCTTATATATATATATATATATATATATATATATATATATATATATATATATATATATATATATATATATATATATATATATATATATATATATATATATATTGAACTAAAATTTTAATTCTCAAATTAATCTAATTCTATACTTATTATTAATCCAATAATTTGTTATAACGATTTTAATCTTAATCTATTGTAAAATCATGAGATAAGAAACTTTGAAGTGTGCTAGGTCATTTAGTCAAAATATAAAATTAAAAGTTTCATCTAGTATGAATGTAAATAAAATGTTGATGGTTGCTAAGGGGAATTGGGGGGTTTTGTTGATTGATTTTTGATTGAAAAGAAGGGAAGAAAATTGCGAGAGATTTCTAAAGAGATTATTAAAATAGAGACATTCAGAAGAATCAAATAAAATTATAATAAGAAAACTAAAGATAGAAGATACATGTTGAAATATAAAAAAAGCTGAAGAAGAAATTATTCTCAAATATAAGTAAAATCAATCAAGTATTACTTCAGAGTACAATAACACTAGTGGAGAATATTGTAGATTAAATAAAGAGGAGAAAACGTATTTGATCACAACATAAGTAAATATAATAAAACATTACTTACTGGAACTACGGAGAAGCAGTCTTCGGTATCCAGCAAGGACATAGAACTGAATTTTGGTTCAGTTCATTACTAAACCTAAATAAATTAAGAAACATCGAAGAAGAATCCAGTGCATAATTACAAACTGTAAGGTAAATTTACGAAAACTAAATTCATATCATTTCTATTTTTCACAAAGGAACTGTCAAAACTTAGTACATAACCTTTTCATCTGATCAGACTTGTGTCAATTCAAATGATAATTTTTTTGATATATTTCACATAAAATTTAACGACCAGATAAAAAGTTACTCAACAAATTTTAGATAAAAATATTATAACAAATTTTACTGAATAGATTTATAACTAATATAAAAAAGAAGGAACTTTCCTATAATTTCAATATAATTTCTCATAACCTTTAAATATTATTCAGTAAGATAGTTATAACCATTGGCCAAGGTATTTATTAGTAGTAGAGAAACGTATTGAGTACTATTTAGATCTATTTAAAAATTATTGGAAAATAATAAGTAACAGTTAGTGTAAATATTTCTTTTCCTTATAAATTATATAACATCTTAAATATTTTGAAGTTTAAATTTAAATACAAACGTATCCTTACTCACGATAATTCCCTACAAATAATTAAGAGTTTCATCTTGAGAACTGAAGTTAGCTGGCTTTTTACTTTTTAAACTAAACAGACATTCATTTATTATTTCATTAATTTCATCTGGCGCTCAACAACTAAAATTATAATAAATAATATAAACCTAATATAAATAATATAAAAAAATATAAACAATTAAATAAATAAAAGATACTATTATCTCAATATATATATATATATATATATATATATATATATATATATATATAACCTTTGGAGCGGAGGGTGATTTTGGCATCTAGGAACACCAAAACGAAAAACTGCATTGAAATGTTTCCTAAGTCGAATCATGCTACTCTCTACAATTAGCCCTATTTCATTCTGAAATAAGCCTAAAAATAAACAGTTTTAAGGATTAAAACTAACTTTTCCGCACTCCGGAAGATGTATCGTGCTAACATACCGAAATTTTTTCAAAAATGTTGAATATCTGGATATATAGGGCTCACTTGTCTTGTGAGACGCCCTAAACAATATTCAATCATAAAATTAGTCACTTGTTTACATTCCAAAGGTTGTATCCTGCTCACAAAGCGAAACTTCTACAAAAATGTTATATACATTTACAGTACCCATTGTACTGGCTCTCTGGTAAGCTGAAAATCAATAGGGTTCATATGTGAGACGCCCTATTCAATCAAAAACTGGTCACTTGTATACACTCCGGGGGCGGTATCGTTCTAACAAAGCGAAATTTCTGCTAAAATGTAGTATATCTGGATTCATAGGACCCATTGTACTGGCTCTGGTGAGCTAAAAATCAATAGGGTTCTTCTGTGAGACGCCCTTAACAATACTCAATCATTAAATTAGTGACTATATATGCACTCCGGAAGCTCTATCATGTTACAAAAAGTGGCCGACGACATACACACAGGATTTTCTCGCATCGTAGATAGGGTTGGCGGAAAAATAATATAATATATGACATCCGTACACAGAAAAATACGTCTTTGTGATGGTATTATGAAAATAGGGTATTCCCATTAAAAAAGATATGGACGTAATAGCTCGAACAGAGATGACGTCGTCAAACATATGAACTGACCGAAAAAATGCGAAACGGAAAAATAAAATCGACGTGTCTGAGCTTTTTCCTCAATAGCGAAATCAGCGTTTAACGGATTTGTTCCAACTGTTATATATTTCATGTTTATCTACTTGATTTCTATTCGTTTTGAAGTAACGTAGACAACCATAATATATGTTATTTGAGATATATTTAGAAGTGAAACAAAATTTAATGACATAATTGCACTTTATTTGGTCCAATCAAAAATCAGACGTGAAATTTTTATTATATTCCTTTAAAAATATTACTGCCGGCAAATACAGCACTTGCGCATAACTAACATGGCCACACAGAGTGTAGTCGGACCTCTCACTCTTAATAAAACGCATTTCGCTTATTGGAGATATAGGCTGTTAGCAGTATACTTTATTTTATACGTATATGGTAATAATATTATTTATATATCTGTCATTGAAATTCTATACAGCGCCATCCATCAAGACGGTGGAACGGTTGAACTAAAGTAAAAAGTTGTTCGTTTGCAAAAATTTGCGTGCAACAAATCTCAAAAAATACAATGATTTGAGATTTCATATTTTCAGCATCGAATTCTCTAGGCTTCCTTTTGGGGATCAGGTTTTGGCGTTCAAATTGATGACCACAAATTGTCAAAAATGTCAAAATCACACCCTCACATGGCTAATATCTTTTTTATAACAATATAAAACTTAACCAAAATACCTTATCCCCAAGACAAAGGTCCAAGTTATATTGTGTTAAAAGTTCAACACTTAATTTCACTGCGTTCTTTAGATTTGTTGTTTACAAAATGACCTAAATTTTGTTGCAAGTCACGGGTGCCAACTGTTTTCAGGTTCCTAAAACGTCAGGTTCCGTTTTAGTGAAATTGTCAGTTCTGAAAATGAATAGAAATTTGATTTTTGTAAATAAGTCTTGTTAATGTTTTTACTTACGGAATAGTATCAGGAAACTCTGTTTTATTAAAGATTAATGGACCTGTGGGGCTACATCGGGCTTAGTTTTAGTTACATAATCAGAACTAGCCAATAGTCCACAAATTGCCTTGCAAATTATTTGATTATATAAGCATTTAAAAAAATCAAAGAAAATAAGAACCCAAATTATTATTAAAGGATGACTTAGTAATAGTGTTAGTTGTTGATATTAAAAAAAATTATGAAACAAAGGACGACTAAAAAATTAATTGTGTCTACCTACTCTAGAAATGGCAATAGCGCTTGTAAATAGAATAGAACTCGTTATACTCGCTCTAGTGAGGTGAAAATCAATAGGATTCAACTGTGAGACACTCTGGAAAATATCCAATTATAAACTTGGTCACTTGTGTGTACACTCCGAAAGCTATATCGTGCTAACAACCCGGAATTTCTCCAAAAAATTTTGCACTTCAGATACGATAGCACCCGTTGTACTAGCTCTATTGAGCTGAAAATCAATAAGGTTCATCTACAAAAAGCTCTGAATAGTATAAAATCATGAAATTGGTCATTTGTATACACTCCAGAGGCTGCATCGTGCTAAAACATACTGAAATTTCTCCAAAAATGTCATAGTTCAAGTACGATAGTACCCGTTCTACTGACTCCAGTGAGCTTGCACTTCGGGGGCTGTATCAAGTTATACAGACAGGATTTTTTTTCTACAAACCATTTTTTTGTTGTTCTTGCTGAAAAACGTAGAAACAATTCAAAAAAATCCAAAATTCCAACTTTTTTTGGGTACCTAAACAAATATTTTTCTCGCATATTAGATGAGTTGGACGGAAAAGTAATAATACCAATAATGTATTATATAAAAACAAAAAAAATATTTACCATTCAGGTGATCACACATGTGCATCTGTCATTTTAGAGATGGAAAAAAGAGAATGAGTCAACTATTTTTTTGTACAATGAAAGAAAAATGTTTCAGTTCCAATCTCCATAACACATGTTCATTGTATGTTTGCTTTTGTACTGTATATATCGATCTCCCCACAATATATACATTAATATTTTAAATTGAAATTCCTCACTGGACCTTACTTTCCTCTTTCTATTAAATGTAAAGCATTGTATTACAAGTAAATATTTCTTTGTATAATAAATTTGGAAACTTTTTGTTTATATTATTTATTTCTAGATAAAATTGAATATATTTACACATGTAGTTGAAAAAAAGACCCTACATGTCAAATAAAATTTGAAAGCAACCAACAGAAACTCTGAAACTGTTACAAATATGATATTAGATTGAGGCAAAGTTGTGACACGACGTTCTGTGTTTTCATACTAAATGGCCTATTTTCAATTATGTAAACTTGCAACTTTTCCGCAATTTAATTTTCTTAGCATGAAACTAACAAAAATTTATAATTATGAAAACATTTTATTATGTTAATATAAATGGTACAAATTTTGAAAGGTAGAATGTTTTTAAAGTATGTATATTTTTCTTCCATTCTTGATTTCTAGCAATTCCCACAATGCTGTCACTTGGTATACATATTATTAAATAGCACATGTCCTTTCATGCAATATGTAATGCACCTTGTGGCAGGTGATAATAGTTGTAATTTTCAATTATCACTATTATATTTTCATTAAAATGAATTATGTAATTCTAGTCTCTTGAAAGCGGTTTTAATTTTTCTTCATTCAGATACTTGAAAGGTCACTTCAATTAAGCATTTTTCGCTCACAAACCCATATTATCATTAAAAGAAGGTTTCAAGAGAATGTTGAAATATGTTTTGATGATACTAGAACAAACAATCAGTATTATTTATCTCATATTTTCACATTAATCAAATAATCCAGTAAACATAACCTCAAACATAACTTTTAAAATAAAAAATACGGATTGCAGGATAATTTACATTATCATAACTATAATTTTTGATATCCGATAGATACGATTACTTACTTTTTAGTAAACATAACCTCAAACATAACTTTTAAAATAAAAAATACGGATTGCAGGATAATTTACATTATCATAACTATAATTTTTGATATCCGATAGATACGATTACTTACTTTTTAGTGATTTGTGGATACAACGTAAACGATTAGGTGAACCTAAAAAACAGAGATAAGGATTCTGTGCTCACAAAAAGTTGAAATATTTGAAAGCAAAACATCCGAACATCTGGTCCCGAGATGCGTTTCTTTGAACCGTCAAGAGTGGAAAGACAGAGGGAGAAAATATGTTAAAATAAGTAAAAGCCGATTCAGTTCTACTGTCGACATCTATCGTAAATATTTTGAACCAAATAATTACTAGATAAGTAACTAGTATTCTGCAGGTTTTTAGGTTTATATACCTGCGAGGAGGCCCCTCTTAACATGGAATGAACGAATAAAGAAGCATTCACTCGCGTGAATATTCACTCTAGTGAACCATATATAAGAGAATATTATATACACGGAGTGAACCGTCTGATAACACCTTTAACCAACTAACTGAAATTAGGCAATCAAACGACCTGTCAAAATAAATTCAATATGGCGGCGACTGTCAAATAAATAACTCACGTTAAATTGATTTTCTTTCTGTTTATTGGCTGTAAATTGTGGTTTTTAAATAGTGTAGTGTTTGTCTTCGATATGTATTGTAGTTGGTTGTGGAAGCCGTTCTAATCGTGAAGAAGTTTCATTTTATATCTCGTTCCCGCAGAGACAAAACACAGGTTTCTAACGAAGGAAAACGATTTGACCAAACTTCGCAGGGCTGCATGGATTGCAGCAATAAAGAGAGACGACCTGACCGAATCTATATTGAAACACCAGAAAGTTTGCTGTAGACACTTTATAACTGGTAGGCTTCATATCAAATATTATATCAACTCTACTAGCTAGCTCCTAGTTTACGTAGTTTGTCCTCAAGTAGGTATTAACTTATTTTAGGCAAACCTGCTGTCCTCGAAGATAAAGAACACTCTGACTGGGTACCATCTAAACATATGGGACATGTGTCTCAGAAAGTAAAAAAAGGGCTGCAGATGTTGACCTAAAAAATCGCAGAGATAAAAGGACAAAACTGACTGACACTAAGGTAAAAAATAAATAATAGTAGTCCTGTTTTATGTAAATTATCTCAAGAGCTTAGTGGCAATTGATTGGGATATGTTTAACTGATCGTCCTGGTCAAGAAAAGATACTCTATAAGCATGTTTTGCACACTTTATTTTGATAAAGAGAATGTTAATTTTTAGTAATAGCAATGTTAAGTTATGTATTGCTAGTTGCTGAAAATTGTTATAATTAATTACTTTGTCAACAGGTCATGGATATTGATGAAATGCCTCAACAGTCCCAGGATGATCAAATAGAATTTATGGAGACTGTGGTGTCTATGATGCTCAAGTATTTATGTTTCAGTTTTGAAGCTAGACATTTAGTAAATATTACTTTGCAACTTTTATTATTTTTCAACATTTAATGAATGTTTTACTTTGATTTTTACCTAAATTAGTAATAATTCTTGTTTCTTCATAATGCGTATAACGTTTATGTACTAAGTGTTATTATAGTAATATATTTTTACATAGCTTTGTCAATAAGATCAAAATATTTGAACAATGAGGCTGAAGTTAATTGATTTTACTTATGTTAATATTAGAAATATGTATTGTAATGTACACATGTCAAATAAAATAAAATTTATATTTTGCAGTGTAAAATAATTGTTTTTTTCTACGCCCTGTCTTTAAAGTACCTTGTATTTCATCGGGTTGTAGCGCTTAAAGTGGTTGTTTATGGTTAGAGTGAAAAAAAGTAAAAAAGCGTTAAAAAAAGTGCCATAACGTTAACTTTATTTCACGCTTTCCATAAGATAACACAATGAAACTTGGCTGGTCATCGAGGATGGACTTCTAAGATACTTGGCTGGGCATCGAGGATGAACTTTCATGAAACTTGTAATACATATAATTGTAATTTACCAAAGGAGCTTAATTAAGATATCCCAAATTTCTATTTGCGTTTTATTTTTCATATAGGGCTGTAGAAAAAATAATGTATGCAACATGTGCATAAAATGTCTTTTTTTCACTCATGGAATTGCCGCACTCGCCTGATGGCTCGTGCGGTCAACTTTTTCCATTCGTGAAAAAAAGTGCCACTTTATACACTTGTTGCATAATAGTAATTTATGCACATGTAGCATACATTATTTTTTCTACAGCCCTATGCAAAAAAATAAAATTCAAATAGAAATGTGGGATATTTTAATTAAGCTCCTTCGGTAAATTACAATTATACGTATTCCACAAGTTCCATGAAAGTCCATCCTCGATGCCCAGCCAAGATTCATTGTGTTAGTTATACTTATTCCAAGTTTCATGAAAGTCCATCCTCGATGCCCAGCCAAGATTCATTGTGTTAGCTTATGGGAAGCGTGAAATAAAGTTAACGTTATGGCACTTTTTTTAACCCTTTTTTACTTTTTTTCACTCTAACCATAAACAACCACTTAAAGCGCTGCAAACCGATGAAATACAAGGTACTTTAAAGATAGGGCGTAAAAAAATTACTATTCTAATGCATTAAATGTCACACACTTTAGGGACAATAAAAAAATATAACCCCTAAGGTCATAGAAAGAATTTCACAAGACAACATCGACAAAAAACAGTCATTTTTTTTATTGATGCCTCATATTACCTATTTAAAGCACGCCTCAGCGTGTTTAAATCGAACTTTCATACACGCGAGTATTTTTTAAAGTCTCTATGGTACAACAACAACTCGAGAAACGACTAAGTATCAATAGTGCTATTCAACGCGAAATCGATTACAATCATTTCCTGTCATTTAAAAAACAACATGTTCAACAATACGTTTACGATATCAATCGATTACTCTGATTATAATCGGTCTAAAATTATGATGCTATTGAAAACAATCATAAATCGGAAACATGTGATTGGTCGAAAAATTTAAATAAACTACCGTTTGTCTATGAGTTATGTGATGTGAGTGATATTTTGCAATTGTATATTACATTTTTAGGTTGAACAGCTTCATTTTGCAAGTTTCGAAAATAGACCTCAGCTATGGTTTTTCACGGGAAAAATATCCGTACGCACTGATTTCAGAAGGTATATACCTATTCATAGTTTAGCACAAAAATTAGGAAAAATATCTGTTCGTCGTTGTTAGCTGCACACGCTCTAACAGGCTGTAATACTAATTCATCGTTATTTTACATAGGCAAGATCAAGGTGAATGCAGCATTACGACTTATGTCAGACGAAGAATTGACTAATTTAGCTACAATAACCGACTTAGACATACATGTTGCTCAAGAAGTCGTCAGTACATTCACATCTTATTTGTATGATCCAAAGAAAAAGTCAAAAGGTACACGTAACGATATAAATTCATTAAGATATCATTGATCTATCGAAAAGAACTCTGAAATCGCAAGACTTCCTCCATCTGAACCCGCGATGCATAAACACATTTTAAGAGCTCATTGGCAAATCAATGAGTGGAAACAAGCAATCGAACCTCTAATAATTTCCAAAGATGTGACAAAGTTTGGCTGCATGGTAGAAACAGGTAGATTGAGTTTCGATTATTACGAGGGACCCACTGCTATGGAAATACTACAACAGTACTTTTGTTCGTGCACTGGCGAAAATGCTTGCGAAACTGACGTTTGCCCTTGTAGACAATCTAATTTGAAATGCTGTGATGTTTGTAGTTATAATGATACATGTGTAAATAAAGAAGCGATTGTAAATACAGATGAAGTAAATGAAGATTTTTAAGATATTTCAATCGTTTTTATTTTAATTGATATATTAAAACCGTATTTCGGACGCATGTAAAGTTCCGACTCACTCGGATAGTCGCTGCTCGTGCTATAGAGCGCCGTGCAGCCGCACGCTACGCTCGACTTTGAAATAGCATATCTTTTTTTCTGTTCAATATTTAGATCTGAAACTTTCCCAAAAACTTCTTTATGTATTGCATTTTAATACTGGATAATTAGGTTTTAGAAATTCGAAACTTCGTAACACAACTTTTGCATTTGTACGACATAACTCGGAACACGTAAAAGTAAACAATTGTAAATTTAAAGTATTAATTGTCGCAGAATTTTCGGAGTAGGCTTGTTCTATAGATCTTTAGATACGCAATAGTCATCAATTTCATAATGATACATTGATAAATGTGGAAGATATAGCGAGATGAACACAGAAAAACGCCAAATTCAATTGTCTCAATTTTACCCGAAATTGCCGTTTTTTTCCATGTTCCCCCAATTTTATCGTAAAAATAATTTCATAATCGTATTCAGCGACCCCGAAAACATAGAGTAAAAGTGGTCTTAGCGATTAGTACTTCCGTGGTCACTGTAAGGTCAATTTGGGGGTGCGTCCCTGCTCGCCTATGAAATGAAACATGGCTGGGCATCGAGGACGGACTTCCATTTTTTTGTAGTAATAATATAATAATATTTTATGACTTCAAAGTGCACCAATAAAAAAAATAGCGTAAAGTATTCGTGGATAACTGGTCTTTCAAACACTTGCTTTATTTCGAGCACTCCGGCTGCGCCGTCGTGCTCGAAAATCGCGCGTGTTTGAAAGACCTCTTTATTCACTAATACTTTAATATACACTATTATAAACTCATTACATAACTCCAAATACATATATAATTCCTTACAATTAACGAAAGGCTAACTGAGTTCTACATTTATTTACAAAAAATAAAATACAACACTGATTTAATAGCAGAAGGTTACACATAATATATCTATTAGTTAAACTATTTATGTTTCTCAAACATCTGGATTTTACACTAATGACGATTTAAAATAGGCACTTTTCATCTTAAAATAGGAAAATTGTCCTTCTCAAACACTACACCACCTTAAAACCCCACAAAATACAAAGTAACCCGTTTTATAAATATAAAACTCTGCAGCTTTCTAAACATAAATGTACTGAATCCAATGTTTGACCTTCCGCCATATTGACAGCTAAAAAGTCACGTAAAAAAGAAGAATCCAAAGCATGTTATTTATGATTTCAACTTTCAAAATAGATAATATAAATGTAAAAATGTAGCAGTTCGAGCAGATTTAATATTAATTTACAATGCAGCGTCAAAGATTATCTCGTGAATTAACAAAAATGACAACTTATCCTCCTCAAGGAATTTGTGTTTTTACAAAAGATGATAAATTGAATCATTTAGAAGCTAAATTAACTGGACCACAAGATAGTCCCTACAAAAATGGTGTCTTTACTCTAGATATTATAATACCTGACAAATATCCATTTACACCACCTTCCATGACATTTCTGACAAAAATATATCACCCCAACATAGATGACAACGGAAGAATTTGTTTGGATTTAATTAAAATGCCACCAGTGGGAAGTTGGAAGCCAACAATAGGTTTAGAAGGATTACTAACTGCTGTTAGAATGTTACTAGAATTCCCCAATCCAGATGATCCACTAATGGCTGAAATTGCAGATGAATTTAAAAATCATTATCAGGAGTTTGTCAATAAAGCCAAGATGTTTACTGAAAAATATGCTCACTAGATATGGAAAATAATTTTTACATAATGTATATTATGATTATTTCAAGATAATTTTGTGGTTATTGTTCACAACAAACATTCATTGTTAATATATTAATTCTTTTTGTATCTATGACTGGAATAATAAATTTTATTTAATATAATTTTTAAACTCATCTAAAGAGCAAAAAACACATTTTTATTATAGTATTATTATGATGAATTACAATTATCCCAATATAGATCAACGTTGCTCCTAAATTCACAGTAACTTCCAATAGAAGCTACAATAAAACTTCAACTAATATGTATACTTTGGATTTTATATTTAATTAGTACATTCTATGGTTCAAATAACTTCGCTATCACTATAAATTATGTAATAATTAAGAAATTGTGTGGAATCTATGGGGAAATAGATTTATTGGTATGTGGGTGGGTGACTTTTGGTAACGCTTGGTTTTAGATACATATAGAAAGTGTAAACAAAATATACTGTTGAAATAACACTGTTAACTTTGAATCCATATTTTAGATACTTAAAAGAATTTTTTTTAAATGTAAAAAGAGGTCTAAATCATTTTTAGCAGTGCAATCAGCATAAATATTTAAAAATACTTAAGCCAACATTACATTAATGCAATTGGTACATGAATGTTCGAAACATACAAGGTAACTGCTAATTTTTGAGCTTTCAAATACCTCTAAAACTCCATTCTATTACAAGATAATATATTTATTTAGTGCTACATGTCCAAGCATATGACATAGTAAATTAACGCTATTCTCTGCATCAATATTTCCACCAGCACCTTTACAAAACTTCTCCCGCTTTTTCATAAAATTTAATAGCTTCATTTTTACTGTATACATACAATATCTCCCCTAAGTTGGAACCATAAAGAAAACTTTTATTATTAATTTTAGGAAAAAAAGTTAATCTTCATAAAAATTTCTGCATGTTCTAAAATCTAAAACCCAATCATCAGATATCAAATTTTGTCAGTCGTATATGAGGTTTGTAAAAAATATGATTATTACTCAAGAGTAAAGTACCTACAGTTAAGCTCATGTGATGATTTATGTTTTTTTATAATATTCTCTTGATTTGTTTGAAGCGTTTTTATGGCTGTATTGTAAATTTCGGCATCTTCCTGGCCTAGGTTTCCAGAAATGGACTTGATAATACTTCCTAAGCCGTTGAGAATTCCTAGTTTCCTTTTTGAAGTTGGATAAATTGATAGTATTTTCTCTTTGGCTGAAATTGAAGAGCTTGATCGAAATTTTGTAGGCTGGTAAAATAAGGGTAGCTGAGGCCATCTTCTATGGCTGTAGTCACTGCTTGGTATTGATTATTGATAGTTTTGATTTCTTCCATTATAGGTTGTAATTCTAAAAAGTGTATAAAGTTGTATGTGTTAGAACTTATCTTTGTTTGTCGCAGGTTGTGGGGAAGCACTCTGGATTTTCTTTCAAATCTCTCATTTTGATTTCCTTTCCCATTATGCAAGCGAAACTGTAAGATTTAGAATTAGTTTTCATTTCGTATTTGTGTTCCATGTTTTTCTTATGTATAGTGGCTATCGGAGTGTCTTTCATAGCGTGATCTTGGGTAGAAACCTTGGCAATCGTTTATTTCTTTTTAAAGTTTCTCTAGTGTAAATTTTAGTAGAGGGTTTGTATGAGATAGAGGTTTGTCTAGTTTTATTTCTGTTTTCTATAATGGCATTTTTATTTTTGGAAAGGTGTTCGTTGATCTCCTTATAAATTTATTTCGTTTTCTTACGACGTTTAATACTTTAATGGATTTTAGCTTCGTTGAGGAGTGGATGGAGTTGTGGCCAAGTAAAGCATATGTCATTTGTTCGTTGATGGATAACAGTGTTTTTGCGTTTCTGAGTATTCTTAGGCGTTCGATCAAAGTTGAATGGAATCTTTCGATCATACCATTTTGGACTGCCTGGGGTTATGTAGTGGATGGATATTTCATGGGAATCAACAAATTCTTGTATGATTTTGTTTTTAAATTCTGTTGCGCTATCTGCAACTTGTGTTGTTCATCAGATATTGTATATAATAAATACAATAGTACTGTTTTTAAATGATCACTTTTATTAGTTTCTTAATAATCAAAAAAGCTTATCTATACATGTGTTCTCATGGACCTGACAGTTGATAGCGATGTAAGCTGTTCATCTGGCAACCAACTGTCCTAACAGAAGTCACTAACACTAAAGGTGTGATTACATATATCATGCCCTTTTTTATACAGTTATTACAATGGTACAATATAAAAATAGATTCATATAAATTCTGAAAACTTAATGTATTTTCTTTTAAATAGTTGTGTCTAACTAAATTAATAAAATGACATAAACAAAGTTTACTTATAATCTACACAGTACATCTTTTTTCTTAACAATAATTATAGAGGACTTAAGTTTCATAGTCTCCGAGGTAAACTGGTGGTTTTCTAATACGTTTTTCACCTTGTTGGATTGGTGTTGTCTGAATGTTTACAATGGGATTAGAACTGCTACTTTCAGATTCATAGTCATTAACCCAACTAAAATCAGAACCTATGGGTGGTTTGACTCCTCATTATTAGCAATTGGAAAATGAAAAAATTCACTTGAGATCGATGGAGTACAGGTTAAATTTGTTTTCTTTAGGAATTCACAATTTCTCCTAAATATATTACCATGGGAATTCTTCAATAAGTATTACCTATCATCTACCACTCTAGTTATTTTTCCTTTTTCCCAACGATAAAATTTTTCAAATAAAATATTGTCATCTATTTTTAACTTTGGTAAATCTGTAGCATTTCTGTTAAAAAATATTTTTTGTTTTTGTTTTTCGTTCAGTTTACTTTGAACATCCTTAGGATCAATATATTTTGTCTCAAGGTTTATTTCAGAAGTTGGTATTTTAGTTTTTAACATTCTACCCAGCATAAGTTCTGATGGGGAATATGGCATGTTAGTTAACGGAGTGTTACGATACTGAAGCAGTAGTTCATTTAAATCTACATCTTTTGCTGCTTTGTGTAGCATATTTTTTACTATACCAACGTATTTTTCTGTATAGCTATTTGATTGGTAATGATGGGGACTACAGAACAAATTTGAAAATTCCAGAAAATTCCAGTTAGATTAAATTTGTAAGAATGATAGGGAACATTACCACAATAAAAAACATCTGGTGAACAAAATTGTGAAAATTTTTCAAAACAAAAGTTAATGACGTCCTCAGATGTTTTTGTTTGTTTGACTTCTATCCAATTGGAGTAACTATCAATGAGTAATAAGTAATTTTTGTTATTATGTTCAAAGAAATCAGAGTATATGTATTGCCACGGTCTGGATGGTAAAGGATGACTTAGCAATGTTTCTTTTTGGTTTTTTTCTTTGATGAAGTTGGCATGGTTCACAGTTAGTGATAAATTTTTCAATGTCTTTCTTTAATGTTGGCCAGTACAATGCCTGTCTAGCTCTCATTAGGCTTTTCTGTATGCCAAAATGAGGTTTATGTATTAATTTGATAAGTAAATAGATTCTTTTAATTTAAAATAATGTTTAACTTCAGAGGATAAGTTTTTATTAGTATTCGGCCAACCTATTTCACAGTATTTCTTTATTTGGGATAGAACATTGTCGTTTTCGATTTAGTTCTTAAAAACACTCTTTTTTCATTTGACATGGGCACATTATTATAAAGAGTATGAATTATATATTCCATTTCTGGGTCTTCCCTTACCCCGTCCTTTATAAAAGATCTAGACATAAGATCAGCTATCAACATGTCTTTGCCTGGGAGGTAATTTATATCAATGTTATATTTAAGTAACTTCAGAAGCATTCTCTGAGGTCCATTACTTATTTTATCAAGGTCTTTTGCAAAAAATGTAACCAATGTTTTGTGGTCAGTTTGGACAGTTACTATGTTACCATAAACAAAATAGAGGATTTTTTTTCAAAAGCAAAACAGATTGCGTGTAACTCTTTCTCAATTTGAGCGTATATTTTGCTAGACTTCTTGACGCAAATGATACTGGATGTCATTGTTGCAAGAGGATACAACCTAACCCTTCACTTGATGTGTCATACTGAATTGTTATTTTTAAGTTTGGATTAAAAAATTTCAAAATAGAAGAATATGTGTTATTAAATTTTTTGAGTTTTGTAATTCTTCGTCATGAACAGGAGTCCATTGAAATTTTACATCTTTACAGGTTAAATTTATTAAGTTTGTAGTTAAGAAGGATAGATTTGGCACAAAATTTGCAAGGCCCAAAATTCTAAGAACTTCTGGTTTATTATTAGGAGTTTCTATGGCTGAAATAGCTTTAATGTTTTCCTTATCAGGGGTGAACCCTTCTTTAGAAATTATAAACCCCATGAATTTTATTTCAGAAAGTTTGTATTGGAGTTTTTCAAAATTAAATTTACCATATTATTTTTGCGTGCTCTTTCAAATATTTCTAAAAGTACTTAGTCAGGTTCCGTTTCAGTTTCCGTTGCTATTATTATATCGTCCAAATATATAAAGAAACCCCCTCAATATCACCGTATAATTCAATATTAGTTCTTTGAAACAGTTCCGGAGCACTGCAAATACCAAAAGGTTGACGATTAAATTTATATTGCCCAAAAGGGGTGTTAAATACACATAAGTCAGAGCTTTCTTTAGTAAGCTAAAGTTGCCAAAAACCATCTATCATGTCAATGACTGAAAATACTGATTTACTCGAATGCGAATATATTTATTTAGCGGTTTGGCGAGGGGGTGACCACTCTTGGTAATACATGTACATTTTGTTGGAAATCATTAGAAATCATTGAGAAATCGCTAGAAAACCGTGGAAATCGCGGCAATCACTGTGGCAATTCCGAAAATCACCAGGCAGTCGCGGCAATCAGTTGGCAATCTCGGCAGACAATGTGGGAATCCCACAAGTCTCATACAGACAGGCAGCCTGGCAGTCGCGCAATTTATTGCGCAGAACTTCAAATTACATGCGGTTGCGTATTGCATCAGTGTATCGTCTCCGTCCGTAGCTGGTATACGGTTTAGCATGTGGCTTATTAACATGTTTTCCTAATTAGCGCTGTGTAAATAGTTGCGAACGTGCGTAGACTTGTTGGTGATTACATTTTTTCAGCAGAAATAATTGGTTTTCAATAATTTAGAGGGTTTGAATATCAGCAACTTGAGAATATCAGCAACTGAGAATAGGATTGTCCACAGTTATTGGTAAGTAAAGATTTATCTTAATATTGACATAATAAAATCTATGTGATATGAAATACTAAAAATAGTGATTACAGAGCCTTCGAACCTTTCAATATTATTTCATGACTTTACTAGTTATTTTTGGTCACACTTCAATATTTTTATTATTTCTTTGAAGTCGTGATCTTGTTTTTTGCCCCATGAAGTTATTAGTATATTAAAGTATAAGTGGATAACGAGGTCTTTCAAACACGCGCGATTTTTCGAGCACGACGGCCAGGCCGGAGTGCTCGAAATAGAGCAAGTGTTTTAAAGACCAGTTATCCACGAATACTTTACGCTATTTTTTTTATTGGTGCACTTTGAAATCATAAAATATTATTATATTATTACTACAAAAAAATGGAAGTCCGTCCTCGATGCCCAGCCAAGTTTCGTGACAGTCTATCCTAAATAGTATTTATTTTTATTTGACGTTACGAGGTACTGCCTGTCAGATCGATAATCAAAAAAGTTTCTTTATTTATTTTTAAAAGGATATAACCTATATATGAATATATAAATAAATTTTGCAGAAAAAACCAATAAGACATTGGTTCCCAATGAAAATATACAATTTAAAAACTAATAAAAAAAGTTGTCATTGATACTTACGTTTCTCGAGTTGTTGTTGTTACCATAGGGACTTTAAAAAACGCGCGTGTTTGAAAGATCGATTTAAACACGCTGAGGCGTGTTTTAAATAGGTAATATGAGGCATCAATAAAAAAAAATATTTTCACTCTTTTCTTTTACACCAGGGCATCAATAACAGGTCTGTTTCTTCAGCTTACAATTTTCACTGTTTTTACGCTGAAACCGTTTTTCTTCTTGATGTCAATTTTTATTATTGTTACTTGGGATTTCGTGTTACAACCGAAATAGGTACCTCTTGATGTAAAGGTCATGAAGAAATATACTTAACAATCCATCAAATACTGCATGAACAATAATGAAAATTCAGAGGCGAGGAAGCTTCCTGAAAAAAAATCTCTGACAAATTTTGGATTCTTAATAAAAGAGGCCGTTTTTAACTTCACTTCGGGTTGTACTGAAAAAAGTTTATTATTCGTGCAATCTGGCTCAGATTTTTTTATTTATTGTAGAGCTGGACAAACTGCATCTTTTAAGCAAAAATGACTTCGGTCATACAAAATCCAAAGTCTAATACGCCCGTTCGTACGAGAAAAATTTTATTTAATAAACCACATTGGCTGTTTTTGTAAAAAAAATGATTGAAAAAAATCAAAATCTTCATCGGAAAAAAATGCAATGCTTTTGTTTTTGAAAACAGGAAATATGAGTACCGATGATTCGAATAACAAAAGTCTCGACCAAAGCCAAAGTTTATCTGAAACTGCTGCGGAAAATCTTATAGAAATGACACATCTTGAAGATTCTGATTTAAATCAACCTTCAACGAGCGCATGTTATGATCCCCAGAAAATTTTTCAATTAAATCATTGGTATTGGTGCCACTGACAAAATTCGATTTTTTTTCCAATTAAATGTACTAAGTGCAATTTTTTATCCAAAGCATACAGTAAACTACAAAATAATGAAAAAAAATGGATACTCCCAAACGTGAAAGGCATTTCAAAACTCACTACAAAAAAATTCTCGGTCTTCGATACTACAAAAATCAAAATCTTCATCGGAAAAAATGCAATGCTTTTGTTTTTGAAAACAGGAAATATGAGTATCGATGATTCGAATAACAAAAGTCTCGACCAAAGCCAAAGTTTATCTGAAACTGCTGCGGAAAATCTTATAGAAATGACACATCTTGAAGATTCTGATTTAAATCAACCTTCAACGAGCGCATATTCCGATCCCCCAGAAAATTTTTCAATTAAATCATTGGTATTGGTGCCACTGACAAAATTCGATTTTTTTTCCAATTGGCACCCTGAATAATTATTATGCAATATATGTATAAACATTGCTTGCAGGAATGGACAAAATGGATTTCGATGCAACAGATAAATTATCCTCACGCTGTGTGACCGACCTATTATTACAAAATGAAGATTGAATTGCTACTCGTGAACCATTGATACTCACAAGATACATTCTGGACTCATTCCTAGATAAATCAATAACAATGGAACATCGTGTATATCTTATATGGTATGCAACCTTTATTTGTGTTGGTGGAGAGGTTGGATACGGAACCATGAAACATACACCCTCAGCAAAAACTGGATTACGCTGAATACCTACTCCTGCGTAGAAATAAATGCCCATTCATTATTATCGTTAATTGAAAAATGCAGGGCACGCAACACTCCAGAACAAGTTTTGCCATGGCTTTGCAGCAGTCAACCCTGCGAGAAATTCTTCAGACAAACTCGCTCGATGACATCGACCTATTCGACTAAAGTAAACTTTGACATGTTAGATATTCTTCAAAGGAAGCATCGAATCCAAGCCATCAATGACATAGTCAGAGATTCATTAGGACAGTCAGGTACATAAGATGTTATGGTTAAGATAATTAATGACGATTGTTACGGGGATACATAGCAACGCACCGTTAGGAAAACGTCTCTGTCAGCCGTCAGTAAAATATATATAGTTGTCAATGATATTTCTTGTTCATATATATTATAAGTCTGTTCAAGAATAAAGTATAACATAAAATATAACTGAAATCCATAATTATTGTTAATCAATACACAACAGATTGGCGACGAGGATGGAGGATCAACTAGCAAAAGTGTTAGCAAGTATGATGGATGCAATGACAAATATGCAAGAACAGCAAAATAGATTACAACAAACAATGTTAAACCAAGAAAATACGTCTACGTCTAAAGTCAGTGGCATTTCACTTGTACCATACGACGAAATTAACGAGTCATTCGATAGTTACCTACAACGATTACAAAACTACATTACATTGAAAGGTGTGACAAATGCCAATACAAACGTGCACATTTTCCTGAATTGCATTGGACCAAAGTATTACCAGATACTAAAAAACATTACCTCTCCAGATGTACCAGAATTAAAAACATATGAAAACCTTATACAAATCTTGAGAAACCACATCGCTCCAGAACCAGGTGAGGTAGCCCAACAGCACAAGTTTTGCCTCAGAATACAGCATGAACATGAATCTATAGCTAATTATGTGGCGGGATTAAAAGAAATAGGTGGAAAATGCAATTTTGTTTGCAATGGATGCAAAAATAGTACATTTGAAACTCATCTGAGAGTACAATTTATTCGTGGCCTACGTAGCAGTGAAATTAAAGAAAGATTACTACAAGAACCTGCCACTACGAAAGTTGATGATATTATAAAAATTGCAATGGCAATTGAAACATCAAAATCAGAAAGCAAAGAAATGGGAAATTATGAAAATTCTCCAATAAATAAAATTACAGTCAAGAAAAGTACATATAACAAGAATGCCTTCAAGAGAAATACATACAAGAAAAATACAGAAAATTATAATACCAGAGAGGAAAAGAAAATAATGTGTTACAGATGCGGAAAACCAGATCATAAAGCATTTGAATGTAAGGTTAAAGATAAACTTTTTTGTCTAAAGTGTCACAAACAAGGGCATGTCGAGGCTGTATGCTTCAGAGAACAGAAACAATTAGAAATTGAAAAGGAATACTCAGATGATAGAGAAAATGAAGAAATTTTCGAAATATATACAATACCTACAGTGAACACATCAAATGATAAATTCAACATTACATTAAAAATAAATGGTTCAGATCACACTTGGGAGCGCAGCAATAACTACATGCTCTGCAGATTATTATAACAAACATTTCAAAAACCTGGAACTGAAAAGCACTAGAATTAAACTCAGAACATATACGGGGAAATAATACAACCTCTGGGTACCTGTAATATGATGATAGAATACAAAAACAAAGTAATTTGGGGCAGAGTAATCGTGATTGATAGGAAAGTAGACCCCGTAGTCGGAAGGGAATGGATAAGGAAACTTAAGATAAATTTTGAAGTAAATGCAATAAGTTCAGAAGAAAACAAAGACATCACAGAACAAGAATTTAAAGAAAAATTACACCAATTACTAAAAGAATATGAAGATTTATTTTCAGAACAAATTGGAGAAATTAATAATTACCAGGCATCATTCAAATTAAAGGAAAACACTACACCAATATTCTTGAGACCAAGATCAGTACCCTTTGCGCTCAAGGAACAAGTAGAAAAAGAGATAGATAGATTGGAAGAAGTTGGGATTTTTGAAAAAGTTACTTACTCACAATGGGGTACACCTTTGGTTCCTGTAGTGAAACCTTCAGGGAAAATACGCTTATGTGCCGACTACAGTGCAACATTAAATAAAAATCTAGAAAATGATAACTATCCTATTCCAAGAATAGAAGAGATATTTAGCAAATTGAGTGAAGGAAAATATTTTTGCACATTGGACATTAATCAAGCATACCTACACATGAAAACTGATGAAGCCTCAGCAAAAATGCAAGCAGTTAGCACTTGTAAAGGAACTTATAAAGTAAATCGCTTAATGTTTGGTGTAAAAATAGCTCCAAATATATGGCAAAGATATATGGATCAAACATTACAAGGGCTATCAGGTACAGCATGTTTCTTTGATGACATTGCTTTACAAGGACGTACATATACAGAATTACTGCAACGACTGGAAATAGTATTCAGAAAATTAAAAGAGTGTGGACTACATCTACATACGAAGAAATGTCAATTTTTTCAAAAGTCAATTACATACCTTGGTCACAGAATTAATGAGGAGGGACTACACCCAACTGACGAGAAAGTAGATGATATAAAAAATAGTTGCCGGCCAACAGATGTCTCGTCACTTAGAACATTTCTCGGAATGATCAACTATTATCAGCAATTCATACCGAACCTAGCTTCAAAACTTAATCCGCTGTATAAACTATTACAAAAGAATACCAAATTTGATTGGACCAAAGAATGTGAAAATGTTTTCCAAAGCTTAAAAACAGAGATATGTAGTGAAAAAGTACTTACCCCATTCTATCCCAACTTACTTGTGACGCTAGCTACAGATGCATCACCAACGGGATTCGGCGCAGTATTGTCACATATTATGCCTGATAAAACCGAAAGACCCATTGCTTTTGCGTCAAGATCTTTGACCAAAGCCGAGAAAAATTATAGCCAACTTGACAAAGAAGCAGCAGCACTGATTTGGGGACTCAAAAAGTTTTTTCAGTACTGTTATGGTCGAAAAATTATAATTATCATTGATAACCAACCTCTTGCAAGAATCCTACATCCCACAAAAGTGATGCCGTCAACTACAGCAATTAGACTGATACATTACGCGAATTTCTTGGCTGGATTTGACTACGAAATTAAACTCAGGAAAACAACAGAGCATGCAAATGCTTACTATTTCTCAAGACTAGAACATAATACAGAAAATAAGGAAAGAGAGACAGATGACGATATATTTTACCTAAATCAAATTGCAATGATGCCAATTACTAGAGAGGAAATCAAAGAAGCAACAGCTAAGGATCCGGAACTGCACCAGTTATATAAAAATATTAAATCAGGAAAAGGAAACATGAACAATATACATGAATTCTCGTTACAAGATAATTGCATTTTCTACGGAATTAGAATCGTAATACCAAAACAATTACAAGCCACTATATTGCAAGAGTTACATACAGCTCATACGGGAATTGTTAAAATGAAAGTACTGGCACGAAGCTATGTATGGTGGAAAAATATTGATTCCGACATTGAAAAGATGGTAAAGAAATGTAAAGCATGTTGCATGCTTCAAAGAAATCCTATCAAAGTACCCGTGCACAGTTGGGAGTATCCAAAAGAACCATGGACTAGAATACATATCGACTATGCGGGGCCTTTCATGAATAATTATTTCTTGATAGTTGTAGATGCCTATACAAAGTGGCTGGAAGTGATACCTACATAATCTATTACATCGTCAACAACTATTAATATTCTAAAGAAGATGTTCACTACATTTGGATTACCCTTAATAATAGTATCGGACAACGGCAAACAATTTCGATCAGAAGAAATGCAGAGATTTTTAAAACAAAATGGAATTCAATCAAAATTCACAGCACCTTTCCATCCATCGACCAATGGACAAGCAGAAAGATATGTACAAACTTTTAAAAATAAATTAAAGGCCATGATACATGAGGAAGGTACCCTCCAGGACAAACTATCAAAAATATTAATGATGCACAGGAAAACGCCAAATAATTCCACTGGATTGAGTCCTAGTGGAATGATGTTCAAAAGATTATATAGAACAAGGATTGATTTGGTTCAAAGGGAATTCATAACAGTAATGAACAACAAAAGAGAAGAAATAAAAATAAATAAAAAATTCAGTGTGGGAGAAACAGTACAGATACGATCGTATGATGACAATAAATGGAAATTTGGAGTCATCGTGGAAAAAATAGGAAAATTACACTATGAGATAAATGCAGATGGAAAAATTCATAAAAGACACGTGGATCAAATATTAAAATCACATGTTAAGGACCACACTATCCACAAGGATGAGTCTGTTAGGCAGCATCATCTGCCTGATTCGCAAGAAAAATCACAGGCGGACACGGGTGTTGACTCTGAAAAGGAACCAGTTAAGGAGAAACATATTGAGAAAGAGGACCAGACACTAGAGAGAGCGGAGCAGCAACCGGCTAATGGAGAGGTAGTATATTGGGCCGCCGAGACTGTTCCTCAGATCAACGAACCGAAACAGGAAGATGTGGTAATTCGCCGCAGTACTAGAAACAGAAGGCCGCCCAAACGTTTAGATCTATAAGTTTATTAATACAACGAGGGGAAGTGTTACGGGGATACATAGCAACGCACCGTTAGGAAAACGTCTCTGTCATCCGTCAGTAAAATATATATAGTTGTCAATGATATTTCTTGTTCATATATATTATAAGTCTGTTCAAGAATAAAGTATAACATAAAATATAACTGAAATCCATAATTATTGTTAATCAATACACAACAACGATATTAGAAATATAGAAATTAAGCAAATGAATTAGTGGAAATTCATAATTGATAGTAACCAAAGAATTTACATTGACTGACGAAACCCCGCCGATTACCCGTCATATTAATAACAATATTTTACCTAGGTATCTAAAGATTTTAAATGAAATTTCTCAGTTCATTAATGTATGTCTTTTAATCAGGCGGTTCAGATATTTTTGAAAATTTACTGATAGATTAATGCTTTATTTCCAGGAATATGATAAGCAATTGAACATCTATTATTATTTTTCAGATTCCATGTTTTTGTTTCCGAAGGAGAATAATAGAAGGCTTGGTGTTAATGTTCCTGTTAATGACACTATTCCACCTGTGAAACAGTTGCGAGAAGCAATTGAAAATGCAAAAACTGATGCAATATCCAAGGCGAAGGAATTGAATATGTCTCTACCCCTGGAAATTGAAAAAACAATAATGGAAGAAATCTCCATGCTACCAGTAAGCGCTTTGATAGACAGTGAAGATCGAGGTGAAGATCGAGGTGGAGATCAAGGAAGTTTACTAGTTGAGGAATTGAATCGGAGCATTAATGACGAAGATTTTGATGAGGTCGAAGAAGAGTTGAACCTTTTCAATAATTATGAATCCTTGAACATGAAAGATTTCACAAATAAAAATTCACTGACAGATCCATCATTCTTAAACGTTACCGTGAATAATAAACAGATGCTGATCAAAAAGTCAACGTTATATGTTGTTTTTTGAAAAAAAAGTTCAAACTCTCCGCGGACCGACAAATTCGTTGCCGCGGCATGGCAGTGAAAGCAAAACGCACTAACCCACAGACCTTGTAAAAAGAGAAAAGTTGGAAGAAAAAGAGAAGCTTCTTACTCGTCATGTGAAGATGATATTGAAGTCGAACTAGCATAGAGCACAGATAGCGATATTGCAGAGGAGCCTGAGCAACAGACTCACAAAATTAATGAGTTAACACTGAGTTGCGAGAAAGTATACGTGGTACATCGGATGTATCAATGAGAATTTGGACGACGGCGAATATAAAAGCAAGTTTCTCAAAGCCGAGTTGGACGAATTTATTTGACCAAAAGTACAGGACGTACAAAAAGTCGAAAAAAAATTCATATTTTACGGACCAATTGAAATGATTGGCATGGGACCATTTCGAATGAAGCGCTCTGATAGAATTGAAATGGCATACAAATATTCTTCTATTGATGTGGTTTTATTTATGGTGAATCAACATTCACAAGAAATCGGTAAAGTATTTCTTTTGCAATATAGGAACCATGTGGTCCACTAAGTATGTAACATATGGACACTTTTTTGTTACAAGTCTATCCAAATGGGAATACTGTCAAAAATTGGTACATGTCTGATAACCATATCAGCGGTACTTAGAATGACTGGAGGTCAAACAGCCTACAGGGCCAAAAATACGAAAATCGTTCACTCGGTTCAAGAGTAAAGTACCTTAATTTAAAAAATATGAAAAATGGCATCGAGTAAATTGGGTTTGAAAGTTTGAATGGTATGGTATGAAGACAATAGTACTGTTTTTGAATGATCACTTTTATTAGTATATCGTCAATAATTAAAAAAGCTTATCTACACGTATGTTCTGATGGACCTGACAGCTAATAGGGATGTATGCATCATAGAGAAAGTAATAAGAGAGTCATAGACAAATCTTAATATGTTAATTTCTCTATGAAGAGAGTGTTCGTTCCATATACATATAAATAAAATATACTGCGCCTAGCGGTCAGGGAAGCGTGGCGATCATCAGAGTGCCGACATATATTTGTCTGCACCGTATGTGGCCAAGACCAATACGCGCATGCGAGTCACGAGACGTTGCATTATTTAATATCATTGGCTGTATCATGCCCGCTTTGACGTTTCTAGACCTTCAGGGGAGTGGTAAAGGTTGTTAGCATAGACAAATAATATATTTTATTTTCTCTATGGTTGTTTGTTTGGACACATCATAGTAAAATTACGCTGTTGTTTGGATGTTTAGTGATTTTGTTATGTGTTTTATCATTGTGTTGTGATTTTTACGTGTTTCTTTTATTTAGATTTTTATTAAAAACTATGTCTCCACAACGGTACTTTTTATGTAATGAGATTGGACCTAATTTAAATTTTCATAGGTCTACAGGTATATTAAAATAAATTCCGTTTGAAAACAAATCATCCCATGAGATACTCCATCGTCATTTAATTTGTCAATATGTATGGCTATATTAGTGTGTAGATATCAAAGAAATGATTTATAAAAATAATAACTCTAATTGGTTATGTGCTCATTATATATTTCATGTTTATCTACTTTCTATTCCTTTTGTAGTAACCTAGACAACTATTATAGACGTTATTTGAGATTTATGTTAGAAGTGAAAAGAATGTAATTACATAATTGCAGTTTATTTGGTCAAATCAAAAATCAGACACGAAGTTTTTGTTGACTCAAATATTACAGGCGGCAAATACAGCACTTGCGCATAACTCACATGGCCACACAGAGTTTAGTCGGACCTCTCACTCTTAATAGAACGCATTTCGCTTATTGGAGATATAGGCAGTTAGCAGTATATTTTATTTATTACGTATATGGTTCGTTCCCATACAAACAGCTGGCATCGCGTCAATCTGAGCGCACCCCTAGCGGGGTACAGAACTAATTCTTACAGGCGGGATATTTAAATTTGGTAGTTTGAATTATGGGTAGGTAAATTTTACAGTTTGTCTTAAAATTGTTTATTATATAATTATTTCATTCCAAAAAATTATATTTCATTTTTTGTAATGAAATAATTATAATAAACAAGTTTGAGACAAATAATTTAGATAAATAAGAAAACAGCAAACATTTAAATTTTTTATTAACCTGCACATAATATAAAACAATTATTAATTACAATTACATATTTCTACTAAAATTACAGTACATTATGTTTAAGAAAATTAATCCAATATCACATCAAATTGCACATTGTTATTTTAAAATTATTGACAACAAAACCAACAAACATTTTAATAAAAAGAAGTTAAAAACTAGATTCTCCATATCCATGAAGACAGGAACAGGTCTGAAAGAAAAAGTAAATTAAAAGTAGTACGTTTTAAGTTACAAAAAAATATTTTTGTTTGTTAGTCCTCTTACCATCATTATATTTTTTAATTAATAAGGGAACACAAACTTTTATGAGTTGAACAAATACGTATGATTTATGTTCTATACAGATGAATAAATCAAACATTATATGACCTTTTGCAAAGTGTTAATTTTTTCAGTAATATTTTCTACATGAACTAAAAGTGGTAAATATGATAAAGTCATGCAGTATTGAAAGTAATGTAACGACTTCCCTGTACATAAATCAGACGTATTTTATCATCATCTTCTTTGAAGGAAGTGAAACTATGGTAAACAACTCAAATATCTGTCTGCAAATTAGCCTTACATTCTTCGCAATTAAAAGTTGTATGAAACCAGAAACATAGCTTATTGTTTGAGTGTCAACATTTGAATAATGTTATGTATCTAAGAACGGGAATTAAATTTTTTCCAACTCATTAATAGTTTTAGAAGTGATTGGTTTTGGTTAATTATGAAAATTTTAAAGACTTTAAGTTATTTAATAAATTACATCATCTGCTTCACAATTTGTGTTGTAGTTCTCGACTATCAATGTCACAAAAAATAAGGTTTCTTTTTACAGAAAATACTGTACTTTAAAAAGCTTGGATATTATTACCATGTGGTGGTGTATGATGTAAGGATTGAAAAGGTAAAGCAAATTTAAGTCGTTTGCGACACGTACTTGTAAAAGTGGATCATCATCAAAATGATCTTCACACAACCTTTGATCATTTAGATGTATAAGTTCTAAAATTTTGATTAATGACAGATGAATATTTGAAAAATGTTTAAATTGCGAAGTAGCCAAAAATATTTACTATTAACAATTTTTTGCAATACAACTATGACGAATTATATCTGGTAATGACATTTTAAAGGTTCACATACTTTTATTTACTGGAAAAGATATTCCACCGAGTATCTTAATACTTTACAACAGCGTACAAAGTGGATTAAGACTGCAGTAGGAATAAAACTTAATGATTTGGTCTTAATCCAATGCGATACCACATCGCCGTTGAAGTGGCCCCTCGGTCGAGTTATAGAGCTTCATCCGGGACGCGATAATCACGTGCGAGTTGTGACAGTAAAAACTGCAACCGGACAGCTTCGCCGCCCGATCGTTAAACTGTGCCCCTTGCTCAATCAGGACAAGGGGCAGTTATAAAAGCAATATATATGTTTATTTTTCGATAGTTTTACGATATTTTTCTCATTTTTAGAATTTTTAATTTTGTTATTTATTTCCTAGTGGTAAACAAAATTGTTTATCTTTCTAGATTTTCAGTGTATATATTTTTAGGTTAGTTAAAACACATGTGTTTTGGCGGCCGGTTTATGTTCACGCACTAATGATTTGAATATTTTCAAGCGATTGGGTGCGCATATCGCGTGGCGCTTGCGCTAAAAGGACAAGACAGACAACGTTTGACCGGCGACCGTTAACCACGGCAATTTAAAAGTAGTAAATTTGGTGATAAAATTACAAACTGAACATTAAAGTGATTGAAAAGATACTGAGACGTTCAAGTGAATAATAAAAATGGTGATAGCCTACATCAAGGGATCCTAAGGTGCAGAAAGCCAGCAATCCGGTGAGTACCCACATTGCTAAGAAATTACAGTTGTCTTCGAATAAATCTACAGTCCGCGAATTTCTTCCGAAGCAAATTTCATTGGTGCTTAGACATAAATATATGTGGTCCTTCGAGCCGGATTGCTGGCACCAATGAAATTTGCTTCGGAAGAAATTCGCGGACTGTAGATTTATTCGAAAACAACTGTAATTTCTTAGCAATGTGGGTACTCACCGGATTGCTGGCTTTCTGCACCTTAGGATCCCTTGATTTAAGCTATCACCATTTTTATTATTCACTTGAACGTCTCAGTATCTTTTCAATCATTTTAATGTTCAGATTGTAATTTTATCACCAAATTTACTACTTTTAAATTGCCGTGGTTAGCGGTCGCCGGCCAAACGTTGCACCCAATCGCTTGAAACCAGCTATTTTTGATCGGAGCGGAAATTATTTACTCAAATCATTAGTGCATGAACATTTACTTTATTAGAACGGAAAACCAAAATAAATTGAACAAAACTATACTAATTTTACTCACCCTTAGAACTTGCAACCATAACCAATATAACCATAGTCGTTTTGCAATAGGACAAAAAAATAAGAAGATTTATATTTTAAATTAATCGAAAATTCGAGTTCAAAGTATAGACTTTAAAATATAATCTTAAGTTTCAGAGTAAATGCATTTGATTGTTGATAAATATCTTGGAAACACTTAGCAACTGTCCAACGATTATTAAATTATATCATTGGCAAGTTGGCAACCGCCTACTTTATACCAAAATACAAATATATTTTAAACTGATCGAGAAGTATAAATGTCACTTTTCACTGAAATTTGCTTCGGAAGAAATTCGCGGACTGTAGATTTTTTCTAAGACAACTGTAATTTCTTAGCAATGTGGGTACTCACCGGATTGCTGGATTTCTGCACCTTAGGATCCCTTGATTTAGGCTATCACCATTTTTATTATTCACTTGAACGTCTCAGTATCTTTTCAATCATTTTAATGTTCAGTTTGTAATTTTATCACCAAATTTACTACTTTTAAATTGCCGTGGTTAACGGTCGCCGGCCAAACGTTGTCTGTCTTGTCCTTTTAGCGCAAGCGCCACGCGATATGCGCACCCAATCGCTTGAAACCAGCTGTTTTTTATCAGCGCGGAAATTATTTTGAAATTAGAAAATACTCAAATCATTAGTGCATGAGCATAAACCGGCCGCCAAAACACCTGTGTTTTAACTAACCTAAAAATATATACACTGAAACTCTAGAAAGATAAACAATTTTGTTTACCATAAGGAAATAAATAACAAAATTAAAAATTCTGAAAATGAGAAAAATATCGAAAAATATACATATATATTGCTTTTATAACTGCCCCTTGTCCTGATTGGGCAAGGGACACAGTTTAACAATCGGGCGGCGACGCTGCCCGGTTGCAGTTAATACTGTCACAACTCGCACGTGATTATCGCGTTCCGGATGAAGCTCTATAACTCGACCGAGGTGCCACTTTAACGGCGATGTGATATCACATTGGATCAAGACCAAATCATTAAGTTTTATTCCCACTGCAGTCTTAATCCACTTTGTACGCTGTTGTAAAGTATTAAGATACTCCGTGCCCAGGGGGGTCGGATGGAGGAGGCTGGAAGTGATCCACCCCTAATCTTCCATGCGAGCTTCCTGGGGGGGTTTCTCTACCGGACACGGCGCGTCCCAATGGCTCATAGGGTGTCTCCACGAGGAGTGATCGGTCATGGTTCCCGCGCTCTTAGAGCTGTGAGGGAGGCACGACCGACCAACCTCGGGGATAGGTGACGAATAGGAACGATTCGTTCTGAATAATCGCCCGCGGATCAAAAGGGATAGAGGAGTAAACCTGACTAAAAATCATCCTCGCCGGCCTCCCCGCTTCTGCTGATTATCTATCAGTCATGGGGAGGTGAAACCACCGTCAACTGGACTGTCATGTCCTCCCACTCTACTAAACCCTTCACTTTCTTCCATAAACTTCTTTTTCTTTTTTATTTTCAAATAATTTTTCTACAGGCTCTTCTGGACCTGCCGTCTTTTCTCTTCCTTTTTTCTTCGGCCAACCATATCTCTAAACTTCTTCTTTCTTTCTTTCTTACTTTTCTTCGCCCTTTCAGGAAATATTTCTCTCATGCCCCGGAGCATCATTTCAATCCCACGGCCACACACAAGGGAGGCAGCTGTGTGAGTCTACCCGTTGGCAAACTTGCGTCCGGAGGCAACCGTGAAAAAAGCCTAGAGGAGTAAACCTCGATAATAGAATCCGTAAACCTCGTTGTTAGCGACCGTGGCCATGGATGAATGGCTGCACGAAACGCAGTCAGAAACGGTGCCTCTGGGATACCTGGCGACATCCCAGAGTAATCAGCCTTAGCGGGGTAAGGGCGCACTGCCTCGCCGGACTTCAAAACGACCCAACTCGTGGGATCTATCATGGAAAACCTAAAACAAAAACCAAGAACGGAGGAGAATGTAGAGGACAAGGAAGGCAAGAAAACAAACGTGGAAGAAGGAGTGGTATTTAAAAGCAAGACGATCTCTAGGACACCTCCTACAACAACTAGTAGGAGTTGTAGCATGGAAAGCAACTCGCTGGCTAGGATGGACAGTTGGGAAAACGAGGATAGGAAAGAAACATACAAAAGGCTTGAGAAGGAAACACCTGGAAGCTCGGAGGATGAGGGTGTAATCGGTAAAATCATAGAAGGTACACACAAAAATAGAAAGAGAAAAAGGGTTATGGAAGGGACGCCGGAGGGCACGAAGGAAAAGGAGGCTGGAAAAACTAATATTGAGGTAAGTATGGACAATCTGGACGGAGTTTTAGAAATTCTTGGTAATAAGGGGGAAAACGAGGGAGCCATAGAAATGATCAAGGAAACCCTGACCTTGTTAAGTAAGGAAATGAATAAAGCGGCTTGCAAGAAATGCGAGGAAGAAAATGAGGCAAGGAAGAAATTAAGGGAGATTGAATATATTAAAGATAATATTAGAAGGGGAGGCGGGTACGAACAGTACTGTAAAATAAAAGACGTGACGTGGGAAGAGGAAGTGTACACCAAGGTCTTAAAGATCTATAGAAGTAATAATAAGTGGATCGATGAGGGAGACGTCTTAATCGTGGCAGATAAGGACAGGAAGTTGACACTTAAACCCGATTTAAGTGACCTTCTATATGAAACGGAGATGTGGAAGACGGAGTACCTAGAGGAAGGCATCAGGCGCTCAACGACTAGGGGGAGAGAGAAAAAGAAATTCACCTTCATAACCAAGATTAGCGAGGGTGAGGAAAAGGAGGTATATAAAGCACTGGAGGAGGCGGTGGAAAAAATATTGGACGTGGGAAAAATCACGATTATATGCTCGGAGGGTGTGAGGAAAGTTGTGGAACACATTGCGTTTAATAAGGAAATTGAAGTGGCTTTGGGTGTAGAAAAAGTAACCCAAGAAAGTAGGGGCGCTGAAAGCGTGTGGATAAAGACGGGGGAGAAAACTTACGCTCAGGTCATCCAAGACCTAAAGGAAAAGGTAAACGTTGAAGGGATAGGAATAGGGAGGATCAGGAAAACCAATAGCGGGGATGTGGTGGTCACCACTAAAGGCAATGGCAATGCGGGGAAGCTAAAGAAAGTAATCAAGGAGATGGCGAACTACGAGGCAGTGGTCAGAAGGAGGGAACAGGTGTTCGATATCTTTGACCTTGATCCGTCTATACAGGCAGAGGAAGTAATAGAAGCAGTCAGTAGCCATGCAGGAATTAAAAAGGAGATGGTAGAGGTCAAGTCGATTAGAACGGAAAGGACAGGGCAGCAGATGGCGACATTTACTACCCCGTTGGAGGTAGCCGCAAGGATGGAAAACATCCAAAATACCCGGGTGGGCTGGGTGGCTTGAACTGTAAAGAAGCGTAACCAGCCGACACGCTGCTACAGGTGCTTAAATTTCGGACATAGGACAAAAGAATGCAAAGGGACTGACCGCACCAAGTCGTGCTTAAACTGCGGTAAAAGTGGACATAGGGTGGTAGAATGCAAGAATGACAGATTCTGCATTAAATGCCAAGTGGAAGGCCATAGGATGGACAATATGGGGTGTCCTATGTTTAGGGATTTGGTATATAATAAAAAATGATCCTAAGCCCCCTAGAAATCGGTTTCGGTAGCATAGTCATACCCTACACCATACATAATTATCTTACCACTATAGTTCACATATATCTTATTTACGAGTAATTTAGTTTTACAAGTTTTATCTATACACCTTCTATTTATACACCTTTTATATATACACCGCTTATTTATACACTTTTTATTTATACATTCTGTGTAGGGCCCTTTACACCCTGCACAGAAACTGCACATAGATTTTATTTTGACTCATACGGAGGTACACAAGGACATAGTTTTGGGGTAAACACTAACAAAAATGGCGGGAAATAAAAAAAGACTAGGTGGGAACCTGTTAGATGTAGTACAGTTGAACCTAGGAAGATCTAGGATGGCGCATGACATGGCGTTGGAGGAAGCGGTAAGAACTGGGGTGGATATGATGATCATCTCCGAACCTAATAAAAAACTGGCCCATAAGAAGGGATGGATCATGGATCAGAAGGCGGGAATGGCAATCGCTATTACCAATAACAAATTGACCGTGGAATCAGTACACAGGGGTCTTGGATATGTGATTGTAGGTACGATGGGCATTGCTATTATTGCGACATATATATCACCATCGCTGAATCTGGAGGACTTTAGGAGAGCTGTGGGTAGGGTCTTTGAGGAGGCAGCAAAAAAACCAACAACGTCGGTAATAGTAGGTGATGTTAATGCGAAATCGGTGATATGGGGGTCGCCCAGTACCGATAGGAGGGGGCAACTTGTCGAGGAATGGTTAACACAGATGGAATGGGTGGCGAGGAACGACGGAACGCATACATTTGAACGAGGAACATCTAAAACCCACATCGATGTCACCTTGTGCTCTGAAAAGTTGGCCAAGAAAATTAAGGGCTGGAGTGTGCATTACAACAACCCATATACCCTCCACGGGCAAATAAAATTCAAAATCAAAAGCAGCGGCAACATCAGGAAAGCGACTCCAAGAAAGACGGTCTACCTGGACATTGCCAAATATACGAGAGCCCTCAAGGAAAAAAATGCCACCTATATAGACATACTTAGTGCGTACAAAATAGCTACCACCAAAGAGGCTAAGGGCAATGTGAAACCGTACTGGTGGAATGCGGAAATTGAAGAGGCAAGAGCTACCTACGTCAGAATGAGGAGGGAGTACACCCGGGAACGTGAGGGGAACAAAAGAATAAGTCTTGCGGGTAGAATGAAGGAATTAAGCAGATCGCTTAAGAAGTTGATTATGGCCTCCAAAAAAATCAACTGGGAGAAGCTAATTACTGACCTGGATGAGGACATCTGGGGGCAAGGGTACCGCATCGCGACCGGCAGACTGGCACATAAAGCTATGGGTCAGATAACGACTAAGCTCAGAAAGCAGATCCTAAAGGAGCTTTTTCCAACCATAAATTCGAGAAAAATAAGTATGGGGAACAAGAAGATCGCAAGCCCGGATCCATTTACTATCCAGGAATTGGATGAGGCCATGCGTAAGATGAAAAACGGTAAGGCACAGGGACCTGATGGTCTGACTGTGGAGGCTTTAAAAATAGCATATAAGGTTAGGCCTAAATACGTTGCTGGAAAAGCAAGTTTTTCTGGAGGACTGGAAAACGGCGATAGTAATATTACTGCCTAAGGGTGGTAAGGACCCGAAGGAAGCCTCTAGTTATAGACCCATCTGCCTGATAAATACTTTTGGGAAATTACTAGAACGATTAGTGGCCAACAGGCTAACGATGGAACTTGAAGACAAAAATGTTCTATCCCCCCAACAACACGGGTTTAGGGCGGCAAGATCTACTGTGTCTGCCATTTTAAGTTTAAAATCGAAGATCAATGAAGGAACTTCTAAGTGGGGTGCACTGGTTGCAGTTGATATCCAGAATGCGTTTAATACAGCCAAGTGGGAGAAGATAATAAAGGCTCTCGTGAATGGAGGGGTAAGCCAGTACTTGGTTAAGTTCGTTAAAAACTATCTACATAACAGGAAAGTGGTCTCGGGGATCATCGCACATAAATGTACGATGGGGGTTCCACAGGGCTCGGTGTTAGGACCTGTGCTGTGGAACGTTATGTATGATGGGATCATTAGAATAGACTACGGACTAAAGGTGTCACCTATGGCATACGCGGATGACATAATCTATTGGATCGAGGGGAATGAAGACCAGGAGATTAGGTATAGGGCGGAAAAGGCCACCAGGCTCGCGATTCAATGGACCCGAGTAAATGGATTGAAGATGGCTCCACACAAAACGGAGATGGCAGTTATAAAAAGACCGAGAAACGCCATGCGTAAGCTCTCCATAATGGTGGACGGGCAGAAGATTGAGGCTAAAGACAGTATAAAGTACCTAGGGGTCATTATTACTAAGAACCTAAACTTTGCTATGCATATTAACCAGACCATCGAGAAGGCGGCCGCTAAGAGCGCACAATTACAAAGGCTTATGCCGAATGTTGGAGGTCCGGGTTACCACAAACGACGAGTTTTATGCCAAGTAGTTCATAGTGTTTTACTATATGCAGCCCCGGTTTGGAAGGACATGGTTAAGGTGCAAAAATATAGGGATACATTAATAGCCGAGCAGAGAAAAAGCCTATTACGTATCATATCTGCGTACAGGACGGTATCGGCGGAGGCATCCCAAGTGATTTCGGGCTTCCCCCCAATAGACCTTATGATTGCGGAAAGGTGTTTCCCATACACAGTCGGAGGGAGGTTGGTGGGGAATAGGAGAATGGCGAGGGAAAGCACCTACCGTAAATGGCAGAACAGGTGGGACAACTTGACGTCTAAGGCACAATGGACTAAGACGCTAATCAGGGATATAAAAAGTTGGGTAACGTGTAAACACCTAACCTAACCTAACCTAACCACGTCTTACCATGTCACACAATTTCTATCAGGACATGGCTCGTTCGGAATTTCACCCATAGGATCCAAAAGACGGGTAGCGATCTATGCGCAATTTGCTATAAGTGGGACGACCCGGGACATGTCCTGTATGAGTGTGTGAGATGGGAGGCGGAGCGCAGGGAAATCACCAGCGAAATTGGCAATATACCTGAGGTTGAGGGTATTATCCAGGAGATGGTGGAATGTCCTGAGAAATGGAAGAAAATCACAAGCTATATCGTGAAAATTATGAAAAGAAAGGAAGAAATGAGTCTGAGGATAGAGAAAGTCAGGGATAGGGTAGTTCATGGTAATTAAACTAAGTGGGTTGGTACGCTGAAGTAATGACAGCTTGCTGTCCTCCCAGCGTATGTTTCATCCCAAGGCACAATGAGGAGGGTGGTTTAGTGAGGTGAAAGTCCCACACAAATCCACAGCATTGCACTTCCCGCTGTCGGAAATGGCATTAGCTTCCACCCCACCTCCGGGCAAAAAAAAAGATACTCGGTGGAATATATTTTCCAAAAATCGGCTACTAATTTTTGAATTAGCTGCCAGCGGTCCAATCTGTTTAATTTGAAATTATAAAAATCAGGTGTTGGTATTATAGGAACCAAGTTTTTCAAGGTAACGAAGTTCGCCGGCGTGAGGGGTATTAAGTCGTTTGGATCTGACGACTGGGAATACAAAAATACTGCCTCAATTTCACATATTAATGTGTGCATTTCGTCATAGCAGAGTATTTTATCGCCAACTACACGAACTAGGTGTGTTTTGAAACTTTTTACGCCAGCCTCCGCTAAACCGTTAAAACGTGGTCCAGTGGGGGGAAAGAACCTCCACTTTAGCGCAAGCTCTTCAGAAGCTTGTTTTGCCAGTTCACCAGCTCAAGTAGCTGATTATAACTGCCAACAAGGTTAGTCCCATTATCGCTTTGGCAGAAAACCATAGAAACTCGCCTTGCAACAAATCGCCTAAAACAAGCAATGAAGCTCTCTGTGGTGAGATCCACTGTCAGCTCTAAATGAACCGCCGTTGTTGAAGTGCATACAAATACGCAAACGTAAGATTTGAATTTCTTTGTGATACCTCTGCCTCTTAAGGGCGTAATCAAAAAGGTACCGCAAAAATCCAACGCTACGTGGGAAAATGCAGCTAATTGGGATATTCTATAGCTAGGCAAATCCGCCATAGTAGGACGGGTATACGTCTTAGGACGTGCTCTGAAACACTTTACACAACTACTTAGTGTTTTTTTCGATGGCTCTTCTGGCCGAAATAATCCAAAATTGTTGCAAAAGTATATGGTGCAAAGTTTTTAATCCTGGATGAAGATATTTTTTATGGAAATATTCTATTATGACCGCTGTAAGACGATGTGAACTAGGTAATAATAGTGGGTGTTTTACTGAAAATGGTAAATCTGATGAGTTTCTCGGGCGACCGCCCGCGCTGAGAAAACCATTGGAATCAAGGAAAACCGAGAGTTTGCGAAATGGTTTTGGAAACAATTAATTTTGCTTTATCATGGAAATGATATTGGAAAAAACTGTAGTTTGAACATGTTTCACGAGCCACATTAAGGCTCTCTGTAACTCGTCTAGAGTGGGTCAGCCGAAATATTTTTCGCTTGAAAATTTGTAAAAAATCGAATACAGTAAGAAAGAATTTTTTGAATAGTAAACAAGTTAGAAAATCTTTCCAATAACGCATCTATTGGTTCGATTGCTGTCGTGACCTCGAGGACAATTTTTTTCTCTTCGCTGGATATGATCTCTGAACATGATTCGCCTAGTTGCTTAGAAAAAGACTTGTTATACCACTTGTCTCTAGAAAGAGACAAAAAAGGTGGTCAATTCCACCACAAATCATGACGCAATAAATTCGAGGGGATTGTGCCTCTCGAAGCGACATCGGCTGGATTTAATGCGGATGGAATATAACGCCAAGATGAGAAGGGAACTATATCTTGTTTGTGGCTAACCCGATTTGCAACAAATGTCCTCCAACGACAAGGAGGTAAATTTAGCCAAGCCAGGACAACTTGGGAATCAGTCCAGGCAAATATTTCGTCAAAAATCAGCTTCGCAGAATAAGTAGTTTTCACAAAGAATATTAGATCTGCAAGTAGCTGGGCCGCGCTAAGCTCTAGTTTTGGCAATGAAACTATTTTTAGAGGCGCAACACGATTTTTTGCGCAAAGCAGGGAAACTAAAATAGAGACACTAGTTTCAACTCTTAGAAAAATGGCAGCCCCATAGCCAATTTCCCTACTGTCACTGAAACCATGCAATTCGCACCTAGTATATGTATCTGCAAGGATATACCTAGGTAATGAAATTTCGGAAAGTTTAGGGAGCTCTGACTTTAACTGCTGCCAGGAATCTGAAATAGGAGGGGGCAAGGGCGTGTCCCAATCAATTTGAGCCTTCCATATTTGTTGCACAATGTATTTTGCAGAAAGTATGACAGGACAAAGCAATCCTAAAGGGTCAAAATGTTTACTAATATTAGAAAGGACAGTTCTTTTTGTAAAACATGGATTTTCACTTGCCCTACACTGATATGAAAAACAATCAGAATAAGAGTGCCATTGCAGCCCTAAAACCTTTAAAAAATAAGGCTCTGTTTTATCGAAGGACAAGGGCATTGTCTGTCCGAACCTGGGAGTTGTGCTAACAATTCCGGAGAATTACTCGCCCATTTGCGTAACTCGAAACCTCCAAGTTTGAGTAAATCTATTAATTCCCTTTGAAGCAAAAGGGCTTCAGCTAATGAAGGGCTTGAACCCAGGATGTCGTCTACGAAAGTCTGTGTCTTGATTATTTTGCTAGCTAATGGAAAACGATCTTTTTCGAGATCTGCTAACTCATTAAGAACTCTCATAGTCAGAAAAGGGCTTGAACTAAGACCAAAAGTAACTGTATTTAGCATCCATTCTGACATGGGATCGTTAGGCGAGAATATCCACAAAATTTTTTGAAAATGCCTATGTTCAGGCGTGACTAGAATTTATCGAAACATGCCAACGATATCAGTAATAAATACAACAGGATATAAACGAAAGATAAATGTTCAGAATTTATGAGAATTCTTCGCAGTGAGTCATTAAAATTCAAATATTTACTTGTCATATTCTATCTATAAAATCTAAATATTATATCAAAATCAGTAAAATCTGAAAGTTTCTCTATACATAAAAATAAAATGCATTACTTGCTGTGTAGGGTTCATATTCTTTAAATGTTATAGTTATAAGTCATCATGACGCATAAAATTGTAAACAAAAGTAGGTATTGTGTTGACGACCGCTTATATTATACAAAAAATCGAAGATTTTATTGTGATTACGCAATAGTTCAAATCTTTCTTCCAGTTCCAGTTCTAGTTTTATCCACAATCAAATAAAAAAAAGTTTATTTTAAATGATCGCCAAGTACGTGAAACTTCCTCTCCATTACGTAATCGCCTTTTATAATTATTAACAGTAAACCGACGACCCGGTTTGTATACGGGAAAATCAAAATTTTTCATTTGTAATTGTAGAGGTCCACGTATAACCAAAATCTGGCGTTCTTGATCACGTTTAATTTCTAGCCACTCTCCTGGAACATATGATAATACCACGCTCGATTCCGACTCAGCCTTTGACTCCTGCAATTGACACAAAACTTCAGTTTGATACCAATAGTTTTTGACTAATTTTTTCTTTATATTATATGTAAATGAAAAACTAGTTGTTTTTCCATTTACTTGTAAATAAAACAACGTTTTCCAACTATTTTAGATAAATATAAATTATTTTTAATACCTACACGTGTTTTTAAAACTAATTAAATTTGTCTAAAATAGTTGGAAAACGATGTTTTATTATATATAACTATAAATTATCTTACGTTTTGATGGCCTAGTTAAAAATATATAATTTAAATATGCATGCATACCTCTTGCAAATCGTCATTTGTTTTAATCTGCATTATATTATTTTCCGTTTGTTCTTTTTCCGCCTGTCCCTCAATTTCGACATCTAAATTTATTTCACCAGATTGCGCTGTATAAGTTTTTGTTTCAGGCATAGTATTTGTTGCAGATATAACAGATGTCCCTTCTTGCTCCTGAGTTTGTTCTCTATTAGATGTGGAAGGGGTTTCCAAATGCTGATAATATATTTTGTTTTCAACTTTTTTGTAGTAATTAGATTAATTTGGTTTTAACTGAACCTTGTACCTTCGCCTGTCGGTCGGAATGTGAATTAATATGAAAATGGCGATATCCGTGGAGAATTTTATTGAAATTTTACAATTGCTTTTCTAATTTTGAAACTATAGCGGCTCGATTGACCATATATTTATGTCTAAGCACCAATGAAATTTGCTTCGGAAGAAATTCGCGGACTGTAGATTTATTCGAAGACAAATGTAATTTCTTAGCAATGTGGGTACTCACCGGATTGCTGGCATTCTGCACCTTAGACTCCCTTGATTTAGGCTATCACCATTTTTATTATTCACTTGAACGTCTCAGTATCTTTTCAATCATTTTAATGTTCAGATTGTAATTTTATCACCAAATTTACTACTTTTAAATTGCCGTGTTTAACGGTCGCCGGCCAAACGTTGCACCCAATCGCTTGAAACCAGCTATTTTTGATCGGCGCGGAAATTATTTTGAAATTAGAAAATACTCAAATCATTAGTGCATGAACATTTACTTTATTAGAACGGAAAACCAAAATAAATCGAACAAAACTATACTAATTTTACTCACCCTTAGAACTTGCAACCATAACCAATATAACCATAGTCGTTTTGCAATAGGAACAAAAAAAATAAGAAGATTTATATTTTAAATTAATCGAAAATTCGAGTTCAAAGTATAGACTTTAAAATATAATCTTAAGTTTCAGAGTAAATGCATTTGATTGTTGATAAATATCTTGGAAACACTTAGCAACTGTCCAACGATTATTAAATTATATCATTGGCAAGTTGGCAACCGCCTACTTTATACCAAAATACAAATATATTTTAAACTGATTGAGAAGTATAAATGTCACATTTCACTTTTAGTTCATTTCGAAGAAATTTAAATTATTTTATTTGAAATTTTTCTCAATACGATCGCGCAAAGCGTATAAGCATATCGAACGTTAAGGGTTTCACCGGTCTCCAGCACATTGCTGTCGACCGGTAAACAACCCTTACCGTTCTTAATACTTAATATACTATTACTACGTTTCCTCCTTCTATTGGGTAGGCTTGTCCATATTTGGAAAATGCATCCATTACGGTTAGGAACTTCTGTCCATTGGCTTCAAATAGATCGATATGAATGATTTCTAATAGTTTGGTGGGTGTAGGTGTGATCATAAATTTTGGTTTTGGTGGAAGTCTATAATCATATTTATTCTCTTAACAGATATCGCAGAAATTAACGATGTCTTCGATATATGTCTTCAAATTAGGCCATAAATAACGTTTTCTTATTTGAAGTTCTGTTTCAGTTATTCCTCTAAGATAAGTTATGTCCTGATAGTATCTGTTGTGAGATGCCATGCTGTATATACATCACGATGACAAATCAATCGTAAGTCGGACAAATTTGAATGTCTATTGTAACGTCAAACCCTTATTATTCACTTTAATGGTCTTAAACGCCCATTAATAAAATAAAGTGTAGCTTTAAGTACCTGTTCAACAGAAGTCTTTTTTTTAATGGAAGACTGTTGAAGACTATGTACACACTTGAATTTTAGAAGTAGAAGAAGGTTGATGGGTGTATTTTCTCAAAAGATGAAAGTGTGTAAATAAATTTTATTAAAAAATTAAGCTTAATTTTTCAATAAAATTTATTTACACACTTTCATCTTTCGAGAAAATACACCCATCAACCTTCTTCTACTTCTAAAAGTCTTTATATAAAATAGAGATTATGGAACTTTCGAAAACTATTAAAGTGTTCCTACAAATAACTTTGAGTGATCTACGATCCTCAAATTACCACCGTGGACAATATTTCAAACCCTTTCGCAAATGAATAGGGAATCAAGTATTCGAAATGAATGTTTTATGGATTGACATAAATTAACTAACAGGACACTATCGCTTCACGGTAAATGGTAATTAACTTTATGTCAAAAAATATCACCATTCAACTAACAGAGTTACAGTCTGAAAGAGAAAGTCCTACCCCCAAAAATACTTGTATCTACAGAAATTAACCAATTTAAAGAGAGTCAGTTTCTCAACTTCATGGAGTACACAACTGAATCCACTCTGGATCGGTCGACATAGAAAAGTGTGACAATTCCTCGAGTTCAATACATACAGTGTGCGTAAACTATATCTTGTTCAACCTGAAGTGTTAAAATATCTCTCGCGTTACGATATATGAAAACGTGCAAATTTCTGTGACTTCGTTCGGGAATTAGCGGAAAAGTATACATATCGACCACACAAGCATTTAGTATCTTTAAGAAAACTGTAACCAACTATCAACTCGCTGTGGACATTCTTGTTGCTATTTTGCTGTAAAGTGATTTACGTGTTTAAAATTGTCGTATTTAAGTGTTTTATTAATTATTAAACGTTACTTAAAATTACGACTGGTCCTTCTTTCTACAACCGTATCGAAGAAAAACAAACAACAATCTACTAAGGTGCAGTAGTGAACGACAAACTCAACAGTCCACTCCAATAATCTAGTTCATTACAAATCCTAAGATTGGCCTTCGAGCCGGATATAAACCAGTGCAATATCGATCCTTTGATCCGTGATATAAACCAGTGCAACTCTAAACTAAACGTAATCTCATACACGTAAATCGAAGTGAACTCTCTCGCTAAACAAAGTGCAAACAAAAAAAGTGATAACAGATCAACAAGTGCACCATCAGCAAGTGTACCATCAGAAAAATTCCACTGATCGAATCATCTATAAACTCACACCTGTAAGCAAGAAACTGCAGGAGACTCTTCGCTGGATTGGAAAAGGTCAGTGTATTTCAATTTATTGTACATCACTATCTCACTGAAGAAAAATTGAAAAAAGGCATTTAATTTTGAACTCCTTAAATTGTTTAATATATTTTAAGTTCTATGTAAAATCAAATATTCAGTTTAATTACAGTAGCTCATATAAAACATTATCTCAAAAATTCCCAGCATCTGATTTTATGTGATAAATATATCATTCAAAATTTTGTTCTTAAACTTAAAACAAACAAACCATAATGGATCTAAAAACTTTAATCAATGAACGCGAGTCAGTCAAAAGTAAATTCACTAGAATAAATATCCAATTAGAATCAGAATTAAACAACTTAGATATATTTGATCTGGAAATTCTACAAGAAGAAATTATAAGAAACTTTAACCAATATGAACTTACACAAAATAAAATAGAAATATATCCACCTAAGATGAATGAAAAAGAAATCCCAGATCAGGAAGATAGGAACAAAATTGAAATTGATTATCATAAAACTAGGAGTCAATTGGCTAGAGCGATAAAAAAATTAACTACACCTGAAAGTAGCCGTAATGAGTCAGTTAGGGAAACCCCAATAGAATCAAACAAGAACTCACGTATTAGACTACCTGAAATAAAGATAAAAAAGTTTTCAGGAAATCATACTGAATGGGAGAGTTTCTATAACCTGTTCAGAACTAGTGTCCTCGAAAATCGACAACTAAAAGCAGATGCTGAGAAATTTTATTATCTAAAAAGATATCTTGAAAGTGATGCCTTACGTATTGTAGATGTATTACAAGTGAACGATAGAAATTTGCATTTAGTTATAAACTTGTTAAGAGAAACTTATGAGAACAAAACAAAAATTGTACATGTATATTTCTCCGAATTATTGAACATACCACAGTTAAATAAGCACAATCCTACCGAAATTTCAAATTTTTCTACAATTTGTAGACGTAACTGGACACTCTTACAGCATCTAGAACTTGATCACAAAGTCTTATTAGAGGCATTAATAACTTATCTTTATCAACAAAAACTAGATTATGGTTTCAAAAAAGAATTTGAAAAATGCAGGAACAGGGACGGCTTACCAACAGTCGATGAATGTTTACAATTTCTTAAAGAGGAAATTGAAATTCTCGACAATGCCGTTTGTAAAACAAGCCAATCACAAACGTTACAAAACTCATTTTCACACAGAAGGCCTCAATCCCAACCAAAATTCAACAAAAACTTGAACAATCAATCATCTTACTTTAAAAACAATTCGCATAACCTAAATTAAAACATTGACGGGTGCGTTATGTGTTCAGACACTGTGCATAAAATATATACCTGCGAAACTTTTGCATCATTACCGTTAACTAAGCGAAATGAATTTGCTAAAAACAAAAAACTGTGTGTAAATTGCTTAGGCACTAGACACAGTGCTGATACCTGTTTGTCACAAAAGTCATGCTCCCATTGTCACGAAAGACATCATTCTCTTTTACATTTTCAAAATCCACGTAATAACGGACAAAGGCCTTCAAACAATAACAATTTTAATCCAAATCTTAACTCTGACAATCCTTGGTCCCAAAATTCAAGTTTCCAACATAACACTCAAACTTTAAACAATCCTTCAGAGAATCCTATTCAAACTCAGGACAGACCGTCCACATCTCAAAGAATCCAAGACAATCAAACATTTCCAAATTCGTCTAGTCTATCAGCTCTCTTCAACAAAAAATTACTTAGTGTTGTTAGCAACTGCGCAAGCAACAATTTACAATCGACAAAATCAACCTGTTAAGGTAAGAATTCTTCTGGATAACGGAAGTCAAAATTCTTTTATCAGCAAACAACTTGTACAAAAACTCAACTATACTCCATACAAGAAAATCTTGAACATTTCAGGCATATCTGAAACTAATACTCTGTCTAACGAAATGGTGGACATAGTGCTACACTCAAATGTTGACCCCTCGAAGAAGTTCGAAATATCTTACGCTGTGCTTGAAAAAATTACTACAAGTATCCCCCAAGTGAAGTTAAATGTAGATCACGTAACATTACCTTCGCGGATTGTAAACAAGTTAGCAGACAAAACTTTTGCCACATCCGGTAAGATCGATCTATTGATAGGAGAAGATGCTTATTATGATATGTTAACCTATGGCCTCATCAAACTAGGGGACGGCCCACCTACTCTTTTTAATACCCAATCGGGTTACATTATCTCGGGAAAACTGAACTTCCAACAAAAATAAAAAAACACACCCGCTATCTCGTATCATGTAGCCAGAGTGAACCCGAAGACTCCAATTCGGACACTGAATTACAAAGCATTCTCTCTAAATTGTGGGAAATCGAAGAACTCCCAAAACTCAAATCTCTCTCATCCGAAGATGAAGTGGCAGAGTTCATCTTCAAAACCACAACAAAAATTCTCCAAAACGCACATTTCCAAGTTGATATTCCCTTAGTCACACAACACAAAAACTTAGGTGACTCCCTCACAGTTGCTAAAAATAGATTTTTCTCGTTGGAAAAACGATGGCAACAAAATCACGACCTCTATACTGAATATAGGAAATTTATTCATGAATATATATATCTCTAGAACATGCGAAATATGTACCGCTATCGTTGCAAAATTCTCGTTCAAAAAACAAATATTTTATCCCTCATTTGCCAGTTTATCGACAAGATCGAATTACGACCAAACTGCGAGTCGTATTTGATGCTTCTTGTAAAACCAACTCGGTTTTTCATCAAACGACATTTGCCTTAAATATCATCAAATTCAGCCTAACCTATACGATATCTTGTGCAGGTTCAGAACCTTCAAATACACGTTAATTGTTGATTTGGAGAAAATGTTTAGATAAATTCGAATTAACCCCAAAAAAATTTTGTGGAGAGACTCACCTAAAGAACCGCTAGAATGTATTGAATGACAAACAATAACTTATGGTATGAATTGTAGTCCATTCCTCTCAACTAGAGTTTTGAAGTACCAATAAAAATCTTCCTCTAGCCTCGGACGCAGTTCTCACACAGACGTACATAGATGATATTTTAACGGGATGCGATTCAATCGAATCACTCGGAAACCTCTATTTCGAACTGAAATACAGCTGTCCCTCGATAATCCGACAGTTTTTAATCCGACGCACTGCCGGCAGCAACATGCATCTCCCTTCCTCCGCTCCGGCAGGAAGCAAAACAAACCTGCAGTGACATGAATTCTCCTCCCTCCGCTCTGTGGGGACAGATCAGTCCAGAGTAGTTAGTTCAGCAGTTGTGTTGTATAGTTTCGGACGTACAGTATTTACTATTGCTTTGTGTTACGTTTTCACAGTGTGATTGCGTGTAGTGACAGTGTAAAAATGGCAAGCACAAGTGTGAAACGTAAACATAAAACATTAAGTTTATCTGAAAAATGGGAAATTATTAAACGAATAGACCGTGGTGAAACTCCGAGTGCAATATCTAAAGAGTATGACATTGGACGACCTACTGTCTACGATATTGTGAAAAATAGGGAAAAAATTGAAAAATTCATAAAGTCTGTTGATGATGAGCCCAGGAAAAGACTAGCGAGTTGCCCGAGGTCGAAGACTCTCTTTTCATTTGGTTCAAACAGCAGCGAAACCGGAATTCACCTATTTCAGGAGACATTTTGAAACAAAAAGCCCAATTTTTTTACCAAGAAATAACAAAGAAAACTGATTTCCGCGCTAGTCACGGGTGGTTTGAAAACTTCAAAAAACGCCATGGTATACGATTTATGCAGATGAGTGGCGAAAAAGTGTCTGCTAACGAGTCTGAAATCCAGGAATTCATTGAAAAATTGGACGCAAAAATCAATGAACTTGGCCTAGTTCCTGAACAAATTTATAACGCCGATGAAACCGGCTTGAATTGGCGTCAGCTACTAACAAAGTCATTTGTAACTGAAGATGAAAAGAAAGTTTCTGGAAGAAAATTACAAAAAGAAAGAATCAATCTGATGGTATGTGCGAATGCGTCAGGAACTCACAAGTTGAAACTGTTAGTTGGTAAATCAAAAAACCCACGTGCGTTAAAAAATGTAAAGGTCGAATCTTTACCAGTAACCAACATGTGTCGAAGCCGTGCATGGGTCACAAAAGAGGTTTTTCATGATTGGTACTTTAAAAGCTTTGTCCCTCGAGTTAAGCAAGAACTAAAAAAGGAGAAGTTACAAGCGAAAGCCCTTCTATTGCTTGACAACGCACCCGGACACCCTGACAAGGATGAATTAAAAGTTAAAACTGCCGATGGTTACATTGAGGTAATGTACTTGCCCAAAAACACGACCGCTTTGATCCAGCCAATGGACCAAAACGTCATAAAGACTCTCAAGGCACATTACAAAAAGCGCCTTTTAATGGATGTTGTCAGTCAACCTAATGATGACATTGCAGCCATTTTGAAATCCTTTAACATTAAGGATGCGATTTTGAATGCAGCATTTGCTTGGCAGCAACTGAAAAGCACAACCTTGATAAAATCTTGGAAGAATATTTGGCCTAACAACCCACATCTTACAACATGCAACTCTTCTTCCAACGATTCTGAATCTATTTTGGAGGCTGCACTTGAAATTTGTAACGAAGTGGAACTTCCGCCAGTATCAAGTGAGGAATTCAGAACATAGATTGTTGAGGACAACCTTGCTAGTGATGTATCAGACGCAGAAATAATCCAGGCAGTCATGACAGTAGATGACGAAGTGAACGAGGAGGCAGTGCCAGAGAAAAACTTCACCGTCAGCTGCGATGAAGCGTTATCGGCAACGAAAACTTTGCTTCGTTGGTGTGAGGAGAGAGAATTAGACTTTTCAAATATTTTCATGTTAAAAGGGATTCAAGAACAAGCAATGACGGACTTGCTGCGTACGAAGAAACAAAAGAAAATCACAGACTTCTTTAATGTGTAAATATGTATGTACATATTGTATATGTATTTTACTTAAATTTCTTTCCGTATTTCTCTTAAAAACTTACATGTATGTAGTGTCATTTTGTATCGTGGTATTAATAAATGTACATTTACTGTTTCTTCCTTTTTTTTTTAACTTCATTGTGTTCAAACGCATTAAGAATAAAACATCTTTGATAATATGACATTTTTGGTAATCCGACATTTTCGGTAATCCGACTCTCCTCGGTCCCTTAACTATCGGATTATCGAGGGACAGCTGTAATTGCTTGAACCGGCTGGTTTCCATTTGCATAAATGGGGTTCTAACTCTCACACTTTTCTAAAAAAGATGTCGCAGATACAAATAACTGAATTTGACATAAACCTAGATCAATTTCCGTCTAAAGTTGTAGGGCCATTTGCACCGCACTAGTGCAAAACTTCTGTTAACAAAACCAGGTTTAACTTGATTAAAACTTAGATTAACTGTTTGGTTTGCACCGTCATTTATTTAAACTAGATTAAAGTTAAGCCACGGTTCTGGTAATTTTTCTATAACTTGGTACTTCACTTGCATAATTCTTTACCTAGATTACACCTGTTTGGCCGACCAATAAATGAGTGTTTTTTGTGGGAATATTTAGTTTATGCAGTAATCCTAGGATTCTTTAATCTTCTGTTGATAATTTATTATAATTGTATGCCGAGCAATGAAATAAATCATGAGCCTGTACATGGGAAAACAGGGTTTAGTCAAAAAGACCATTTGAAATTCAGAAATGTGTTAATAAATACCTTAATATATATTTTTTAATTATTAATTATTTTTTGTGACCACTGTTACTTAACAATTATTTATTATCTGGTTTGGATAAACTAGAAACAGGTTTAACAGAACAAAATACTTGTTATTTTGTTTAAATATTTTTTGTGTATTTTTTCTCTGGGCAGGTTCTCAAAGGTGACCTAAAATCAAACTCCAGACAGTTTCTTAAATACTTCTTTATTATATAGTATAGATAAACAGTGCGATTAATTTAGGATTAATAATAAAAATTAAACTCTCGAAATGTTTAAGGATCCGAAAAATGGCTAAATAAGATCTCTTTGAACTAAAAATAAAAAGAATTCACAAAAAGTGGGATCCTTTTCTTGTGTAGGTCTAAATTCCTGAACTTGCATAAAATCTTAGGATGGTTAGGAGCTGATTAATTGGTGATACGGTATCTGGTTTCTAAAAAATAAGGTAGTAATCCTGTACTTTTATTTTTCTCTTTTTTTCCTTATCACTAACCAAAAAATAATGATTCTATGATAAACTTACAAATGGGGATATTCTAGTTGAGCTTCTATTATTTCCAGAAGTGATAGCTGTCCCTTTTAATAATCTGAATCTTCTAAAAAACTCAATTCATCCAAGTCATCAACATACATAATTTGACCTTTCATAAATACGCCTACGAAAGCCGAAATCGTTAATTTCCAAAGTATCTAAAAAATCCTCTAAGAAAGTTTCTTCTTTCAATTCCAAATAATCCACATTTTTATACAAAAAAATACCACTTGTAGGCAGCGTAGGCGTAGACACACATAAAATGTAGGATTAAGATTCAAAGCTTAGCCTTAAACGTTGAATAATTCCTCGAATTTGGGAGATTAAATTTAACAGCTAGTTAAGGCAATAAAACTCTGTTTAAGTGACGGTGCAAGATAATCATGTACTTAAAACTTGGTTTAGGTCGTAAACCATAGTTAACAACTACGGTGCAAGTGGCCCTTAGGCGTAAAATGGAATCCCATAAGGGCCACAAGTGATGAGTTCCAAATATCCGTACCCACTGAAGTCGTCAGTGAGGACAATATCACCAAGAGAAATATTCTGTCACAAATTTCACAATGTTATGACCCCCTGGGTTTTGTTAACCCCGCGGTCGTTAAAGGAAAGATGCTAATGCAGAAAATCTGGAAATTAGAGTGTTATTGGGATGATAAAATCACCGATAAGGAAATCTTACAGAAATGGGAAGAATTCCTAAACAACATCTGTCAAATCAAGCATTTAAAAATTCCTCGTCTTATCTTCAATCACAAAGAAATGAGCAACATTGAACTTCACTCCTTTTCAGATGCGAGTACCGAAGCGTGCGGCGCATGTGTCTACATCAGAACCATTTACACCGATAAAACAGTTTTTCCACTACTAGATATGAAGTTGACAATTATTGCGTCTTCTAGCCAACTGAGAAGTTGAATTTCTCTATTAGTGGTTACATATACGTAATAAATAAAATATACTGCTAACCTTAGAGTAATAATAAACATAGAGAGGGAAATTCATTCATAAACACGTTTATTTTTGCGGCCAACAATTCTAAACGCTGGTAGTGAAATAATGAATGAATTACAAAAGTGGGGATGGTATTGTAGCTACATGGGCTTGGTAATTTCGGCTGTTTTTCTGACAAACTTGGAAACTTGGCACCGACGAAACATGATAATCCAAAAACATTAAATTAATTAACTTAAAAGTTTATTTTGTCACTAAAAGTTTTGAAAAGCACATCAAAACGAAAGAACGAAATGTTTACTCTCTAGTCGTAATGGCGCTCGTATAAACAAACCACGTTTGACATTATTTACTACAATACTACGACCTATTCGAAATGATCGTCGATCACAGTCTGACGATATTTGCATATCTCTTTATATGGTAATTAAACAAGGACAAAACTACTAAATAGATTACTATTGACACATTAAACAGGTACTGAAATTTTGAGCAATGTTGCCACTTTTAGTTATAACCATTAATGTATCTAAGGATACAACAAATACTTGGTTAAAATTTATATAAGAATATGCCTTTATTAAATAAAATTCAAGTATTATTATTTAATTTTAAAAATAGCGACTCAAACGCATAAATTAGTATGACTTTTTAACACATTTTCAATTAAACTTCTAATTTCATTTTTCCTGCAACTAAAGAGACTTTGTAAATATGGCAAAGCAGTGTAAGTGTCCGCAAGTGGGCTTAGAATGTGACTCAATGTTTGGGGCAAGAAAAGATCAAAACAAACATATCTATTTTATTTATTAATCTGAGCTGCTAACTGCCTATATCTCCAATAAGCGAAATGCGTTCTATTAAGAGTGAGAGATCCGACTACACTCTGTGTGGCCATGCTAGTTATGCGCAAGTGTTGTATTTGCCGCCTGTAATATTTTTAAACGAAGATATTTGAGTCAACAAAAACTTCGTGTATGATTTTTGATTTGACCAAATAAACTGCAATTATGTAATTACATTTTTTTCACTTCTAACATAAATCTCAAATAACGTCTATAATAGTTGTCTAGGTTACTACAAAAGGAATAGAAAGTAGATAAACATGAAATATATAATGAGCACATAACCAATTAGAGTTATTATTTTTATAAATCATTTCTTCGATATCTACATACTAATATAGCCATAGATATTGACAAATTAAATGAAGATGGAGTACCTCATGGGATGATTTGTTTTCAAACGGAATTTATTTTTATATACTTGTAGACATTTACCTATGAAAATTTAAATTAGGTCCAATCTCATTACATAAAAAGCACCGTCGTGGAGACATACTTAGTTCTTAATAAAAGTCTAAATAAAAGAAACAAAGTGTCCAAACAAACAACTATAGAGAAAATAAAATATATTATTTGTCTATGCAAACAACCTTTACCTCTCCCCTGAAGGTCTAAAAGCGTCAAAGCGGGAATGATACAGCTAATGATATTAAACAACGCAACGTCTCGTGACTCGCATGCGCGTATTGATCTTGGCCACAGACGGTGCAGAGTGTCGGCACTCTAATGATCTCCACGCTTACCTGACCGCTAGGCGCAGTATATTTTATTTATATGTATATGAGTGGTTAACAATTTTTCTATTGTTAACCTAGGTCAATAATGGATAATTTCAAATGTTTTGAGAATCCACGGATAGTAGTTTAACAAAAACTGCAACATAATTTTGTGTTCCCAAAAGATTTTCTTCAACGTATTTGCTTTTTGAAATTACCTAACACGATAAAATTATTTGAATAAAAATGTCATTAGTTTATAATTCGCGCTCATCCAATAATGACTGATGCATCCCGTAACAACAACATGGCGATAATAACAAACGATGGGTGCGTTCAGAAAACACAACCGTTGCGTCAATGTCCTGTGAACGCACTTTAATACATAACATTATACGTTGGAATTGTTTCTTAATAATAATTCCTATTTTTTCACGAATACCACGTCTTCTTACATTATAATCATGTGGTAATGGTTCCTGCAAATCTTCTATTGCATTGGTTATAATATTCCTGTTTGTAGCAATTATGTTTCCATCATCTAATAACGCAAGAATTAGATTGTATCTAGCCATAATTTCAATATTAATGTTTTCTAAAGAAATTATCGTTCAGCAGACACACGTCAACCATTATTATTAGTTGCTCAGTGAGCGCTCATCAACGGTTGAGCTATAAGTTATGTTTTATGAACGCACCTGTTGTTTACAAATAAGTTTTACTAGTGGAAATGTCAATATGTATAAGACTACTTGATTTTTGTTTTATTAATGGAAAGGCGAATTTACATTTCTGTGTTACTCGATTTTTATAAGAAATATTTTAATTTTTGCCTTAAATTTGGCTAGTAGTAGAAAAAATTGTATTTACACCACGGTGGTGAAGACATTTATAGGCCTCGCACCTTATTCCGCTCGGGGCAAAGCCCCTCGCGAAATAATCTTGGTGTAATAACAGTCTTCACCACCTTGGTGTATAATATACTATTCATGTATTCTTGTAATGCGTATTGCCCAGGTAAGCCCAAAGGAGACAGAGTTCAATTAAATTAACTGATTTATTTCTAAAAAATATTATTTACAATGACAAAAATAAACTAAAATTCAATATTCTATATATATATATATATATATATATATATATATATATATATATATATATATATATTACTCTGGTACGTAAATATTTTGAAGGTCACGCTTCGATGGTCCGTATCCTTTCGTCGATCGATAGGTACTGATGGTCCGAATAGTAGGTAGGTGTAACTGTAGCGGTGTGTATTTCGATTCCGGCGATATACTCGACGATGTACGGGATTCTCTGCGTCCTATGGAACGTTCAGACAGCCAGGGATATGAGCAACCGGCGGATCAATACTCTTTCGGTTTTAATCTCAAGATTTGAGAGTATCGTTTGTAGCTAGTCAGTACCCAGCTTAACGAATACCTCTGCTTGCAGGGACTGTAGTTATTACGACGCGTCAATACCACACCGAAATTATACTAACAGTTAAAGCGATCGTTTATAGCCAGTCAGTACCCGGCTTAACGGCGCTTCCCTACGAAGATACTGTAGAGCTTTCAGTGTGTCAGTACCACACCGAAATTCTTCTAACAGTTTGAACAATCGTTCTCGTTTCCATCAATGCCAGAGACCAACGGCCGTTCTAATGAATGATGTATAAAATCGGATCAATACTCCGACTTAGTACAACACTCGGCGGTGGATAGTGTAAAGCGTTTAAGGTTAAAGTCAATACTCTCGACCTACGTTTTGCACTGGAGGCGGCTGAATTTGGAGGAGCAGGAGTCCGTAAACCAAGTCGTCTCATCGTCTGTCGGTTTGCATTTTTATATCCATCGTAGTGGTGGTGGTAGTCTCCTTCCCTTCTACTGTCGATTCTTTGTGCGAATCCTGGCGTGGGGCTTTGCTGTTCTGGTGGGGTACATAGTCATCGCGGCGCTAACTGGTTTCTTCAATCGAGTTTTATAGTAATGAATTTATATCATTACATTCTGATATCAGCAAAATCGCGTGTTGCACCACTGAAAACTATCACAATTGCCAGATTTAAACTCTGTGGTATACTATTATCCTCGAATCTGACTCAAAGAGTCAAAAACGTTCTAGAAACCAAAATCAACATAAATTCTGTTAACTTGTGGACAGACTCTCAAATTGCACTCTGTTGGTGCAAAAGCCACCCAAGTCGATGGTCGGTATTTGTATCAAATAGAGTAGCAAAAATACAAACGATAACACAAAATTTCCAGTGGCGGCACGTGCGATCAAGTGATAATCCAGCTGACATGCTGTCACGCGGAAAATTCACTCCTGAAATCCACCCCATGTGGTTTAATGGACCCAAATTCCTCAGTGAATTTAGTTCGGATTTCCCCCAACACGAGATTAAAAAAATCTTGTCAACCTACCTGAGGAAAGAAAGGTGGCCCTAACAATCATTTCTAACCAATACAATTTTTGGCAAAACACTTTCTCAAACTTCTCTTCGTTTTCCAAACTACAGCGAACAGTGGCGTACGTTCTAAGATTTACTCACAATTCGAGAAACAGAGAAAATCGATTGAAAGGACCTCCGTCAGTCAGAAAATTGAATTCATCATTAAACTTCATTATCAAACAAGTTCAAAATCAGTCCTTTTCAACAGAAATAGTGGAACTTTCAAAAAATAAAAATTTGTCAAACAAGCAACTTAAAACCATTTCTAGATACTTCCGGATATCCCCGTGTCGGAGGTAGGTTGGAAAATGCCGAAATATCCTTCGATCAAAGGCACCCAATCTTATTACCTTCAAAAAATCAAATAACTTCCCTTATCCTCAAGCAACAACATGTGCGTATGGGCCATGCTGGCGGACAAAATGCGCTATCAAATGTACGATTGCGCTACAGGCCATTCAATGGTTTAAGGCAAATAAAACAAATAATCATAAATTGTAAGATTTGTTATCGATTAAATGCACAGACGGCTCAACAGATAATGGCCGACCTTCCGAAAGACAGGGTCACATATTCGCGTCCTTTTCAAAAAGTTGGTGTCGATTTCGGAGGCCCTTTTTTATAAAATCTTCCACCCTACGCAAAGCTCCCGTAACAAAATGTTACATACCAATTTTCGTATGCATGATGACCAAAGCCGCGCATATAGAACTAGTATCCGACCTCACTACGGACGCATTTATAGCCGCTTTAAAACGTTTTGTAGCTAGACGGGAATTACATCCTGTATATTGCCGACGTATCCACTGGGTTCCGGTACTGCAACGACCGTTGGTGCAACCTCAGCACATTCAACATATAAATACAAATTGTAAATATATTTAATTTAGTCTGCGTATTATTTTTCATCTACACATCCTGTTTATACAATTTATATATTTTACTGTTATTTTTCAAAGTCGATATTTTGTATTTTTAAGTGAATAAAAGTTTTTAAAAACAAAGTTCGTGTAACGAATCATATATTTGGCGCAGTCAGTAGGATTGTCACGAAAGGCATCCAACGCGGAAAACTTTTAGCTATTTCAATAGTGAAGTGACAATCAAACTAAGTAAAGTATCCAGTTCAATCCTAAGAAGTCCAGGACCAAGTGCAAATGAAGACCGTACTGTAAGTCGATTTATTTTTATTCATTGTATATGTCAGACTCCTCTAGTGCTTCATCTTCCTTCAGTGATAGCGAGAACGACCTAGAGTTAAATTTAATAGCAACACATCTAATAATAATTTAGAAATAGAAATACTTGCTCAAACTTTAAATTCATTTTCTTTGAACGAAAATAACTTAGAATATTCCCAATTTTAGCAAAGTTCATGCCGAAACCATTCCAGATTTCGATGGTAACGAGAATGAACTACAATTTTTCTTAGAAAGTATCGATAGCATTGTAAATCATTTCTACGATATTACAAATGCCGATAATTACCAAAACATTATAATTTTTAGAACTATAATAAGTAAATTGAAAGGAAATGCAAGAAAAGTCATTAACATTAGTGGGTGTACCACAATAAATCAAACAAAACAAGAATTAATTAGAAATTTTAGTGATCCTAGAGATGAAACATGCTTATCTCTTGATTTGAATAACTTAAGGCAAGGGCATAACGAATCCCCGTACCAATTTTATGATAAAGTTAGAAAAGTATTGCATACTCTTTCTAACTATTGAGCTTTACATGAAAACGATAAAACACACGTGCATTCAAGCAAAATATGTATAATAATCAAGCTTTACAAGTATTTTTAGCAGGTTTAAGAAATCCGTATGGTATCATGGTTCGTACAAAAGAACCTCAAACTATGCTAGACGTCATAAATTTTATAAAAAAAGAAGATAATATTAGATATCTCCAAAATAATTCTAATTTTCAACCGAACTCTAAAAATTTTAATAATCAAACTAGGCCAAAATTTAATCCAGTACAAAACAATTCACAAATTCCAAATCACTCTCGTAACTTTAATAGAAATAACAATTTTAATTTTAATCAAAGAATTCCTCAACCACAAAAATCTAGTTTTCAAAATAATAATCCTCAACCTAACAATAATTTCCCACGAGGTCCAATTCATGTTCAACCCAGACCAATTAATAATAATCAAAGACATTTTTCTAATGCACAAGTATTCGGCAGGACCAAACCTAAAAATGTTTGGAAACCAAACCCAAACTATATTCCAAATAACGGGCCCAGACCTGTACCTATGACAACTACAACTAGACAAAATAATAATCATTCTCAAGTACAATCACCTCAAAACCGTAGGTGGGTGTCCGAAGAATTATATAATGTAGAACATGTTGATAATGTAGATAACGTTATACAAGAAAATAATTGTTGACTACTGTGAACTTCAATATAATAATGATAATTTTGAAAATTTTCACGAAGATCCGCCTCTCGACGCGAAACACTGATAGAATATAACAATTCATCCGATAAAAGAGAACTACCTTATATTACTATAAAAAATCTACCATTAAAATTATTAATCGATTCCGGTGCAACTAAATCTTTTTTGTCTCCAGAAATAATTGATAAATATTTCGCTGAGTATAAAGGTCTATTTATAAACTTGCAGTTGCCGTCGCTGTTACCGTTCCCGCTCCCGTTGCAGTTGCCGTTGTTAGTGTCAATTTATAAACCTGATATTTGATGTTCGCCGCCGTTGTGTTCAGGGTAGATAATCTTTATCTTTATTACCTCTTTCTACTTCTACAATGATTTCATGAGTCAATGTCATGAAGAACATTATTGTCATCGATATCGAAATTCATTCTTCACAAAGCACAAATCATCAAATCAATAAAAATAAATCTTAATCAACGTAAATCAGCTACCCAGGTTTTAATAAAATATTTAAGGTTATGGTAAACCCACTTAACTTGATTCTTGCCAAACGACCAGGCTTTTGATTGGTTAATATGCGAACGGAACGAACAGCGAACTGCAAAACTTAAAACTTCGTTATGTCTGAACGTCAGGGAACGTCACGCTCAACGGCGAAGGGTAACAGCAACGGAGAATATGAATGCGCAAATGTGAAAGTAGCTTTTTAACTTTCAACGGAAACGGCAACTGCAAGTTTATAAATCGGCCTTAAAAGTCATGAACCTTTCGTTGTCTCAACGTCCTTCGGTTCATCACGTCATAATACTTCCGTAAGCATACCCGTGCTCTCAGAATTTAACGATGATAAAAATGTAACATTTTATGCGTATAAATTTCATTGTATTTTCGATGGATTACTCGGAGTAGATTTATTACAATCACTCGGGGTTAATATTGATTTTCCAAATTCTCAAATTAAATCAAGAAATGCTAATTTACCAATTAATTACTTTAAAGCAACTCCAAAGAAAATTGTGTCAAAAATTATACCAGGTCAAACAATCACAAAACTTGTTATTCCAGTCACAACGTTCACAGGAGAAATTTTAATACCTCAACAAATTTTAGACAATTGCATTATACCCGAATGTATCTCAGTCGCTAATAACGGTTGGGCAACTGTCGAAATTCGTAACAGTTCCGACGACGATACAAATTTTACCATTTTATATCCTATTAATAGTATCCCTGTAAAAAATAATTTTGAAATGTACCATTTTGATATTAAAAATGACAATAACGAATATAAATATGACGAAATTGACAATCTCATTAGAACAGACCATTTAAATGACGAAGAAAAAAGAGAAATTCTTAATATGTGTAGGAAATACGCTGATATCTTTCATAAAGACCAAAGTCAGTTAACTTTTACAAACGAAATTAAACATAGAATTCGTACTACTGATGAAATTCCTGTTTATACTAAAAGTTACCCTTACCCATACGTCCATAAAAAGAAGTTAAATTACAAATTGAAAAAATGTTAGAGCAAAATATAATTAGGCCGAGTAATTGGCCATGCTCATCGCCTATTTGGATCGTAGCAAAGAAAGCCGACGCTTCTGGCAAGAAGAAGTGGAGAATCGTCGTGGATTATAGAAAAATCAACGAGAAAACCATTCCTGACAAATATCCAATTCCCCGCATAGATACAATTCTAAACAAACTTGGTAAATGTAACTATTTTTCAACATTGGACTTAGCATCGGGTTTTCACCAAATCGAGATGCACCCGGACGACGTACAAAAAACAGCGTTTACTGTAGAAAATGGGCATTACGAGTATTTAAGGATGAGTTATGGCTTAAGAAATGCTCCAGCTACCTTTGAACGCGTAATGGACAACATCCTCAGAGGACTACTAGGAGAAATTTGCTTAGTATATCTCGACGATATAATAATTTATTCGACATCACTACAAGAACACATGGTTAATTTGAAAAACGTATTCCAACGACTTCGGGAGAGCAATTTCAAAATTCAGTTAGACAAATGTGAATTTTTAAGAAAGGAAACCGCTTATTTAGGGCACATTATTACAATAGATGGTGTTAGACCAAACCCAAATAAAATTAAAGCTATAAAATTATTCCCAATTCCAAAAACGACTAAAGGAATTGTTATTATAGAAAATTCATACCTAACTTTGCACAAATTACTAAACCTTTGACTTCATGTTTGAAAAAGGGTTCAAAGATAGAATTTACACCTGAATATGTACAATGTTTCGAGGCATGCAAAGAACTGTTAAGTCACGATCCTATTTTAATATATCCTGACTTTACACAGGAATTTATCTTACCAACTGACGCTAGCGGATTCGCAATAGGCGCAATACTATCACAAGGTCCTGTAGGCCAAGACCGACCTGTGGCTTATGCCTCAAGGACGCTAAACCAAGCAGAACAAAATTATAGTACAATCGAAAGAGAGTTACTCGCGACTGTATGGGCTACGAAGTATTTTCGGCCTTATTTATACGGTCGAAAATTCAAAATATATTGTGATCATAAACCTTTACATTGGCTTTTCTCAATAAAAGAGCCCAATGCTCGTCTCACGAGATGGAGACTGAAACTAGAAGAATTCGATTATCAAATTGTTTATAGAAAAGGAACCTTGATTAAAAATGTAGATGCTCTTTCTCGAATTAAAATAAACGAAATCAATGCAAATGACATTTTTGAATACATGAACGATTTCAACATAAATATTTCTATTGACAGCAACAATGAACAAAATGATCAACAAAATACATCTCTCGATAATGAATCAATTGTGGGAAATATTGAAGAAACCCCTCAGGTAACAGACACTGACATAGAAAATATAATTAACGAATTATGTCCAGACAATGACTATGACACCATACACACTAGTCACGAAAATCCAATATTAGAAATTCCCATATCAGAAACGCCTAATAATCATTTTCAAAATCAAATATTTCTTAAAATAGTATTTCATTCACCAGCAGCACCAAAAGTTACTAAACTTTATGACAATAAAACTAAAACCACCATACAAATTTCAGAAACAAACTTCAAACCTGAAATTATTCAAATATTTAAAGAATTTACCTCTACAAAGAAATTATTTGCTATAAATATTGATTGATTAGATTTAATTCCAAAACTATGTACAACATTGCAAGAAATTTTTAAAAATTCCGCATTCAAAGCTATTATTTGTAACAATGTTTTAGAAGATGTAATTGGCCACAATTCACAGATAGAAATAGTACAAATGTATCATGAACGTAAGAACAATTACAGAGGAATTAATGAAACTGAAATAGAAATTAAACTTAAATATTATTGGCCAAATATCAGAAGTACTGTAACTAAATATATAATTAATTGCAAGCTATGACAGAAATCCCCCAAAATAAAAATTCGAATTAACACCAACACCTAATAAACCTTTTGAAATAGTTCACGCAGATGTTTTCACAATTAAAGGACAAAAATTCTTGACAGTTATTGATAGATTTGGTAAATACGCGCAAGCATATCATTTAGTAGGAGTAACCGCAATACATATAGCTAAAGCTTTCATGAGTCTTCTCACTCATTATGGTGCACCTAAAATGTTAGTAATTGATTGAGGTACCGAATTAAAAAATCATGTTATTGAAGACTTTGCAAAATTACACAAAATTGAACTTAATTATACTACGGCATTGAATCCAAATTCTAATAGCATAATCGAACGTTTTCACTCAACTTTAATTGATGATATAAGAATTATACAAGAAACTCATAAAAATCTCAATATCTTAGACCAAATGCCTTATGCAATTTTAGGATACAATAACTCCATTCATAGTGCAACAAAGTTACGTCCAATAGAAATTATTTCAGGACACTTAGATACAAACAACCCTCTTAATATTGACATTAATCAAAAATTGTATTCTAATTACATAACTAAACATGAAGAAACTACCGCTGAAATTTATAAAACGTTAAATGAACACATGGCAAATCAAAAAGGTTGGAAAAGACTAACGCAAATAGACATGAACCATTAACTTACGTCCCAGGTGAATTAGCATATCATAAAACTAATGCTCGTAATAAAATTAGTCCTAGATTTAAAGCCAAACCAATAAAACAAAATGAAAAAATCAAAGTTAAAACTTACAAAACAATCTCACCTCGTAATAGCAAACAAAAATTAGTTACCGCCACCTATCATAAAAATAACTTAAAAAGGCCACTTGCTAATCAAAAAATTCTACCATTACAGAATCCTCCTATCGCTGGTAGTAGCAAGGCAGGCACAGGAAATTAAAATTGTTAGTTTGGAGTCCAATCCAGGCATAGTGGCATACTAAAATTTGTAGACGGCAGTAAAAGAATTAAGAGAGGAATTTTAAATGGTTTAGGAACAATATTCAAAAGCATATCTGGTAACATAGATGCAGAAGATGGCAAACGTTACGATGATGCCATTGTTTTATTAAGTTCAAATCAAAAAGATATAGCAAATAGTTTCAACAAACAAATATCATTAACCAGTCAAATTATAGATGATTATAACAGTAGTGTCTCACTAATAAAACAAAATGAAGAAGATATAACAGGAAAACTAAATGAGCTAAGTTCTGAACTTGAAGAATTTGTTAATGATTTTTCCTCTTATTTCCTAGCAAAAAATCTCTTGATCAAATACAAGCAGCACTTAAAATCTTAATAGAAACACTAAATAATATTGAAAATTCTATTGCATTTGCAAAATTAAAAACGTTGCATTATAGTGTTCTAAAGTTTGAACATCTAGAATTTATAGTTAAAACATTACTCAAATATTATCCAATTAATACCCTAATCTTTGGCAGTGATTCTCAAAATTTATTTAAATACTATAACATTTTAACCGTTGATTCTTATTACTCTAAAGACAGAATTGTTTTCGTTACTCACTTTCTCTTAGTTAAACCCGAAACTTATACTTATTTTCACCTGTATTCTATTCCCACAAAAAATAACACTGTCCTTATCCCACCTAAGCCTTTTCTGGCAATGCAAGGCAATCAGTACGAGTACGAAGATCAAGAATGTGAAAATATCCACTGTATTTTTGCCCCAACGAAAAACCCATGGTAGATGCCCAATCCGAAGAATGCATCCACCAATTGTTGCAACTAAGAACTGAAGATCAACCGAAATGTGTACCAGTGCCAATTATCGTAGAAAACGAAATTATCGAAAGTATAAATTAAGCGCATTATATCGCAGTATTCCCAGAAGAAACGCAAATCAAAACCACTTGTACAAAAACCGATTTCATATCCCTAAAGGGCACCTATTTTATAGAACTACCACCGAGATGTAAACGCCAACCCACAACAAAAAAGGTCAACGAAGTCACAGCTGATCCAAAACCAAAACCGAGAACTTTCCAAGAAGAAGAAGAAGATGAGTAATATATCCACACCCTGTATGGATCTCTCTGGGGATGGAGGAATTACATCCTGTATATTGCCGACGTATCCACTGGGTTCCAGTACTGCAACGACCGTTGGTGCAACCTCAGCACATTCAACATATAAATACAAATTGTAACTATATTTAATTTAGTCTGCATATTATATGTTATCTACACATCCTGTTTATACAATTTATATATTTTACTGTTATTTTTCAAAGTCGATATTTTGTTTTTTAAGTGAATAAAAATTTTTAAAAACAAAGTTCGTGTAACGAAACATATATTTCGGGATAACCCCACTGTCATTTACTCAGATAATGCGACAAATTTTCTTGGAGCTAGAAATCGGATAAGAGAACTTTATAATCACTTTCAGAAGAACGAATTTACGGATACTATACAAAATTATCTGACTCAAAACGAGACACAGTGGAAATTTATTCCGCCAAGATCCCCACATTGGGGAGGAATTTGGGAGGCTGCTATTAAAAGCGCCAAGTATCATATCTCAAGACTCATCGGCTTATCAAAACAATCGAACAATTCTCAACTATTCTTGCTCAAATCGAAGCAATATTAAACTCACGGCCCTTGTGTACCCTGTCTAGCGATCCCTCTGATTTTCAATATCTCACTCCTGGGCATTTCCTGATTGGATCAAGTCTGACGGCTTATCCGGAGAAAGACTTATCTCATGTACCAGAAAACAAAATTAAATTTTGGCAACAATGCACAAAAACTCAGCAGCTGTTCTGGATAGACTACAGAATAGACCAAAATGGCTAAAAACATATGAGAACCTACCAATAAACGATCTAGTCCTCTTAAAGGAAGAAAACATTCTACCTCTCAATTGACCTATGGCAAGGGTCATAGAAACCATGAGCGGACCTGACGGAAAAGTTAGGGTCGTACGCCTAAAAACTAAAACAGGCGAAGCTACTAGGGCTATAACGAAACTGTGCCCACTTCCCAAACAACACACCATGTCTTGTGAAGAACATAATTAACCATTAAAATATGTTAATCGGTCAGCGACTTGCCTAATCAACCTCAATTAGCAGTCGCGACTTTCTTAGTTGTAAGTTATGTCTAAGCTATAACAAAACTTGCAATTTTACTTTATCCTTATCTATACTTAAACTTATGTAACTTTCTCGCACTCTCTCTCTTAATGCACAGACTTCATTTCCGGGGGAGAATGTTGTGAGATGACATGCTATATATATATATCACGATGACAAATCAATCGTGAGTCGGACAAGTTTGAATGTCGATTGTAACGTAGCCATAAGTACCTGTTCAACAAAAGTCTTTTTATAAAATAGAAATTATGGAACTTTCCAAAACAATTAAAATGTTACTACAAATAACTTTGAGTAATCTACGATCCTCCAATTAGCACCGTGAACAATATTTCAAACCCTTTCACAAATGAATAGGGAATCAAATATTCGAAATGAATGTTTTATGGATTGACATAAATTAACTAACAGGACACTATTTATCGCTTCACGGTAAAGTGGGTAATTAACTTTATGTCAAAAAATATCACCATTCAAATAACAGAGTTACAGTCCGAAAGAGAAAGTCCTACCCTATCCTAATACTTGTATCTACAGAAATTAACCAATTTAAAGAGAGTCAGTTTCTCAACTTCAAGGAGTACACAACTGAATCCACTCTGGATCGGTCGACATAAAAAAGTGTGACAATTCCTCGCGTTCAATACATACAGTGTACGTAAACTATATCTTGTTCAACCGGAAGTGTTAAAATATCTCTCGCGTTACGACGCAATAGAAAAACGTGCAAATTTCTGTGACTTCGTTCGGGAATTAGCGAAAAAGTATACATATCTACCACACAAGCATTTAGTATCTTTAAGAAAACTGTAACCAACTATCAACTCGCTGTGGACATTCTTGTTGCTATTTTGTTGTAAAGTCATTTACGTGTTTAAAATTGTCGTATTTAAGTGGTGTATTAATTATTAAACGTTACTTAAAATTACGACTGGTCCTTCATTCCACAACCTTATCGAAGAAAAACAAACAACACATCTACTTAGGTGCAGTAGTGAACGACAAACTCAACAGTTCACTCCAATAATCTAGTTCATTACAAATCCTAAGAGTATCTGTATATTGAGTAATTTTGCTTTTCTTCTAAATTAACATCTTACATTTAATTAGGTCGTAAGCGGTTTTTTTTAAATATTTTCCTGATGGTTTCGCAAATTTGCTTACATAGTTCGTCGCTTTCGAAGAAACTTGCATATTTCCTTTTTGGTTGGAGGCGGTTCTTAAAGAAATTTATAATATCTGTGTCTAGATCGTTTTTCGAGAGTTGGACGTACATGCGTTGTTTGTTTGGAAATATGTATAATGTTACTGGAGATCGAGGATTGTAATTAACTCTTTTAAAGCCGATTTGGTTGTTGTACCTAGTAGTTGAGTGGTCTCTCAGATATACGGATGCCTAAAATTGGGTTTTCTATTGCTGTGTGGTTTGTTTCACAGTCTGATGTTTCTCGTTGATATTCCTGTAAGTTTTGTTGTGATTCCTCTTGATTTTATTCTCGGTTTCTTTATGTTTCATTTATTTGTAGATGGTTTTGATCTAAGTTCGCTTGTTCCAATATATCTTCAATAGATGGTGGCAACTCCGGAATATATTCGTTAACAAAGTATGAGAGTCTGTATTCGGGTGATTTATTATATAAAGAGGCATTTTCTTCATCCGGGGAGTCTAACCTTTATTCACTTCTTCGACGTATTTTGCTAGGTCAACTAATTCTTTGGTGTCTATTTCCACTTTTGAAAGGGCGTTGGCGTTAGTATTAAATTTTCCTTTCTTATACACAACTTCGTAATCGTGCTCTTCCAATTTTAATCTCCATCTTACTAGTTTGGAGTTTGGTTCTTTCGAAGAAAAGAGATACTGAAGCGGGCGGTGATCTGACAGAATTTTAAACTTTCTTCCGAATAAATAGGGCCGGAAGTATTTAGTGGCCCATACTACAGCTAACATCTCTTTTTCAATTTTCGAATATCTAGTTTCTGCCTCGTTTAGCGTTTTGGAAGCGAATGCTATAGGTTTATCGCTGCCCATTGGTCCTTGGAAAAGCACTGCTTCTATAGCAGAGTTGCTAGCGTCGGTGGTTAGATGGAAGGGTCGGGGTACTGTAGAAGAGGTTCGTTCATCAAAAAGGCTTTTGCTTGTATTGAAGCATTCTAAAAATTGTGGAGTGTGTTTGATATTGGCATCCTTCTTTAGACAAACTGTTAGAGGTTAGGTTAGTCCTTTATAAACTTACTGTAGTATCCTAGAAGTCCTAGGAATCCTCTGATATCTTTAGTTGTTTTAGTTGTTGGATAACTGGCCATGGCTTTAATTTTGGTCGGGTTGAATTTTCAGTTTAACATATAAACCAAACATATAGAAATTGGCGATACTGTGTAAAGTATCGATACACCGTAACGTTATAAATATAATGTTTTAAAAATATCAATATTAGAAAATATCTTTATGAAAAGTGTTAATACTAAAAATTTCGATATTTTGTTGATAAGATATATTTTAGAAACCAATTTCCTAAACAAAATACGCAGACTTAAAGGTTTACTTATTGAAAATATCGTATCGTATCCCCAATTTCGTCACCTATAGGGATGTGCGGGAATGTTGTGTTGTTATAGCAACATATATGCTATGTAAATGTAAAAGAGTGAATTATCATATATCACTCTAGTGATACATATACATTTAGTTAGGAGATAACATATTGATTTATTATTAAGTGGTCGTGGATAATAGTAGTTTGTGCAACTAGTGTGGATATGATGGCCATATCCCACGAGTCGAACAGTATATTTTTTCTAAGACCCGCTTAAGAAAGAAACTGGAAAATATACATTTTATTAAACTATAATATAACTTGAATAGATGAGGTTTTTACTTGATGAAGATCCATACTGATCGATGAAATAAAACAATATAATTTGTTTAAAACTTAATTTATTTGAATTAATGTTGAATTTAAACTGGTTGACGCGTTTCACTAACACAGTAGCTTTGTCAAAACGTTTTGACAAAGCTACTGTGTTATTGTGTGATTTTTATAACTGCGTATGCGCGACGTTATATTACCCGGCACAGAAAACTGACCCGTATTTTGGGTTGCTCGTCCAGTCATTTTCGTTTATTCTGGTAGTGATCGTTTAGTGGGAATAAATCATCCAATTTGACGACGAGGAAACAATGCAGGATATATCCCCTTCATTTTCAAAAACAGTGTTTCTCAGAATTTGAAAAAGACGAAGGCAGGTTATTAAGAAAGTTTGCTTTGCCGTCCCTGTTTTGCCTGGTAAGTATTTTTTTATATATATAAATTTATTAAATGTTATTAAATATGTATATATATTTTAGATTATTCAATGAAGGGGGATATAACAGACAATTTTTTGTTTCCCGTCAAGGTAGAAGACCCTATACAGGAGACAATCCCTAAAAGAATTAAAGGTGTTTATTAACTGCAATTGAAAAAAAAAGAGTTTAATAACATACATTTTTTTCTAGATATGCCTTCCAGCCATACATATTATTCTCCAGTTGGAAAAGTTGAAATGCCCACCAGAAAATATGAGAGGAAATTAACAGAAATTGAAGGTAAGTTTTATTGTATTCAATATAGCAGTTTTAAATGAAACTTACTGTTTCTAGATAATTCCACAATATATTGAAAACATGTTAAAAATTGTAAGATATTGACAATTGTTTCGATATTAAATATTATCGTCAGAATGACAGAAGTTTCATTTCATTTGATGCCTACCTGATGTTTAATAATTATTTCTGGCTAGATCAAGAAGTGACCTACCTTGTTATCACAAGGTAGGTCACTTCTTGGTTTAGCAAAAAATAATTATTAAACATGAGGTAGGCATCAAATGAAATGTATCTTCTGTCATTCTGATGATGATATTTAATATCAAAACAATTGTCAATTTTTAACATTTTTTAAATATATTGTATTAATGATCTAGAAACATTAACATTTCATTCAATATAGCATACTATAGTTTTGAAACGTAGGTAGATAATTTTAAGAAATAAATTAATGAATATGTAAATGTTCATAATTGTATATATGTAAAATTGTTTATTATATTTTTTTCATGTATTTTAATTGATCAGTAAGTAGTAAAAATTGATAATTATTTTATTTAATGCCAAAGTTTATTACAATACATTCAATTAAAGTCATTTACAAAGTAAAAATGAATGCTGTACAATTAGCAAAAGCACTATTTTTCCACTAAGTACTTATCTGTTGAGTTTATTCCGTAAGAAACGATTTTCATATATAGCCCATGGTATGGCGATTTATGGAAAAGTCAGTATTAACTTTTGTTGAGCCCATCTTTTGTTGATATAAATTTTCAAGCATATTTGTGTGTTTACTTAGTTACTGTTGTTATTTTATGCGTTTACTTATATAACTGTTGTTAATTGTAGAAGCTCATCCAGAAACGAGAAAGGATTTCCAGAAGACGGTGGGATTTTTAAGAGCCATGAAGATCTATTTAACACTTCCAGTAAAGAAATAAAGATGTGTTTTAAATGGAAATGAAATGTTAGATATATTATTTTAAATTTTGTACAGTCATAAGTGTTGTTTAGCACTTTTATATGTTATTACTTGGTACCTTGTATTTACAGAGCTGGACTTAACTACGTTTCCTTTAAAAATATTTCAATTACTTTTACAGGGGTTATTGTGTCGGTTATTAGGATTACTGTTGGGGAAATTGCGCTTTATAATGTTTATTCAGTTTGGTAAACAATTTTTTATTCATATCTGCGACTGTTAACAATAACGCTACAGGTGATAGTTGGCAGTAACGCCAGTGCCGTTATTGCCAACTACCGTTTTTAGAGTGCAATTTTGTTATTTTGCAGATAGACTAAAGATGCCTAAACAAAGAAACCGAGGAGTAAGGGCAAAGTGGAGCTCAGAAACGTTGGAAACGGCGGTGGGTGCTATCAATAATGGCATGGCTGTAGAACTCTGCGAGACTATATAAAACAAGGGTTTACGACCAAACGTACAATGGGACGAAAAACTATTCTTTCTGTTGATAATGAAGAAGAACTGTCTAAAAGAATACTTCATTTAGAAGAAATAGGATACCCATTGACGTGTAAAGTTTTGCGCCGTTGTGTATATACTTTTTGCGAACTGAACAAGATTACAAAACCATTTTATGCACAACAGAAAATGGCAGGCCGATTCTGGTTAAAACAGTTTTTTAATAGGCATTTAGAGATCAGAATTCGTAGAGCTCAAAATATGAATCTTGCTAGAGCTCAAAAATTGAACAAATTTATTGTCAACGATCATTTTAATAAACTTAAACAAATAGTGACAGAGTTAGATATTATGGAAAAGCCCCAATTTATTTACAACATGGATGAAAAGAGATGCCTCCTTACATTGCACCATCAGCAAGGAGTACTCGCAAAAAAGGAGCGAAACGGGTACATCTTGTAGCCAAAGAGCATGCAGAGAACGTAACGGTGGTTGCATGTGGCAATGCTATGGGAGTTTCTATTCCCCCTCTAATTCTGTTTAAGGGGAAAAGAATGAAACCAGAGTGGACTGATAATTTGCCGCTAAGAAGTATAGCACTGATGACTGCCTGACAACTGAAGCATTTAAAGTATGGCTTCTTCATTTTGCAAACTATGATACCTGGAACTTGTTTGTTAAAATGTGATGGTGTGAAGTCCCATTTAGATTACACAATAGTAACAGTCGCTGGTGAGTTAGGAATAATTATTTACTACTTGCCAAGCAACACCACTCACGAGCTACAGCCGTTGGACAAAGCGGTCTTTCGTTCGTTTGAACATTTTTGGGATGATGAAGTATTAAAATTCTGGGCTAACCATTCCGATAGATCGTCGACAAAACAGCGCTTTGGAAGTATTATTTCAACTGTTTGGAATGAGTCTATGACACCAAACAATATAAAATCAGGGTTTGCTGCGCGTGGTATATACCTCTTCGACTAAGATAAAATACCTGAGGAAGCTTTCGCACCAAGTGCTGCTACTGAGAATCAAAACCTTGATGAGCCCTCTAAAGTAGCAGAACAACAGCAAGTGGTTGTCCCTGAAATAACAGGTCCTCAAGAGCAAGTGTTAGTCGATAGAATAAATAGAGAATTACCTCCAGAGCCAGGTCCCTCAGGAAGACAACCGTCAGTTGCAAAGCGCCGCTTCCATCAAACCCAGTCTAAAGATAATGACTCCAGTGATACTAGTGACAAAGAAGAGTGGTAATCGCCTGATAGTGAAGATGAAGAAAATGTTGTTCCTGAAGAATCCAAATTTGTTAATACATCGTTTTCCAAGATGCTTCCTACTCCAGAACCAACACGCATATATCTACGAGCAATAGGAAGCCGGCTCTTAATAGCAGAGCACAAGTTTTAAAAAAAGATCTTTTTGAACATCCTGATGCACAGAGAACCACATCTGCGACCAATACTAAAACAGCTTCTACCAGCTCTGTGAATAAATCCAAAGACACATTTTCTTCTAAGGCCACTAAAAAAATGTCCAGTAGAAATACAGAAAGTTGGTATTACAAAGCATGCAAGGAGGAAAGAGAGGCGGATATGCATTTTTGTTTTTCGTGTCGGTGCTACCTGCATGATGAATGAATAGGACTGACAGAGGATAAGGGGGAAGGCTACATATGTCCATATTGTTCTTGAAGTTTTATTTTTTAAACTTGAATATTTTCAGTATGGGGCTTTATTGCTTACCCTTACAACATAAATTATTAATAATTTATTAAATTTTGTATATTTCAGTAAAATTTTGATATTCCCTTTGTCTATATAGATTTTTTTCGAAAAATGTACTTTTATTTATTTCCATATAGAAACATCTAAATGTTAGGGTGGCGTTATTCCCTACACTTACCTTACACATTTTTAAAATAATGATAATTTTATACTTTCCAGATATTTTCAATACTTTAATCATTAATCCATAATGAAAACCAACATAATTGGTTACAATCTAAATTACAATTTAAACCAATTTTTAATTATTGTAGTATATAATTTAATTAAATGATAAACGGTTTTAAAGATCCAAACTAACTTTTCCGCAATTATATACTGCGGAGTATCGTGCTAACAAAACGCTAAATTTCTCAAAACTGACCAAAAATGTGGTACTTCAGATACCATAGTATAGGTCACGTAAGAGATATAGTGCGAACTTTAATGTTTCGAATTATCCTTTGATTTGAATACTGTCATAGTCCAGTCAATATTATAATTTGAAATGCTTATTAGACGATATATTCATTTAATATTATACTTCAACTAACAATCGTTAAAATGTATTTAATAATTTTATAATTATTAAATACATCTTAAACATATCACCAGATAATTAACAAGAATTAGTTATATAATTTTCAAATAACTTATTATTTTTCTCATATTTTATTGAACTATAAGTATATTTTGAGATAGCAATTTTTTTGAACACACACGTGTCCACCAGCGATAAGCAACACTTACTGTTTAGTTGGTAGGCTAGCATCAAGATAGAGTGTAGTGTGTAAGTGGTATTGGTAAAAGTAAACAAAATATCAGAGTCTAGCTCCGCAACATAACTTAAAGGGGATATACCATTACATTTCTGCACTATATGTTTTGCGCGTACTATACCCGTTGTACTGGTTCTGGTGAGCTGAAAATTAAGATAGTTCATATATGTGATGCCCCAAACAATATCCAATCATAAAATTGGTGAATTCTTGCATTCCGTAGGTTATAACCTAACCTAACAAGAAAAAAAGGCCGGTGACGACATACACACAGGATTTCTTTTCTGAAAACCGTTTTTTCGTGTTTTTTTTCACTGAAAAACGTGAAAATAACTCAAAACAAAACTGAAAAATCCAACATTTTCGTGGTTAAACCAGTACTTTTCTCGCATCGTAGAGTTGGAGGAAAAGTAAAATAATACTATTTCACATCGTACATATGCAACAAAAATAATAATATATACTTACATTACTAAATGTATAGGTCTATAACAATCGCAAACTCCTTTTAACTATGAACTATACTGTCCACATCAAACAAAGTATTAAAACGCGTTACCCTTAAAATAAATACAGAAAATAATAAGCTCACTAACACCTCGAAGATACGATCGGTTCAATACGATGAATGAAAATAAAATGACGATACTTTCAGTTAAGAGTGTAGGTATCTCGGAGTCGTTTACTCGTCACCTGCGCACGGTGGAGTTACTGTTCATCACCGAATACTACTCTACGAATAGAAAATAAAGCAAATGTACTCCAGCCAAAACTTATTTATATTTTTACCACATCCGGAGGATGGCGCTGTCAAAGGTTGTTGCGCTACTCATTATAGTTGTTCTATGTTTTGGTAGATGTCTCTGTAATGACTGTAAATATGTAAACGTTTTATTGAATATAAGAGGGCACCACGTCCTAGTATTTTCTATACGAGAGAGCAGTTGTAAAAAACGAACCGCAGTTTATTTTATTTTCTTCGTTAAAAATTAAACTTGTCCCTTGTGATTATAACAATAATAGTGTATTCCTAAAATGGATTCAGATTACCGACCTCCTTTATCTAAACGGAAATGTTGCGTACCGAAATGTACAAATCGAGAAGGAAAAACGCATCGTTTTCCTAAAAATGAACCAATTGTATATAGTGAATGGATTTCAAAAATACGACCATTAAATTATCAAGAATTGTCTACTGAAGAGATTTATAAAAAATATGTAGTGTGTGACGAACATTTTTCTAGTGACTATAAAGTTTTAGGCACAAGAAGAGGTCTTAAAAAGACAGCAATCCCAACTGTAAATTTACCGGATGGTAAGTGAATAAATCATAAATTCTTATGTAAAAACACAAAACTAGATTTGAAATTAGAGAAATAGGTATATCTAAATGCACTTATCATAAAAAAAATCACCCATTCTTATCCTATATGTTGACAGAGTTCATATATGCATACTAATATATTTTATTTTATTTCCAGAAATCACAGTAGGTGATAAGGACAAAACTGTTGGAAATGATGAATTTGCTGTTGAAATTGGGGATATATATTTGGATCCTAAACCTGGACCAAGTACAAGATACGGTAATTTTTGATTATGAATAAATATGCTATATTGTATTTAATTTATATTTTATCAACATACTTTAATAGATTTGTATTTTTTTAGACGAAGACTATCCAATTGTATTAGATGAACAGTATGAAGAAATAGGACCTGAAACACCTAATAAAAGTAGACTTGAGACACCTAATAGGTTTATACCCAGACCACCTAAAAAAGGTTGTTATTATAATCAAGCTTATTAAATATTATCTTATAAGAAATCAATGTATCTAGAGCAGCTCAATTAACGCCAAAAGCTAAAAAATTATATTCAAGTGTGAAAAAGTGTTGCAAAAAATGTATCAAATGGGACAAAAAATAAAATCATTCAAAGGCCGCTTGTGTGCAGCTGAAAAAGTTTTTTATTAAAATATGTAAATGATCCTACATTTACATATATTAAATGTCAAATAAAAAATCAACAATTACATCCCAAAGCTCGAAGATACACTTTGGAAGAAATTTTTTTATCATTGAGTCTTTATAAAAATAGTGCCAAAGGATACAAACTCTTGAGCAAACTATTTGCTCTACCATCAAGAAGGACTTTAGACAACCTTCTCACCAAAATACCATATGAGCCAGGCATAAATGAACATATATTTTTGTCACTTAAAAGCAAAATAGAAAAAATGAAAATGGCAAATGAAAAATTTTGTATATTGATTTTTGATGAAATGGCTATTAGCAGTCAATTCAGTTACCAGAGGGCAAAAGATATTATAAATAATAGGGTTACAAGATGATGGCAGATCATGCAAATGCTTTTAGGTTGAAGGGACTCTACAAACAGCGGAAGCAACCATTAGGTTTTACATTTAGTGAAGGCCCTCATAATTCCAGAGTTTTAAAGAATCTACTTAAGACTTTCATTGGCAAATGCCAAAGTATAGGATTGAAGGTAGTATCAACAGTTTGTGACCAAAGCGAAAATAACGTTGGAGCTATTAGACTGTTGCTGAATGAGACAAAGGAGGAATATTTAAGAAGAAATGAAGAGAATAGAAATTTTGGTTTTGTTGTAAATAATCAAGAAATTATTCCTATATTTGACGTTCCTCATATCTTCAAGTGCTTGAGAAATAATCTTTTAAAATATGACTTACATTTTAAGCAAAATGGTCAATCCAAGATTGCCATTCAATTTTATGAACTAGATAGTGAAGAGCCAAATTTTAGAATATATTCAAAATTGACAGATTTCCATATATATAGAGACAAAATTAATAAAATGAAAGTAAAACTTTGTACTCAAGTATTTAGTCACACGGTAGGATCTCTCATGAAAAGAATTTCTCAGTGGGGTAAGCAAACATTTTTGCTAAACTGTTCAAGTCTTTTTCTCGATATCATTTTTAATAATAATTTTTTTTTGTAGTGCTTATACTCTTATTAACATGTGCATTACAAAACTTAAATTGTTGAATAATTTTTTTTAATATTTTTTAGAGTCACGTGATAAAAACAATTTACCTCAAGAAGCTGAAAACACTGCAGATCTGATTTTGCTCTTCGACCAAATTTTTGATTCTTTGAATGTTTCAAGAATATCCAAAGGTCAAGCCAAACCTTTAAAGCTTGCTGTGAGGAAAAATTCGCAACGCGAAGACTTTTGGAAAGAATCGCTTCATCTTATAACTACGATGAAATATTTTTCATTAAAAAAGAATAAGTATTTTACTCCTCCTTCTTTAAAAAACTTACAACACAATTTACGTGCATTTATTTATCTGAAAAAAATTTAAATAGAAAAATTTAAATTTAAATATATTCTGACAGCTGCCTTTAATCAGGATCCACTTGAAAATTTCTTTAGCTATATCAGAAGCCATGGAGTTACAAATACAAAGCCAAGTGCAGCTCATTTTATCGGTTCTTTTAAAGCTATTGTTACAAATAATTTCATGGCAGCACATTCGCCAAATGCAAACTGTATCAAGGACTACAGTTATGGCTTGGATAACCTACAACATTATGTTCCTTCAGATGATGATTTTATCGAGAGCAGGAAATATTCAAATGCCCAATTAGTAAAACCTGGTACTTTTTTTTCTTATTTAGTTTCGAATAGTTTGAATTCTCTTTTCTATAAAATACCAAGAATGTGCACACTTAAAAATATAAGTCGACATTTACTTAATAGTTTAGATAAAGATTTTTATTTTAACACTTTTAACTGTTTAAATCTTGAGCATAACTCTGGCAAAAAGTTGAAAGAATTAATTATCAGATGTGCTCTTTTTTGGTGATGTAAAAGTAATAATAACATTATTCAAGGGAAAGATAATAAATTTTATAAATTCATAATGCAAAAACCGCATAAAAATTTGATTGATCCTATAAAATTACATGCTTTAAAAAAATTTAAAAAAAGAAGTCTCTGCAAAGGAGTATACCTTTAATTCTGCAAAAGTAAAGATTTCGATTAATTTTATTATTTATCAAGGGTTATACCTATACAGTACGTCTGAAAAAGTTGGCAACATATGGGCATATGGGAAACATTTTTATTAGTAGTGTTACGAAAAAAAGTTATTCCTTATGAAAAGTTCTGTATGGCCCATAAAGTAAAACGCGAACGTCCGATGTCAATTTTTTAAATCGTATACGAGGTTTGTCCAAAAATATGAATTTGATACAAGAGTAAAAAGTACCTTTATTTTTTACAATATCGAAAACTTTAATTATGGAAAGTTGTTCGAAATATACAATTACAACATACTACTTAAAAAAATTATATTATTTTTACAAATATTCAATGTATTTTTAAAGTGTCCATAGGAATTACAAATTACGTTTAAGTGCAATTACTGATTACTCCACTCATTATCTTATTGCAAAATTGATGAACTTTGACTTCCTGTTAAGAATTATCACAAATAGACAATTTTAATTTTGTTTACATTAGTTACAATTACATTTCAATACACACTAACTAAATGGAATGTATTATTTATTTCTCGAAAGATTTTACTAGACTGACTTTCGGAAAGAGAAATGTCATTGTCAGAGACGCCTACATTTTAAATTATTTCGTTTAATTTTGTGTATTATAGTATAGAAAATACATTATACTGTTTTTGGTATTACTTATTTATTACTGATTTAAGTTAATTGCTAAAATATTTCAAATCAACAAATAAACATTTGAGGTGTGTTGACTCATTAAATAAGATAAAAGTTGACGTGTTTCACAATTAAAATTTACAAAATTTAAGTTGAAATTAAAGTGGTCAAAATATTCCTATTAATCTTTTACAATTTGTGGACACCCTTGTACATCTAATGTCAAATGTAAATACCTGAATATTATTATTTTCAAAAGCAGAGATTTTCATAAAGAATAACTTTTTTTCGTAAAACTGTCAATAAAAGTTTCCCATATGTTGCCAATTTTTTCAGACATACTGTATATAATAATAATAATATTTTTTCTAAATTCTTGAAATAACTAGTTTTTTTGTAAGTAGTAATGTATAAATAGTTTTATTTAGCAGAACATTAACTAACATCTACTAAGATAAAATCACTTCTCCATCATAATTCTTTATTTTCCAGTATCAGTCAAAGTTATTATATTTTCCACTGATAGTACCTTTGTTAAGCATAAATGCCAAATAATCTCATGTTAAAAGCTCGGACTAATATTTATTGAAATACATGTATCGCGAATGAGTATTTTATTCCATGCATTGTTGATGTTTCTTGAAAATTGTATATTATATCTATATAAGTGAGCGCTCTGAAATGAATCCATATATTAGAGATTTCAAAGTAGAAAAAATAAGAAATTTTGTGTTAGAAAATGCAGACCAAGCTAAGCAAGTACTAAAAGTCAATAGTTGTCATTGCAACTTCAAAATAATACATAATAATATTCGAAGCATAGCTAAAAATCTGGATGAATTTATAATATTTCTAGAGGAATTAGGCTCCTCAATACACTGCATAGTACTTACAGAAACTAGAATTATAGATGACATCGGAGTATATAATATTGAAGGCTATATAACTCTCTATAATTTTGGCAAACTCAACCAGAATGATGGAGTAGTAGTTTTCATTAAATCGAATTTATACCACTCTCACCGAGAAATTGAAATAAATGGTACAAGTCTACTCCAATTGACGGTGACTATTGGCAAAGAAGTTATTATTATTAATGCATTTTACAGATCACCTTGTAATACTCAAATCGCACCGTTTATTGATTACCTGGACAATATATTAAAAAATCACCCAAAGAACTTCACATACAGTGTGTTTATCGGAGATATAAATATCGACTTGAATGAAAATACAGACGATTCGCATATTTACCTGGACACATTAGGAGAGTATGGATTTAACTCAGCAATAAATACTACCACCAGACCACAGTCAGGTACATGCATAGACCACATTTTCAAGTCGAAAAAGGGAAACCTTGAATCTATCATTCCGTTGACTGTGGAGACTTGTATTACCGACCATTACACAATACTATTGCAAATAATATTCAACGATAAGTATGCAAAAGAAACTACAGTCAATTCCAAATTCTATAAATAAACGAAAAAAAATTGATACAAATCATTAAAAGTACGGATTGGAAATATTTCTTTGAAATAAATGATTTCGAAAACTCGGTTACTGAATTTGTCAGACTAGTCTAAACTGCAATAGATGGATCCTCTAAATTCATAAAAGTTAAAAACAAATATATAAAGAGGAAACCATGGGTTACTGGATCATTACTGGAATCCATTAATAAAAAGAATACTACGTATGCTAGATTAAAGAAAAATCCACAAAATGAAATTTTAAAAACTGAATACAATACTTACAGAAAAATACTAGAGAAAGCAATAAAAGACACAAAAGTGAAATACTACAAAAACAAGATAGAACAAGAAGGGGCAAACTCAAAACGATTATGGCAATTAGTAAATGAATTAACGAAGGCAAGACAACATACCGATATATCATTGATGCAGACTGAGGATGGAAATATAACTTGCGATCCAATTATAATCTCTGAAAAATTCAACTCATTCTTTAGCAATGTAGGTGCAAATCTAGCAAAAAATATTAAGCAGGACAGAAATTATACGGAAACGAAAATTAAATCAGATCACACCTTTATTTAAGCACTATATACTTTTTATGTATTTTTAACATTATAATTAGGAACTACTCTGTACATTTCAATTCATCTTATGTTTTGTGTGCTGTTTTGTATATTTGTTTGTTTATTTGTTTATATATTCTCGCTCTACATACAGGTATATATGTGTATTCTGATATACATACTATACCTCGTAGATTAACCTCTATTTATTCACACATTGCCTGTATATAAATAGTCATTTTTTATCTTAACCTTGTGAATAAATTATTATATATTATTATATATTTGAATTATAGCTATTAGTTGGTGTATTCTTTTTTTATCGGTACTAGGAACTGTATTCGTATTATAATATAATACAATGAAATGCTTTTGTGTAGTAACAGTTACTTTTACTATAATGTATCAAAAGTTGTTGTGAATATACACATCATATTTTGTCATCCTTATAATAGTATTTTTCTACTTCTATTAAATTATATATTAATTATCCATAGCTTTTGAGCAATGCTGAGGGGATATAACAGCACTAAAACGCCATCCAGTTAGTACCTACATCAACAAACTTAAAAATAAATAATAAACTTGCATTCTTCAGTCCCACACAGTACCCCACAGTTTACTGGTTGTTGAAAATTTACAGTTAATTTGATTAATAAACAAAATGAGTAATTACAACTAAAATTTTTATAGCATTGTTATAGGTAACTATTAAGATTTGTGAATAAAGTTCTTTCTCTGTACTTCCATCTTTGTAATTATTGTTATAGTCGTAGATAAAGTATAGTATTCAACTAACGGTAATGGTCATATAACTCCCGCAGATGAAGTTTGTAATTCATCAAGTTACATTACCTCTCGTTAAATAATATACTATTATTATAAACAAAAAGTTTGTGTCTATGTATAAACAAACACAGCTATTGCTTTGATCTAATAAAAATTTAAATATCAGATTTCTTTAAAATCATGTTGATATATTTATTACTTTGTTAATTTAATGTTAAAATAAGGTAAAGAAATATGTCCATCTGATTTTAAACTAATCTGATATTTGACTTAAATTTTACTAGACTGTAGATGCCTGCTGTCCATTGTGGCAAGGAGTGCTTTTACGATTCACGGGTAGATGGCAATACGTATATTTAAATACTTCGCAACACAACCGCAGCGAGTTAATGTCGCATAGGGCTGAAGACGTTTAACAGGCAGATGCCCTTCTATTCGTAGAGTAGTATTCGGTGCTGTTCATGAGATACTCCAACATATCTATTTCCCAATATTTGATACCCTTATTATATTTGTAAATTCTGAAATAATTGTATTGTATTATTTTGTCTGCTTTCCAACTTTGTTCTCCAGCGACCTTTAGCTAGTTCAGTGTATTTTTTTTAATTATTCTTTTACTATCTGGGCTTTTGTGAATTATATATCAATAGTGAATTTAGGCTACGAGTTAAAATAGCTTCCTCTAACTCAAGTAAGCTAACCGTTTCTACGGTACCATAGAGATGACACTTCGGTATTAGTTCTCGAGAAATTGGATTAGCCTTTGAACCGTACTTCTTTTAGGGCTGTGTGTTACGTTTTTGGGGGTTTATTTAGATTTTCAATTTTAGTACACAGTTTTGGCCTTCAGCGTTATTCATGTTCTCTAACATTTAGCCTGCAGCTAAGGTTCGGGTTTGTTTGTTATAATTGTAAATTGATAATATATACTTAGATAGTAGGAAAGATAGCTTCAAGGTCCAAGTGATTCAAATTCAAGTGCGGGAACTTGCTGGTATTATTTTAAATTTACTTTATTAACCTTTCAAGCATGGAGACAGTGTCGTAACCCTATTAAAACTTTATTATCATTTGAAGGATCCACCCCTTCTACTCGAAGCTAGTCAACGGCGAGTACTGATTGTCCATCGGTCAATCTAACATCTTTAACGGACACTGACAGTTTCATATTTTATTTTGTGCTTTTCGTTAAACACTACTCGTCAGCACACCCCTTAAATACATCTTTAAAAGCTGTAGCAGCCAGCGTTTGGTGTCTATATCTAATTACCAAGTATTTGTAGAATTTATATTGCACCTAATGTCTCAGTTTCAGAAGCAGAACTATCAAATTCAGTTTCCCAACAAACACCTCCTTCTTTAATTAGCGGTGACTTTAATGCCCACAAGATAAAATGATTAAAAACGTTCACCATTGTCTTCTGAACAATGGCGCAAGCACTCCTTTTAATCTTTCATTCCAAACATTTTCCGCAATTGATCTAATTCTCTGTAACCCACAATTTTCCCTTACTCACGGTTTAAGGCTCCACCGGGCCTTAGGCCCTTCAGGGAGAGGGGATGTAACAGCACCACAGGCCACGTCCAAACTTACTTTTTTTTCCTAAACAATTTTCAATTTACAACAAATTTCTAACAATTTTTTATACGGGTTGGCAAATTAATTTTGGCAGTCGAAAGTTTGGCAACGTCCGATGCGCCGTAGCAAAGACGTATGCGGATTGCAAGAGCTCACTTCGCTGGCAGAATTCGTAAGCTTCGTTTCGACCGTACAGTTCAGAGAAAAGTGTAATTACCGCGGTTGTGCAATACTAACTTGTTATGGCGACTCCAGAAAGTAAAGGTGTTCATATAAAGTTAAGTGATCAGTGTCGTGAAATAATTATGAACGTTTTAAATTTCATGACCGAAGAGGCAAACAATGGCAAGTCGACAATTCCATTAACAAAGGTAAGTTTTTTTTTATTTAGAAAACAATAGTTGCATCCACCACTAGGGTTATTAGCAACATAACATAACAGTAACATGAAATAACATTTAGGCTGGTAACGTCACTATAACATACAATAATATTTGAATAGCATCATATCAAAGATAGGAATCAGTAATAAGCAACATGGTAACGAGCTTAGTAATTTACATTTTGTTGACTAAACCTATTTCAGAGAGGAATCCGATTGTGTTTTCAAAATTACAGTACACACCAAGAGTTGATTTTAAATCTGCACTTATACTGTACGTCCGGCGTTGTTCCGCGAACCTCGGACACTCGACCATGAAATGTTTAACTGACATTGGCACCTGACACATATCACAGATTTTGTCTTCTTCTCCTTTCAGCAAGTGTTCATGGGTATACTTTGTATGTCCAGTGCGTAAACGGGTGATTATTATTTGGTGTCTTCTTTGGCTAGGGATGTTTCTCCATGGTTTGATATCACCTTTAATTTTTTTAAGTTTCATTCCAGATTCTGCCCAGACAGATGACCAGTAGTTAGAGACCACATATTTTATATATTTTTTCAGATCAGTATACGGTACTCCCTCTTGCTTTTGAAAGATTGGTTCATTCATGGTTTCACGTGCAATTTTATCAACCCGCTCATTGCCAGAGATCCCAACATGTGACGGGACCCACATGAAGACCAATCGTCTGGATTTTTCCCTAACTGTGTGAACATACTCTTTGATGAGCCTTGTCAGGGGATGATTTGAATAAATGAGTTGTATACCTTGTAACGAGCTTAACGAATCTGTAAGAATTAAAGTATTGTGGATATCTTCATGAGCGGCGTATTTGATTGCTTGAAGGATTGCAAAAAGTTCACCACTATAAATGCTGCATTGTGGAGGAAGTTTGAATCCACTGGATGTATTCGGGCTTAAAAAAGCTGATGCTACTCCTTGGTTTGACTTGGACGCGTCTGTGTAGATATGAGTATAATCACAATATTCATTTATTAATGAGAGGAAATGATTGTGAAGCAAACTAGGAATAATTTCAGATTTGTTGAATTTGGAGAGGTATAGGTTGCATGGTGGCAAGGCAATAAGCCAAGGTGGCGTGTCTGAGTTGTTGTTGGGAAGAGTAACTGGGAAAGTCACATTCAATTCGGAACTGAACTTGTTGATCCTCTGATAGAAAGGGTATGTTAGTCTTCTTCGGTTTTCATACAGATTGCGAAAACGGTTTGAAAAGGTGTTATGATATACTGGATGCTGACTATCAGTAGAGACTAAAGCTGCATACGCTAAGCTCAGCTGCTGTCGTCGCAGCTGCAATGATGGCTCCCCAGCTTCACTGTAGAGACTCTCAGCGGGCGTTGTCCTGTATGCTCCAAGGGCCAGCCGTATTGCTGTATTGTGTACCGTGTTAACAATTTTCAGAACTGATTTACTTGCTAGGGCATATATTATAGAGCCATAATCGATTTTGGATCTTACTAGAGCTCGCTAGAGAAGTAAGAGCGTTTGTCTGTCGGAACCCCAATTTTGGTTTGACAGAATTCTCAGTAGATTGATGCCGCTCTGACATGATGTTCTGAGATGGTTAAGATGGGCATTCCAGTTTAACTTTCTGTCGAAAATCATTCCTAGGTAACGCATCTGTTCCACCACTTGGATATTCCGGCCACATAGTTTCAGATTAGGCAGTGCTAGATCTCTTTTTTTAGTAAAAAACATGCACTTAGTTTTTTCTGGGCACATTTTGAAACCAGTGCATTTTAGCCAACTCTCAATTGAAATCACTGCCCCCTGCAAGTTATTTTGGATTGTGGTAAGATTTTTTCCTCGCGAGTATACCACAAGATCGTCAGCATAAAGGCTAGCTTCTACAGGTTGTTTGATATTCTTCACAGCTTCATTTATCGTAATTAGAAAGAGGGTGACGCTCAAAACCGAACCTTGAGGGGTACCATTCTGTTGCACTCTTTTCCTGGAAAGTGTTCCATTAACTTTAACTCTGAAGAATCTTTCTCCCACGAAGTTTTCAGCGAATTTTAGAAGATTGCCATTTATACCCCAGGAGCTCAGCTTTCTAAGAATGTTATATCTCCAGGTCATGTCATAAGCTTTACTTATATCGAAGAAGATTGCTATGGTGTTTTGTTTGTTAGCATACCCTTCGTGAATATATGATTCTAAGTTAATTAGATTGTCTGATGTTGATCTACCCTTCCTAAAACCACTTTGTTTTGGTGTGAACAGGTGGTTTTTCTCCAGGAACCAAGTGAGTCGATTGTTAACAGTTTTTTCCATCAGCTTGCACATTGTACAAGTTAAGGATATTGGTCTGTATGATCGAGGATCTGTCTTTGGTTTACCATGTTTTATTAACGGAACTATGGTTGCCTCTGACCACTTCTCAGGAAAGACCCCTTCTGTCCATATCTTATTAAATATTTTCAGGAGAATATGCTTAGCTGTATCTGGCATGTTTTGTAGGAAAATGAACGGGATATCATCAGGTCCTGGGCTGGAGTTTTTGAAAGAAACAAGAGCTTCGAGGAATTCTTCATAGGATATAGGTACATTCAAAGGGTTCATTTCATCTTGGAAAACATCAATACCTTCAGATTCTTCATTATTTTTGTAGTTCAGAAATTCGGGTGTGTAGTTTGCACTGTTAGAATTCTTTTCATAGATGTCTGAGAAAATTTGCGAAATTTCGGTACAACTGGAAGTTGATTTTCCCTGATATTCAATCCGTGAGATTCCATGGTCTGTTTTATTACATTTAATACGTTTCACTTTGTCCCAGATCGTACTTAGTGGTGTTGAACTGCTAATGGATGATACATATTTTGCCCATGATTATTTTCTACTTTTTTTCATGATCCATCGAGCTTTTGCCCTCAGACTCTTAAAAGTTATCAGGTTTCCTGGTGTGTGGTGCCTTTTTAGTCTGTTGAAAGCGTGTTTAGAGGATTTTATTGCCTGGTCGCATTCTTGATTCCACCAAGGAACGGGAGTGTGGTTGTTCAGCTGCTTTGTCTTTCCTATTGCTAGTTGGGCTGCATCCGTTATGATTATGGTAATATCATCAACACATTCATCGATACTATCTCGCATGTGGAAGTGACTAACCTTGGTTTCTATAATATTTGCAAAAAGATTCCAGTCAGCTCTTTTTAGTTTCCATTTTTTTGTCACAATAGGTTCTTCTACAACATGCTGAAACTTGTGAGTAAGATGGGAAAGTGGTCACTGCCATATAGATAGGGAAAGATGGTAAAATTGAATTGAGTGTGGAGTGAGAGGTCGCTAATGCTGAGATCTATAACACTGGAGTTTCCTGAAAACGAGTTGAAACGAGTTTTTTCTCCGTTGTTAAGTAACGTCATATTGTTATCATCGATAACATGTTCTAATATACGACCTCTTGTATGTGTGGAGTCGCATCCCCATAGGGTGTTATGGCAATTGAAGTCTCCTAATAATAATCTCGGTTTGGGTATTTGCTGAAAGAGATCATTCAGCTCCTCGTATGTCACGTCACGATTTGGTGGAATGTAGATATTACAAATATTTATCTCTTTAGGGTCCAAAATTTTAATGGCAACTGCTTCAAGGTGGGTTGTTATAGGGATTTCGATTGCACCGTAAGTTTGGTGTATGTAAGTAGCGACGCCACCTCTTGCTATGTTTTGATCTGGTCTGTTTTTATGGGAACAAAGATAGTTCCTCAGATTTTGTGAGTAGTCTTGTTTAAAATGGGTCTCCTGTAAACATATGTTCGAGGGTTTGTTTTCGGAGATAATTAGTTTTAGCATTTCTTGTTCTGTGAAGAACCCATTAAGGTTCCATTGAATGATGGATAGTTCGAAAATTGATATTATTAATGTGTTTCTTGTGACGATGCGTCGCTTTCAGAATCTGAAGTTAGCGATACTTCTGCTAGCAACTGTTTCGATAATTTTTTCTTAATTTTGGTACACCTACTTTTGATACATCTGTCTTTAAAATATGGGTACACACTACTCAGCATATGAATTAGACCATGCACATCGGTTGTGTACTGTTTCGCCACACTCAGAGGGTCATTAGAGCCGTATACGTTTTCAAAAAAGTCTTTGAGTTGATTGTAGTTGATTACAAAATTTTCTGAATCAATGTATGCTTTAGTTGGTTGCATGTGTTCTTCGAAACTTGTGGTTTCAGGGCGACTTTTCTTACTTATACTCGACGATGGTTTTCGGAATGGGTCAGATGGTGTATCTTCCGTAGGAGTTAATATTTCTGAGAGGTTCCTCTTATTAGATGAATTAGTTTGGTTGTCTTGGTCCGGAGTGATGGGGGAATCTTCTGGAATTAGGGAGGTTGTAGTATCCTCTGGTGGTTCTTCTGGATTTTCGGGAGGGGGCATTGCAGGGGGTTCATTTAGATGTTCAGGTGTCTCAGTTGTACATTGAGAAGATATATGACCATTTTGTTTGCATTTGAAGCAGGTTAGATTATCTAATGATAAGAATATTCGATAAGAGGTATTTTCATGGTTGACCAACATAGACTCCGGGATAACAATATTTTCGGGAGGATTAATGTAGACTTGCCTTCTAAAACTCATTATATGTGCAAAATCTGGATTGGTCATGTTGACTCTGAGAAAGGATATAGGGGATAATAGGCTGAGGCCAAGTTAGGTTAGGGGCTTGCTCTAAATGTGAATGTGGGATTGTTGGGCTCACGTTAGATAGGATCAAACGTTCAGATGGGGTTATCAATCTTCTGGCTCGTATAATTTGGTTGTTGACACCAATTGCACCGTGGTCATTCATAAAAGTAGTTACTAACTCTGGGCTGGCGAGGTATATACAAATTATATTATTCGAAATTCTAGATGCGAACAGAATGTGTTTAGGGTTGACGAGTATTCCTAAGGCTAGGAGATATTCTTGAATTTTGGTTCCTTCAATCGCAGGAAATATTATAGCTTGGTTCTTCTCTGGAAATTTTGTTGGCTGTTGTTTACTAAGTACTGAAAAATATGACATGTTTCTTTCGGTTTGTTGGTTAGATGTCTCTATTCTGGTATCCATCGTTGTGGTTTGGGGATTCCTGTAGTCAGAAATCCCCGATTTTGGTGGACTCAATTCAATATTTGAAACTTTTGGCACGGGTCATGTGTACCTGAGTACGGTCCTGGCCCGTGCGATTTATCGAGACTAACGAGTCTCAAATACACTCAATGGTGCACTATGATGTTAGGTAGTACACTTTCTCGAATTTATATTCACTTTTATTCAAGAACCTTAAATAAAATTTTTGCCGTGGTGGAATAAATTCGGTATTTCAGTAAAAAAACTGGTCAGCAAATCTGTTGTTATTAAATTATTTAAATGGTTTCCCACAAAAAATGTCAATGGAACAGCTCAAATCTACTTGCCTTTAGCAACAGGAGCATACAGAGGTTCACTGAATACAATGATGCACTTATTAGAATTTTAAAACTGAAAATTCACTGATTTAGATAGACTTTAATCCGAAGCAAATTTAACACTCCACCAAGTAGCAATTCCACCACTAATCTCAAAAGGTAAGTTTTAATTGTTGCAATAACATTTTTAAACAAAAGTAATTATTTAACAAATTTACACTCGATTGTACATTTTTTAAATCGATTTTCGTACATAAAATATTTATTTGTTAAACGATTTAAAAAAGTGACATTAGGGTGAGGCAATAGTTATTTGTAAAACATGTGTCACAATGACTCGTTTTGTAGTACGAGTGAAGTTTGCACAACGAACCGCGAAGCGGTGAGTTGTGCAAATCACGAGTACTACAGAAAGTCATTGTGGCACAAGTTTTACACAATATTTTTTATAATTTGCGTTTATTTAATTATTTAAATAAAATATAATTTCATATAATCCCTCTTTTTAAACTAGGAGGTGTGGTTTGAATTTAAGTTGGCAATTCTGTAGATTCCTAATTGGTCAGATCACAGATGGTTTTATTCAGCACTTCTGACATATTATAACCCAATAATTGTGTAAATTGTAAACAAACTTTCATTTAAGCAAAAAGAGGATGATTATTTGTTTAAAAAAGAGCTTTTTCGTATATGCTCTTGCGATCTATTTATATTAAATCATGAACAGAATTATTCTGTAATACATCTTCACATAGATATCTGGTAATTTATCCCAAAAATCGTACGTTTTATATACCTATATATTGATCCTATACAATATAAAAATAAACAATTGACAAATCATTGATAAATAAACGTTAGCGTACTTTATTCGTTATTATTTTTAATATATAAATCATTCTAATTTATCTTTAGTGTAATAATTTGCTAGCTAGAACAACGCTAGACCATTTTATTTATAATCTGTGTCAAGGTTAAAGTCAAATAAAAATATAACTAAATACAATAACCAACTGTACTCTAAAAATTACTATTACAGTGTTCAAAGAGCTTCATTGTGACACTGTAAACAATGTTATAATGAAGTATCTTTTATACGCGAATTATAAAAAGTATTTTTTATAATTCGCGTATAAAAGAGACTTCATTATAACATTGTTTACAGTGCCACGAAGAAGCGCTTTGAACACTGTTTTAGTAATTTTAAGTGTACAGTTGGTTATTGTATTTAGTTATATTTTTATTTGACTTTAACCTTGACACAAATTATTATATTAAATATTCTTAAAGATAAATTAGAATGATTTATACATTAAAAATATTAATGAATAAAGTACGCTAACGTTTATTTATCAATGATTTGTCAATTGTTTATTTTTATATTGTATAGATTCAATATATAGGTATACATAACGTTCGATTTTTGGGATAAATTATGTGGAGAAGTATACAGAAATATTATGTTCATGATATAATAATATAAGTAGATCGCAAGAGCATATACGAAGAAACTCTTATTTAAAACAAATAATCATCCTCTGTTTGCTAAAATGAAAGTTTGTTTACAATTTTCACAATTATTCGGCTATAATATGCCAAAAGCCAGAAGTGCCGAATAAAAACATCTGTGATCTGACCAATTAGGAATCTACAGAATTGCCAACTTAAATTGAAACCACTCCTCCTAGTTTAAAAACAGGGATTATATGTAATTCTATTTTATTTAAAAAATTAAATAAATGCGAGTTATGAAAAATATTGTGTAAAACTTGTGCCAAAATGACTTTCTGTAGTACTTGTGCCAAAATGACTTTCTGTAGTACTTGTGATATGCGCAACGAACCGCGAAGCGGTTCGTTGCGCAAACTTCACTGGTACCACGAAACGAGTCATTGTGACACTTGTTTTATAAATAACTATTATGCACTCATGTGTCAATTTTATGCACCGGTATATCATCATGACAAACAAATCGACGCCATTTTTAGTCCGTTTAGAAAAAACTAAATGAGACATTTTTTGGTTTTTGCATGCCTGCGGCTCATGCGCCAATTTTTCCATTCGTGAAAACAGCACCACTTTATGCAGTAGTTGCATAATAACTATTCTGTTTCTGTCTACAGGAGTATATAAAAGGGCACATGTTTATTTTGTGTGAGATATCTATTTAAATGTAATAGGTTTTTTAGCTCATAATTATAATTATTATACTCATTTCATACCCATCTTGGTTTTATTATTTGTTTTGAATCATCTTCTGATTTCAGTTACAATTGCGGTTTAGTCATATTAAAATATGTTTGAACTAAAATCTAAAGATCGTTTAAAACAACTAATGAACTGAAACGTAATATAGTATTTTTGAATTTATTACTTCTTTTAAATGGCCGAAAACCCCGACAAAAATTTTGATTTCAAAGAACGGTTACTGAAAAACAATTTAACTACTTCCTCGTTTTATTTGTATAGGAATACACATGAGTAAAACTTTTAATACATTTACATCGACTTATTTTATTGTCAGGTCATTATACCAGTTTCTGCTGCACGCACCTTAAAGGATGGAGCGAAATATATATTTCGTTACACGAACTTTGTTTTTAAAAACTTTCATTCACTTAAAAATACAAAATATCGACTTTCAAAAATAACAGTAAAATATACAGTGTGACCCACTTAAGATCGCAACACCCAGTTATAGCGTTTAATTGACATTTGATTAACTTAAAATTCTGGTGGTTTAAAAAGTTCGGCAAGAGAACTATTTTCACTTATTAACATTTTATTAATGTCAGTAGCGTTCATTCTTAGGGGGCTTCAAAACGTCGATTTTTCAAAAAGTTATTAGCGATTTTTTTATTGGATTTTCGGTTACCACACTGTAAAGAGTATCCCTTGAAACCGCTAAATCCTAATTTTGAGTAATGTCACTTCACCGGTGTCTGAGATGTAAGTCGTCAAAATTATTTTTTTGATTTTTGAACGGCCCTGTATACAAGGTAATCGACGTTTTATGAACTCCACATTTTGATGTTCAGTAAAAAACAATTAGTTGAGGGGTTGTCCGTATCAATATTTGATTTTTTGTCAGTAGCGTACGTCTATAGGGGACTTAAAAAATCGTGTCTAAAAAATTCTGTAGGACCAAATACATTTATTTAGGATTAAATGAATAAACAAAATTTTTATGAAATTACAACTACACCAATTTAAAAATACTTCTACCAAACCTCCATTAAGTTCAATACATTTGTCATATCGTTTCCTTATGTTCTGCGCTGCATTACTTATCTGTAGGGGTGTGATTTCTGCACAAGTTCGACGTATTTGTTTATTTAGTGTTTGGTTATTTTTAAATTGGTGTAGTTGAAATTTCATAAACATTTTGTTAATTTATTTAATCCTAAATAAATATATTTGGTCCTACAGGATTTTTTTAAACACGAATTTTTGAAGTCCCCTATAGACGTACGCTACTGACAAAAAACCAAACATTGACATAGGCAACCATTCAACTAATTGTTTTCTACTGAACATCAAAATGTGGAGTTCATAAAACGTCGACTACCGTGTATACAGGGTCGTTCAAAAATAAAAAATAAACAATTTTTGACGACTTACATCTCAGACACCGGTGAAGTGACATTACTCAAAATTTGGATTTAGGGTTTCGAGGGATACTCTTTACATTGTGGTAATCGAAAATCCAATAAAAAAATCGCTAATAACTATTTTTGAAAAATCGACGTTTTGAAGCCCCATAAAAATGCACGCTACTGACATTAATAAAATGTTAATAGGTAAAAATAGTCCTCTTGGCGACCTTTTTAAATTACCAAAATTTTAAGTTAATCAAATGACAATTAAACGCTATAACTGGGTGTTGCGATCTTAAGTGGGTCACACTGTATAAATTGTACAAACAGGATGTGTAGATAAAAAATAATATGCAGACTGAATTAAATATATTTACAATCGTATTTATATGTTGAATGTGCTGAGGTTGCACCAACGGTCGTTGCAGTACCGGAAACCAGTGGGTACGTCGGCAATATACAGGATGTAATTCCTCCATCCCCAGATAGATCCATACAGGGTGTGGATTGATTATTCATCTTCTTCTTGGAAAATTCTCGATTTTGGTTTTGGATCAGTTGTGACTTCATTGACCATTTTAGTCGTTGGCGTTTACATCTCGACTTCCATTTGAAAACACCAGCAAGAAGTGCGATCGCAATTACGATGTAGAGGGGTGTAGACCGTGCATAGGCGTAGTTGTGTGGAATGTTTCTCAAACTAACTTCTTCCATTCGATTTTCTTCTTTTATGAGTTGGTGAACTTTGTCTAAGGAAATGTCTTTAATTTTCATTTTTCCAGAGTGGATTCTTCCTTCTTTTTCGATCTTTATTTCAGGAAGTAGTAAAGGTTGATCTGGGATGACATCTTCGTGGTTGATGAATATGTTTCTTGGAGTTTGGAAGCTACAGCTCGGTGGTAGTTCTATAAAATAGGTGCCCTTTAGAGATATAAAATCGGTTTTTGTACAAGTGGTTTTGATTTTCGTTTCTTCTGGGAGTACTGCGATGTAATGCGCTGAATTTATACTTTCGATAATTTCGTTTTCTACGATAATTGGCACTGGTACACATTTCGGTTGATCTTCAGTTCCTAGTTGCAATAATTGGTGGATGCATTCTTCGGATTGGCCATCTACCATGGGTTTTTCGTTGGGGCAAACATACAATTGGTGGATATTTTCACATTCTTGATCTTCGTACTCGTACTGATTGCCTTGCATTGCCAAAAAACGCTTAGGTGGGATAAGGACCGTGTTATTTTTTGTGGGAATAGAATACAGGTGAAAATAAGTATAAGTTTCATGTATAACTAAGGGAAAGTGAATAACGAAAACAATTCTGTCTTTAGAGTAATAAGAATCAACGGTTAAAATGTTATAGTATTTAAATAAATTTTGAGAATCACTGCCAAAGATTAGGGTAGTATTAATTGGATAATATTTAACTATAAATTCTAGACGTTCAAACTTTAGAACACTATAATGCAACGTTTTTAATTTTGCAAATGCAATAGAATTTTCAATATATTATTTAGTATTTCTATTAAGATTTTAAGTGCTGCTTGTATTTGATCAAGAGTATTTTTTGATAGGAAATAAGAGGAAAAATCATTAACAAATTTTTCAAGTTCAGAACTTAGCTCATTTAGTTTTCCTGTTATCTCTTCTTCATTTTGTTTTATTAGTGAGATACTACTGTTATAGTCGTCTATAATTTGACTAGTTAATGATATTTGTTTGTTCAAAGTATTTGCTATTTGCTATATCTTTTTGATATGAACTTAATAAATCAATGGCATAATCGTAACGTTTGCCATATTCTGCATCTAAGTTACCAGATATGCTTTTGAATATTGTTCCTAAACCATTTAAAATTCCTCTCTTAATTCTTTTACTGGCGTGTACAAAATTTAATTTTTCTTTGCATTGCTTTATTTGATATTTTATTAAATTTATCAAGAACAAAAGTTCATTTGCAAAAACTTGATTTTTGATATTAATTACCTGCAAAACATTTTCGAACTGATTTGTTATATGAAGTAATTCGGTTTCTATAGGGTTTAGATCAAAGTAATGGATAAAAGAATGATGGGTAGATTGTAATCTAACATTTCCTAAATTGTACAGGAGTATGCCTGGATTGGACTCCAAACTAACAATTTTAATTTCCTGTGCCTGCCTTGCTACTACCAGCGATAGGAGCATTCTGTAATGATAGAATTTTTTGATTAGCAAGTGGCCTTTTTAAGTTATTTTTATGATAGGTGGCTGTAACTAATTTTTGTCTGCTACTACGAGGTGAGATTGTTTTGTAAGTTTTCATTTTGTTTTATTGGTTTGGCTTTAAATCTAGGACTAATTTTATTACGAGCATTCGTTTTATGATATGCTAATGCACCTCGGTCATAAGTTAATGGTTTGTGTCTATTTTCGTTAGTCTTTTCCAACCTTTTTGATTTGCCATGTGTTCATTTAACGTTTTATAAATTTCAGCGGTATTTTCTTAATGTTTAGTTATGTAATTAGAATACAATTTTTGATTAATGTCAATATTAAGAGGGTTGTTTGTATCCAATTGTCCTGAAATAATTTCTATTGTAAGTAACTTTCTTGCACTATGAATGGAGTTATTGTATCCTAAAATTGCATAAGGCATTTGGTCTAAGACATTGAGATTTTTATGAGTTTCTTGTATAGTTCTAATATGTTCAATTAAAGTTGAGTGAGAACGTTCAATTATGCTATTATCAATGCCGTAGTATAATGAAGTTCAATTTTGTGTAATTTTGCAAAGTCTTCAATAACATGATTTTTTAATTCGGTACCTCTATCAATTACTAACATTTTAGGTGCACCATAATGAGTGAGAAGACTCATGAAAGCTTTAGCTATATGTGTTGCGGTTACTCCTAGTAAATGATATGCTTGCGCGTATTTACTAAATCTATCAATAACTGTCAAGAATTTTTGTCCTTTAATTGTGAAAACATCTGCGTGAACTATTTCAAAAGGTTTATTAGGTGTTGGTGTTAATTCGAATTTTTGTTTTGGGGGATTTCAGGATGATATTGATTTATCGAAACAATTGTCAATTTTTTAGAATTTTCAATAACTTGTATTATATTGTGAAATTAACTAGAGACCTTGAGTTTCATTTTAAAACACTAATTGTTATTTCTATTAAAGTTACGAGAGTGACTTGGAATTTGTGAATTTTGTTGCACTTGACGGCACCCAGAACCAAGATTTTATGTTTTGCCAGTCCTAACTCTGTAAAAAGTGTGAAGGGATGTTCTAATTTCATAGTAAATATATGCAAAAAACCCAAAAATTTACATATGAAAGTAGAAATATCTACCACAAAAGCTTTAATATTCTATTTATATTATTAGTATACTTATTAGACCATCTCTAAAGGCGATTTCCCCAATTTGTTTTTCACATTTTATGTATAAACCCGAGTTTTTACATTATTATCTACTACATATTATTAAGGGTAACAATTTTAGAAAGCTTACCAGGTAGGTATGTCATTAACTATTACCACGAACAGATAGGAAAAATTGTTGGCCATTGTTAAATGTAGAAAGTCGTTTAACAATCCTTATCATATTGTAGTTTATGTCTCTTGGAATCTATTTATTATTTACATCACATAAAATAATAACGGGTAATTATAGAATTCCTCGTATGGTTTTTGAAGCAATAAATAATTATGTCTGTACAAAGAAAAACCCAATTTTCGTAGAAAAAGCTAATGGTTTTTATTTCCTTATTCATTCAATTAATAATAAAGAACACATTAATGCTATTTTGTTTTGTAAACTCGATTTTATATAGCATTATACATGTGCCACAATTTGTTATTTTTAAATCCAAATTCAAAATAACAAAGGGTAAATATGGATTTCCCCGTATGGTTTTTGAAGCAATAAATAATTATGTCTGTACAAAAAACCCCAATTTTCGTACAAAAAGCTAATTGTTTTTATTTCCTTATTCATTTAATTAATAATAAAGATGTAACGAAGTTACATTTTCAAAGACCGGGCAAAAGCACAATCTTCCGTATAATATGAAATAAAGCGTTCGACACTGTATTTCTCCGTCCGTATAATAACATCGGTACAATGTAATATAAACATCGGTACAATGTAATATAAACATCGGTACAATGTAATATAATTTCTCTAACCTGCACCGACAGTCGGCGACAATTACTTCTTCGCACCGTCTCCCCAACAAGCCATACCTTAAAGCAGAACGATTCTCAGAGTCGTCAGTCTATCCGTAGACTCGATACCTTGCCCGCATACGCAGGTGAGAATTAAATCTAAGAGACTTAATTGTGCTCACAAACCCGTTCTCTTTCAGAAAGCCGATACCGATAGATACCGTTAGATCAACCGTACCGTCTACCGAGGTGAGTGATATTTAATTTTATACCTTAGGGTATATGGTTCTCGCCCGTACAATCCGATCAGGGGAAGTAAAGGGAGACGTGTCCGCTACTAGAAAGTTGAGTACTCACATCCTAGTAGCGGCCGTGCTTGGGCCTTCAGCCATCCGATCGAGGGAAACCGTGTCCACTACTAGAAAGTTGAGAAGTCACATCCTAGTAGTGGCCGTCGCGACTCCGAGATTTCGATACCGCGGAAACCGAGAGCCGTATCCCCGAAAGTAGAGCTTTGATTAACCTAGAGGGTTGCTTGCAATCCGTATTAGTTCTGCACGCTTCCGCTAACCGTCCACCGCACCCCCGCCCCATTTTTGCTTACGCTTGCGTAGCTTTATTTTACTTATCGTAGTAGTTTACCGTAGGAGAGACCGTTTGAACCGGTAGTGTAGTAGTTAGTACTAGTGCTTTTGCCCCGCCTACCCAAATTAGAGGACATTTAGTTTAGTTGATTAACTTTTCCGCTATTTGTGTAATAAAGACTCTTTGTAAATACGTAACTTTTGGTTTCTCTTCTCTCCAACTGCAGTTACTACTAAACCTCCGCAAATAGGTAAGAACTTTAAGCAGCTAATACCCAGGTTATGAACCCGGGGAGGCAAGTATAATCTGCCCGACCGGCCGCAACACTCTTGTCACCGCCATAAGTGACCCCTGGAGTATTTTAATTCTTCACTGACGCTGCCCGGAGGGAGTGGAGCATACCACTTTAATAAACTGGCGCCCGAGGCAACCCGTCACCTGTAGTTAAGGCGCCAACCCATTAAGTAACGACGTAAGAGCGTTACAAAGAACACATTAATGCTATTTTGTCTTGTAAACTCGAGATTTTATATAGCATTATAAACATGTGCCACAATTTATTATTTTTAAATCCAAATTCAAAATATTGTGTTGCCCTCGTACGTATTATGCAGCTGAATGTACGTCGCCTGCTTTTCCTGGTAAGTGCGTTTACAACGTTGTCAAGTTGTATGGCTTTCTCGCGCATCGTCAACTGCCAAAATTAATTTGCCAACCTGTAGGTGTTTGGGTTGAGAATGAAAAGATTTATTATTTCGTAAAAATTAAGCCAAAATATTTTTTAAAAGTCTTTAGTTGTAGGAGGGAGTATTACGGTGGAGTTCAGAAATTGTGTTCGGTTAAAAATAAATGTAATGTAATTTTTGAGAAAAATAACATTTTACAGTGAATAAAATATGTAACGAAAACAAAAAATATACTTCTTCATTACCAAAAATCTGTAAATGTAAAAATAACATTAAAAACTTAACATATTTTGAGATAAACATATTTTAAATGCTAAAACAACGATAAAGACTAAATAAAATGTATTGCCAACAAACTAAATTTTTACGTCCTTTTTCGGTTAGAAAATTTATTAATTATTTCGCTACAATTAATGTCATTTAAAGCTTCACTAACCACATGAAGGACAGAGAAGGATTCTAACTTCTCTTGTCCTAAGATAGCGCGATATTTATTTTTTGCATTATCCAATGCCGAAAAGGAGCGTTCCCCACTAGCGTTGGATACAGGTAAAGAAATAAAAATTTGCAAAAGCGTTCGGACCTTTGAGAAAGTGGATTTTAAGGTTTGAACCATATGAAATTTTTCTAAAATCGATTTTTTATCTGTTTCTTCGCATAAAAAATAAACTGCGTAATTTCTTCTTCCAAGTTAAAGGGCTCGATGACGCCCTCAGAATGTTTTTAATTCTTTAATAGAGGTATCATACTGAAAACGGTCTTTGGTAAAAAACAGTTAAAACGATTTTTAATCAATTCATATGATTCAAGTCTGCTACTTAAATCTCTAATAATGGAATCACAAATCATATAGAAAGGTTTCAATACGAAATTTTTCGTTTTTGCTTAATATTAGATACTTCGTCTCTACTTGTACTTTCGTCAAAAAATATTTTTCTTTGTCTACTAATCTCATATTCATAATATTGTATTTATTACCATTGACTGCTTCATTTTCTATAGGAAAAAAAGATTATTCCGAAAGTCGTTGACAAAAATAACAAGTGATTTAAGTAAATTAACAGCATCAGATAAATTATTGGATCCCTCAATGTTTTACTGGCAGAATTACACCGCTCTAAAAGTTTTGACCACATTATAGTTAAGAGAGCTGTTTCATATTTATTCATTTTCTTGAACAAGCTTGATGCGTCGCCCCTAGTTCCCAATTTTTCATGAGTATCATTAGAAATGTCTAAGAACACAGACATTAGAGTATTCTAATTAATATGTAGTGCTTTAACTGCATCAGCTCTAGCTGACCATCTTTTATCTATACTCTTTTAACATACCTACTTATATTCCACAGCGACTTGACGGTGGGTAGAACTCGAAAAAAAGACGAATATTTCTTGCACAATATCAAAAAAGTCGCTTGTAAGCAAGATTCGTTCGCGAAGTTAATCACCAAGTTAACGGAATTATTTGAAAATGGAATATAAACTACTGTTGGTGACGATTCTTTAATTTTAGTTTGAAGCCCGTTGTATTGGCCAGACATATTAGATGCCTTATCATATGACTGATCCCGGCAATTTTTAATGTCCAATTTTGCTATTTTATCCAAAAATATATTTTCTAAATAATCGGCGGTATGTTTCTCAATATTAATAAAGCCCAAAAATATTTCAATACTCTTTCCGTCTTTTATGTATCTTGAAATAAAACACAGCTGATCAGAATTACTTATATCGGGTGTAGAATCAACAATAATAGAAAAATAGCGAGCGAGCGTTTGTATTAAAGTCTTTTCTAATATCATTATAAATTCATCACATACTTGATGAGAAATATAACTAACTCTTATTTCGTTTATGTTTGCTATAGAGATTTTCATCCCTACCCCTGAAAGCTAATCCTTGAGAAGATCGAAACTTTTTTATAGCTACTATTCTTTTAAGATACTCTCGCCAATACTCGCATTATCTTAGAATAGCTCTAATTAATTCTTCATCTATTGTATTTCTATTAATAGAAATTCTAAGTGCTAAAGTGCAGATATATGTTATGTGATTTTTTTATTTTTCAGGCGAATTAACAACTGGAACATTTTCCAATCGCCATATCCACATTTAAAACTTAAAGAACTCATATAATTAGAAAATAATTTACATAGAAAACCAAAACTAAGATGGATTATGAGTCATAAATTATCCAATCACTGTTCTCTTTATCGCCATTAGCCCTATAAAAATGTTTATTGTTTATGTGCCGATAATATTTTTGGTCATTGTCTTTATACATTTTTTGACTATTTTGAACATTATCACTTTTAGGAATATTAAGTAAAACAGCGTTAATAAATTTGTCACTTTTTGAATCAATATCAGGCTACCCCGAAATCTGAGAAACATCTGTAGAACTTTTTAGAAGATTATAAAATTCTAATTCGATTTCCGAAACGTGTTCATATACCGGTTCCTGGTTTTCATCAATATCCGCTTCCTGACTAGAGGAGTTAGAAATGGAAACTACTCCAATTTCTTCGACATTTCCTTGTTCTTCTTTTTCTTCTCTCTGGCTAGTCTTTATTTAAACTTCTGCCGTGCTCGAGGCTGCGCCCGCTTCTGGTGCACTTTGAATTAAGAAGAAAGAAGTTAGCTTATTAAATGTCTTTATGTTTTCTTCTAACTCTTTTGCTCGTTTCCTTTTTTCATAGCCAGACTTATGTTTGTCTAAAAATAAATCCCGAATGTAATAAATGGTTGGATGTATTTGTCCCTAGAATGCGTTGTCATCAAAAGTCATTGTCCCTAACCGGCCTTGTCCATAAACGTCGTTTTCCCTAAAATGTGGGAAAACGACGGTATTTACATCAAAACTGTATTTAGTGGATGGTCGTTTGGGGACAAAGAAATTTGAGGACAAATATGCATTATCAATAAAATAATTTAAAATAAAAACTTACCAAACCAAAAAATAAATCTGTCCCACTGGGCGCTGCATGGAACTCCTTAGACAAACTCTAATAATAGACCCCATTGCCTGATTCTGATCACTGACAATATTCACAAACTATCTAAGTTGTAACGAAGTGGAAAATAGCCCATACCAAATGGGGCTCCTTTAGATGCAGTGTAGAAAATGCAAATTGATCAATTTAGGCTGGAAATGGATGGACCGCATTATGCGGTTGGTGTTGACTCCATGCAGTCGCGTTTTGGCAATTCACAGTCTCTTATGGTGTAACTGGCTCTTATCAACACAACTATATTTTTCAAAATAATAAAAAAATAAAAAAAAACAAGTAATTTGAAGAATATAGATTTTACCAAATTGCAAAACATAAAAGGTGAGGTGAGGTGAGGCCAAACAATAAAAAATTTATTCTAAAAAAAAGACAAAGATCATCCTTTTATATAGATTTCAATATAGTAATTTTTATGACAATGGGAATAATATTCAATATACAGGTTCTTGATAAAATATTCGAATAAGAAATTGAAGTCACTTAATTCTTAATTGGTAAGTTATTCAAGACCTTAGATATATTCAAAAAAATAAATACAGTGACCTTTCGGCACTATAGTAGTATAGTTTACCTTTAAAAAATTATAAATTTACATATTTTATTGTATGAACGTGAATTATTTCTGTAAGGATTTTAATTAATGTCCGTTAGTAAAAATTAAAAAAACCACAATAAATGTTTCCGAAATTTGACAAATAATAATTGGAATATTGAAATTAAAATTAAAGAAAGATCTGGCTTGATTGCCTTTATTAGTAGGTCCCCCGACGCTCTGGAAAACTCTTTACGTTTTTCTCCAAGCTTTCTCGGTCTTGCGAACACCTTCGCGTGCCTTACAGAGATAAATCGGCGACCACACCGAATAAATTTCCTTTTCGGACTTGGGCGTGGAGTGTAGATTAATATTCAGCTCAAGTTCTCAAAACAACACATAAAATCGTATCTTGCCCAACAAAGGTTAACTTAAGCTACCTTAAAACCCTAAAAAGAAAGCTCTTTTTAATAAACAAAAAAACATTACTGATTGGGAGAAGATAAAAAAAGGATGGATAAATCTACTGTGAAAAGTGAAATCTAAGGAGGCCGCTCACCTTATTAGAAGGGTTTTCCACACAAAACACTAATTGGGAATGTCAAGGGCTTTTAATCGACCACCAAAAAAATGTCACCAGGTAGAGGTTAAACCTCTCGTTTCTTCGATTATACTCTGGCCACTCCAAAAATATGCTATTCAAAGAAATTAAAAATCACTTTGTCTCACTCCCACAAACTAACATATACCCTGTCCTTAACCAGTACTATTGGTGGCCTAACTACTAGGTACCAATAATTTAAACTAATGTAATGTTTTTCTCATTTATTTGGACAATAAACGGGTGAGATAAATTTTAAACACTCGGTATGGCTACTTACTAATTTATTGAAACACTAACTCACTAACACTTAATTTATATATACTTAACTAATCACTTAATTATTAATTTATATTAACTGTATATTCACTCAAACTAATTTATATAAACACTTTATATTCACTTATTTACTGTTTACCTCACGATGTCCAATTATAAACTAACTAACTCTTCCTGATCAGTCCCCTTATATATTAAAGCCATTTTTACTAGTAAATTCCGGACAATTGATTCTGGCCTTTTCTAGATAACTCTGGTCACAAAAACAATGTTTACATAAGATAGTCGTAGAGTCGTAAACAGTTTTTTATAACTGCGTATCCGCCATAATTTTAACTTTTATACATGGCATAGACAGAGTTGGTTTTAGGGACTATACCAGGTTGCTGTTTCGTAACATTACCCCCCCCCCTTAAATGGAAGTTCCTCCTGGAACTTTTGTGTAGCCGAGACTGCATGTTTGAATCGGCAACTGGACCCATTTCTACACTTTCCGATCTTATGGAAATAGCAGGGCACCGTCTTCATCGGATACTGATAACGGGGGTTGTAGCAGCAAATTAATATCTGGACACCGGTATCTCTAAAGATAACCTCTACCATGCTCCTGATAACTCGTGTAATAAACACAAGATATGACACAAATTCTAAAAACACCCTATATAGATAATTTCTTTTTTAATTCAAAATAGTTATTAAATTCTCGACCTCAACTAAAGTAAAAAAACACAAACAAAACAAGGTTATCCAAACATATTAGATTATGAACAGGTCAGGTTTTGTTGACCACAAACATAAACAAATATGAATAATTAACCTTCATTGAAGGTGAACTCTAGAAATAAATATCAAAAAATTGGGGACAGTTAGGCAGTCAGTGAGAGATAGGTAATATCTCTCCCCTGGTGAGGCGAGTCTGAGTATTGACGGACCCTCACCCTCAAGAAGTAATAGTGTGAAAATTTATGTGACTAGTGGGATTTCCAAAACGTAAGTTTTTAAAAGTACAATTCATTTATTATATTGGGTATTGGATTGCGTTATTATATTTTTCTTTGACTTAACCGGGTATCCCAAGATAGTTAAGGGACCCTACAGTGAGCTTCAGTCATATCGAGTGTTCCTTATACATCAGCGCCCCTCATCTACTGTTAAGGCCTAAAATTGTAGAGGCATCTTATTTAGTTATATTCAGGGACCCCTTTTTCTGAAGGTGCATAGTGTTCCTTTTTCATCTGACTATTTTTGTTTTTGATAACTGCGTAGAGATATTTACGTTTTTACTTGCGATTGTACTCAATTCTATCTTAGAGATTTTTCCGCTGTACTCGAGATTTTATTTAACCCTGTTTAAGAGCTATTTACGTTATACTAAGGATTATAGTTAATCCTAGGTTAACATTTTTGATAATTGCGTAGAGATATTTACATTGCACTTGAGATTTATAATTAATCCTATTCCAGAGATATTTACATTGTGTACTTGCGAGATATTTACATTATACTAGAGATCATAGTTAATCCTAGGCTAAAGAATTGTGATAGACATTTATCCTATACTAGGGGTCACAGTCAGTCATATCTTAATCTATTATTTTTCGAAGTTTATTTGACACAGTTTTGTTTTTCTTTGTAATATATGTTTATATATGTTTTAACCTTTCAATTTTATCTCCACAACCTCACTCCTCACCACCCCCATACCCGTCAAGTAGGACGGACCGGCTAACCCTGCACTACGAACTCGGGCTTGGCACAGCGGTGACCAAACGAAATTTTAGCACAAAGGAAATACCAGATTATTACACTGGTGAGAACGGCTAGCAAAGTTACAAGTCATTACACTGGTGACAGCGTTAAAAGTCATTACACTCGCCAATCCAACTGGTTACTCGCTATCTTAGACATAGCCAGTTTCTTCTGGATTTTAACACATGGTCTCGGAGGTTACGAAGTGCTTCCCACACATCGCGGTAGGTAGATCGATCTTTAAATTCATCTTTAGTTACCACGTAGAAGACGTACCGCGAATTATGTTTCAGTTTCAGTGTATTGCCAGGGGCTGGAATCTGGTCTTCAAGTTTTTCTAATTGCCCGAACTTCTTTCGAAAGACGGTTGCCAACCCTCGTGCGTTCTTGATACGGGCGGGGATGTTGTATGCCAGTGAATAATCTTCCGGGAGAGTGAACAAATCTTGTTGTTGTTCCGAAGTGACTCCATATCTAGCTTTCCCGGTACCTCCATACGCGCCCATAAATTCATCGAAGGTAGGGTCAGACACATCTTGAATAAGGTTTACTCCTTCCTCTAGGTCATGGTCCCCTTCGAATGGGGCTAGTCGGTTTTGGTGAACTACTTTTGGGTTTTCGTTGGGGATCTTGCTTATGCGATATATAACATCACTGATCCTTTTCTTGATTAAGTATGGACCTTCCCAGGATTTTTGTAATTTTGGAGAAAATCCTTTTCTCCTCGTCGGATTGTGTAACCATACTTTGTCCCCTTCTTTAAAACCGCCTTCTGTGGCCTGCGTGTCGTTCCGACTTTTCATTCTGTCGCTGGCAACTTGAAGATTCGTTCGAACTAATTCATGAATATCGTCCAGCCTTCTTCTCAATTGGATCACGTAGTCTTCGCCTGCTAGATCTTCTCCAGGCCGGCAGCCAAATTCCAGGTCACAAGGAAGCCTCATTTCACGTCCAAACAGGATTTTCGCCGGTGTTTCACACGTGGACTCATTAACAGCAAATCGATAAGCCAATGCGAATAGGGAAAGATACTGGTCCCAATCTCTCTGATGGCTGGATACTACTTTTGACAGGTATTTTCCAATAGTCCTGTTCATTCTCTCGACCATTCCATCTGACTGTGGATGTAAAGCTGTTGTCCTGGTCTTCTTCATTCCCAGCTTGTCGTAAATCTCTTGGAATAGATGGCTTTCGAAATTTCTTCCCTGGTCACTGTGGACTTCCATGGGCACTCCATATCGGCTGATGAATTCTTTCACCAATACATCCGCGACAGTTGTGGCCTCTTGGTTCGGGATAGCGTAAATTTCCACCCACTTTGTGAAATAATCCATTACAACCAGTATGTACTTGCTACCATTTTCTGTCGTCGGAAATGGTCCAGCGATATCTAAAGCAATCCTTTCGAAAGGGCTTCCAACATTGTACTGTTTCATGGGTGCCTTTCTCTTGCGATGTGGTCCATTACTCGTAGCACAAGTCGTACATTTCTTACACCAGTCCTTCACATCGTCGGAGCTGTTCATCCAATAAAACCTTTCACGGACTCGCTAAAGGTTTTTCCTCACTCCCAGATGACCTCCCGATGGACTGTCGTGTAACTTCTTCAGTATCTCAGCTACTCTTGTTCTCGGGATAACTAGCAGTCTCCTCATCTCAGAACCATCATCTTTTTCAAGGACTCTTTTCAACAGCCCTTCTTCCAGGACAAGAGAGTCCCCACTGAGCCCAATACGCCTTGAGTTTCGGTGAAAACTTTGACACTTCTTGCCAGGTAGGTCGCCGATTTTCTTTCTTCCATTGCCGGATCATCTTCAGGTTAGGATCATTCTCCTGATCATCTCTGATCCTGGTGGGTGACCATTCCTCGTTGACTACAGTAGTTCTTGAAACTGCAGTTTCCCTAGATTCCACCTTGTTGCAGTGGGAGCAGTCTGTTGGGCACGGCCGTCTGGACAGGGAGTCGGCATTTCGGTGACTCACACCGGCTCGATGTTCGATGTTGAAATCGTATTTTTGAAGTCGTTCAATCCATCTAGCGATCTGGCCCTCGGGATTCTTGAACTGCATCAACCACTTGAGTGCTGCATGATCAGTCCGGATTAAAAACTTCCTACCATAGAGATACTGGTAAAAGTGTTCCACGGACTTCGCTACCGTCAAAAGTTCTCTTCTTGTGACGCAGTAGTTTCGTTCTGGTTTGGAGAGGACTTTACTAAAATATCCCAGTACTCTTTCTTGCCCTCCTTGGATCTGTGAGAGCACTCCATTAATTCCTACGTTGCTTGCGTCAGTGTCAAGAATAAAGTCTCCCTCTGGTAATGGTATCCTAATATCGGCGCCGAAGTTAAATGCCTCTTCAAGGTTTCAAAAGCCGTTTGACAGTCTTCGTCCCATTGGAAAGCTCTTGCTTCTTCTGTGAGTCGCGTTAGAGGCTTGGCAATATCTCCAGACTTCCTGATAAATCTTCTATAATACGTGCAAAGTCCAAGGAAACTCCTAATTTGATGTTTGTCGGTTGGTTGCGGCCATTGCTGAATGGAAGCAATTTTCTCTAAATCCACCGCCACTCCTTCATTGCTCACTATATGACCTAGATAGTTGACTCGGTTTTGGAATAGCTGACATTTCTTCGGGTTTAACATGAGCTGGGCAGCTTGGAGTCGTTTGAATACGTCTTCCAAATTCTTCAGATGCTCGTCAAGTGTCTTCCCCAGTACTACGATGTCGTCCAAATAGACCAGGCATGTCTTCCAAGACAACCCTCTCAAGACATTTTCCATAAGTCTTTCAAATGTCGCAGGCGCATTACAGAGCCCGAATGGCATGACGTTGAATCGCCATAATCCAGATCCGGTGGTAAAAGCAGTCTTCTCTTTATCTTCTGGGTCCATTTCCACTTGCCAATAACCAGACTTCAGGTCCAAGGTGGAAAACAGTTTGCTGCCGGCCAAAGTGTCTAGCGTATCATCAATTCGAGGCAGAGGATAGCTGTCTTTCTTCGTCACGTTGTTAAGCTGACGATAATCCACGCAGAATCTCGTAGTTCCATCCTTTTTCTTCACGAGCACTACTGGAGACACCCATGGACTAGTAGATGGTTCTATTACTTTTTCTTCTGCCATCTCTCGAATTATTCTTTCAGCTTCCTCTCTCTTCGCTCGTGGAAGTCTTCGAGCTGATTGTCTAATTGGCTTAGCATTACCAGTATCATTTTTGTGTTTGACGGCTTATGTTCTGCCAGTCTTTCCTCCTTTTGGTACGAATAAGTCTCGATACTGCAAGAGAAATTCTCTCATTCTTTTTTTTTCAGCTCGATCCAAAGATTGACCAGCTACTGATAACATCTGTTCGAATCTGGCATTAGAATTGTCAGTAGTCGTTGTTTGGCGAACTATAGACATCACTGGTACGCAGGATCCAATCCTAGTTTCCTTCTTGATGGTGACTGGGTAATCATTCACGTTTATCACACGTACTGGGATGTCTTTCGCCGACGTAACCAATCCTTTTCCAATTAGTACTCCTTTGTCAACTTTTTCGTCGTGGTTCCTTGGCTCCATCATCACCGGTGTACCTTCCTCCATGATTCCCTGTAGCCGTGCTACTATCATGGTTTCGCTTCGTGGAGGTAAAACGGCATCTTCCTGTACAGCTGCCAACACCGCGCTGCCTTCATGTGGATGAAGGAGTACCTCCTCGGAGCCCACTTTAATGGTTCTGTTTCTGAAGTCTAATTGGAAACCATGTACATTCATTACGTCCATTCCCAGAATCACGTCTTCTTCGATGTCAGCTACGATTACCGTATGCGTGAACTTTTCTGCTCCAATTCCAAATTGGATTCGTGTTTCCCCGTGAACGTTGGCACTCTCGCCTGTGGCGGTCCGCAGTCGCAGTCTCGTTGGTAGAAGCTTCATCTTGGGGTTTATTATCTCTTGTCGTATAATGGTTCTAGTTGCTCCAGTGTCAATCAGCAGAGCATATTTCTTGCCATTTACTTCGCTATCCACATATACACTGTCGTTGCGACATCTGAGCGAACCTATCAGTATGAGAGGGTCTTTGGAACGATCATGGGTCGGTGCTGCCCCCTCGTAGCCGACCCTTTCTAGTTTTCCTGTGACTGGGGTTATTGGTTTGCAGGAGTCTTGGGACGCTTACACGAACTACGTACATGCCCTAGCTCGCCACAATTCCAGCATCTGATTTTTCTCGGTTTCTTGTCCATCATACCCTTTATGAAACTGACGAATTGGTCAAATCTGTCTTCGTCACTTTCTCCTTGGATGGTCCTAATTTTGTTATATCCTGAAGCCTTCGTTGCTGCTTCATATTCAAGAGCAGCTGTCAATGCGTCGACTAATGTTTTCGGATGGGCTAAACGAAGTGTCCTCTGCATATTGGGGTCACGTAAGCCATCAATAAAGGCCTGAATGCCCAGACATTCCATCATGTTCTCTGGTGCTGACGGATAAGTAAATCGAACTAGTCGAGTGATGTCCACTTCATATTCTTGAAGGGATTCATCACGTTTCTGCCTTCGGTTCTTCAGCTAAGATTGGTACAAATGTTCTAGATGTTCATGACCATATCGCATGTTCAACCTCTTCTTCAGCTGCTCGAAGTCGTCCGTTTCTTCCAAAGGTATCGTCTGAAGTACATCTAAGGCATCTCCGCGAAGCGCGATGGTTAAATTCACCGCCTTCTCTCTATCGGACCAATTATTCACTCTAGCGGCTGCTTCAAATTGTTTCACATAATTGGTCCACGACATTTCTCCATCGAACGTTGGGGCCTTGACTCGGGTAAAACTGCCAATGTCTTCAAACTTAGGTAGTGTTTCTGGCTTGCAAGGTTTCGTTTGCTCGGTCTTCTTTTCTTCCACTGGCGTGACTCGCGTTCTTGAATCGGCAATCTTTTCCTTTAACTCTTTGATTTTCTCGTCTATCGTTGTAATCTTATTCTCGATTTTCTCGTCCATCGTTGACATCTCATCCTCGATTTCAGATTTTAGGGACGAAATTTCATTTTCAACGTCAGCGGCAATGTCGTTTTTCATTAATAAGATATCGGCAGACATATCGTTCTTCAAAATAGGAACATCGTTCTTTATAGCCGAAATCTTTTCGTCCATGTTCTCTTCCATGGCAGAAATCTTCTCGTCCATGTTAGCAGAAATATTAGCAGAAATGTCGTGCTTCATAGCAGAAATCTTCTCTTCCATGGCAGAAATCTTCTCGTCCATGTTAGCCGAAATATTAGCAGAAATGTCGTTCTTCATAGCAGAAATCTTCTCGTCCATGTTCTCTTCCATGACAGAAATCTTCTCGTCCATGTTAGCAGAAATATTAGCAGAAATGTCGATCTTCATAGCAGAAATCTTCTCGTCCATGTTCTCTTCCATGGCAGAAATCTTCTCGTCCATGTTAGCAGAAATATTAGCAGAAATTGACGAGATTAAGGTGGAAGCCTCGCCATTAAATGAAACTGTTTCTGGATCAAATCCGTCATTTTCCAGTGCTACTTTAAGTCTTTCTACTAATTCACTTTTCTTACCGGACGTTTCCAACTCACGATCTTCCAATTCTGCTCTTAATTCCGTGACTTTCAGATCCCTCAATCTCTTGGCCATTTTTACGTAGCAATTTATTTATATTACCCCACACTTGACACCAATGTAATGTTTTTCTAATTTATTTAAACAATAAACGGGTGGGATAAATTTTAAACACTCGGTATGGCTACTTACTAATTTATTTAAAACACTAAACTAATCACTAACACTTAATTTATATATACTTAACTAATCACTTAATTATTAATTTATATCAACAGTATATTCACTCAAACTAATTTATATAAACACTTAATTAATTTATATCCACTTATTTATTTGTTCATTTCACGGAGTCAAATTATCAACTAAAATTATCCGCTGATCGGTATATATATATATATATATATATATATATATATATATATATATATTTACTGGATAGATTTTAGCCCTACATTGAGGGCCATTTTTTTTTAAACTGGATAGACTTATCCTTTGTAACAAAAAATATACTTAATATTTTATTTAGTTTAGATTTACTTTAAACTTTTTATTATTAGCCCGGTATATAGATAATTTTAAATAGGTGATAAACAATTTATGCTACTTGCATGAGAAATTTCTTATCTCAGGGTAGAGTTCAAGTGTATAAAAATTAAACGGTTTCATTTTTTTTATATTAGCGCCAAAATCAATAAATTCTTTATATTTTAAAACAAATTTGTTGATCAAAATATATTATTTACTTAATAATTATGAACTGAATACGGTCCTGCCCTGCTTGGAATCAAATCTCTGTGCCATTCATAGATGTCAGTTCAAACTTCTACATATAGAAAATAGATGGAGCGGAAATCACCAGATGAAATGAAAATCTCAACGTACAGTTTTAAATCGTTCTTCAAAAGAAACAAAACGTTGTTTAATGTGATGAAAATAAATACATTACTCTTTTACAAGTGTTCTTGAAGAAATTCAACTATCTAAAATAATGATTCATTCATACAACAGACACACACTCTGGTGAGATATTAATTCTAAGGGTGAATTACAATTATGCAACTTGGTATACAAATGAATTATAGAAGATGGCGAACTATAAACTTTTTAACGTCCATGTAACATTAAAGTTCAGTTCTTTACACAAATCGGTAAGTTCGTTTAACTTTTTATGTATTAATAAATTGAATTTAAATACCTTGTTCACTATACTGTTTTTGTTTATTCACCTCAATGATAAGTTCCTTTAATCTATTTTAGGTTCTCTCTCTCTTGGAATAAATCCGTTCTTCCCGTCCATTTCCACCAAATCAGGAATTGACGCTGTATTTCTTCCAACATCAAAACACTTTGGATGAATTCCATGATTCAGTGTTTTCTGAAAGGTATTGTCGAGACATTGCTTCCACAATACAACAATTGACCATTTATAAAAGAAAAGTCACGGTTAGTACCACATAATATATAACAATTCCTTTTTATATTTTGTAGTTATTAATATTTACTTAATTACTTATATTAACGTATATCTCGTAAGTATAATGTATTTGTTTCTTGAACTCCATAGCCAAAACTGATATTTCTCAAATATTTAAAATAATTTTCTTTACCAAAATAATTTTTCTTCTTCCAAATTTTTGCTACCCCAAAAAGAGACTTCTTAGTGAATAGTCTACATAATCAACAACTTTTTTCATTCAAATTTTTTTATCATTAGCAACGTAATTGTCGCTGAGGTGATTCTTTTAAACGTTTATTTACCAATCAAAATTGACTATCAATTTCATCATTGAAAACCTTCACTTCAAACAGTGAATCGTCCCTCCATCATATCAGGACATTCTATTCTAAATTTTTCAATTGCTTAAACCTCATATATTGTTTTCTCCCAACAATATTTCATAAAAATTTTAACTGACATTTGTTAATCTCTAAGTGTGTATGTAAAATGAAAATTCTTAATATTTTTAGATGACAGCTGTTAACTTCAAATATATGTACAAAATGAATATTCGTTTTGCATATGTCATGCTTTCTGAAATTCATATTATTATTCAGCTTCCTATCTAGTTATGTCTAAACAGTTACCCTTTCTTATGTTAATATTTCTTTCAACAAATATTGTTTGGTTTCTTCTGACAAATTCATAAGATTATCTTAATTTCACAGAATAAAGAAACATTAGTTTTTTTTTATCATAAACAAAGTTCTGATACTTAATCTTTTGAATAAAAATTGTGTTATTTTGTTTCACATAATTTGTTTCTCGCACCTATTCACAATTTTCCCTACGATTATACGGTCTGTCTTGTGTATGCCTTCTCTATCAAATAGTGTATCATACAGATTGTCTCCATTCAAATGATAAAAAAAATTCAGACTTAAAAAAAATTCTTCTAAATTACAATGCACAATCTTTAATTTTTATTATTTAATATTCAGGGTGTTTCACTCTATAATAACATCCCCTAAATTTTGCGTTTATCAAATTTTGATGTTAGGAAAAATTTTATGAACGCAAATTTTACCTTAAACATTTATTATATTCCTTTCCTTTACTTCTTCATTAATTATTGTACTTATATAGATCCTTTATATTGAAGACACCTCTTATTTCATCACTTTCCATATATCTTAAAACAAAGCTATTTATCCCGTTCTCATTGTCTATAACATATGGTCCCTCGAAAGGTGGTTTCAATTTCGCACACATTTGTTTGTTCCTATCTGATACCCTTAAAGCACGGACCATCACTAAATCCCCTTTTTTAAATGTTGCTTTTATTTTTCCCTTTTTTTTCCATTCTCCGTAGGTATTTATTTGCATTGTTTTAGGTGTTCTTCTTCATCATTTGAGAAGATCAATATATCATCGATATAATGAAGTGCAAAGTCTTCAAATTTATTTAGTATTTGGTGTAATGCTCTAACCAAGGCCGAACAAGCACTTTGTATACCATATGGAGCTACACAGAATCTGTACAACACACCATCAATAGAGAAGCCAGTGTAATCTCTACTATCTTCATCCAAAGGAATCAACCAAAAACTGTGTTTTAAATCAACTTTAGAAAATATTTTCGTATTCGTAATGCGCCCAAAAATTGCTTCCACATTCATCGGAGCCTCGTATTGTGGTACAGTGTATTGATTAATATTTCTTGCATCTAGGCATAATCTTAAATCACCATTTGCTTTCTTTACGACCACAATAGGATTTACATATCTTGTGTTACATCTCTCTATAATACCATCCTTTAGCATATTTTGTATCTCTGAATCAACTTCTTTCCTATATTTGTAAGGTATGGGATATGTTCTTATTCTGAAATTTTCTATTCCCTTAACTTCTATCTTATGTACATAGTTATTTGCCATTCTCATCTCTTTTTTAACTAATCTTTTATATTTAATTATTAAAGTCTTCACTTTCTCTGCATATTCCTTATTTCCACACACTAATTCCAGTTCTTCCATTATTTCATCCCTCTCCATATTCCATAACTTCCTATTATCCTCTTCAAATTCCAATTCTTCTATATTTCCACTCCTTTTTATATTCCATAACTTCCTATTATCCTCTCCAATTGCCAATACTTCCATATTTCCAATCCTTTATATATTCCATAACTTCTTATTATCCTCTTCAATTTCCAATTCTTCTATATTTCCTTCTTCAAATTCAATTCTATTACCATTTAATTCAATCTCCATCTTTTCAAAATCAATTCTTGCTTTATATTTCGTTAATTCATCTATTCCTATAACTATGTCTGATTCTAAATTATCTACTAACAATAATTGCATCTCAACTTCTTTCCCATCCTTTAATTCAATACTTTGTATTATAGATTTGCTAACTTCACACAATTTCTTTCCGTTTGCTCCTATTAATGTAGTTTTCGGTATTTTAACTAGCTTATTTTCATAATTTTCAATATTTTCTTCAATTAGTTTTGTTTTTATTATGGACGCTTCCGAGCCTGTATCTATTAATATTTTGACTAGTTTCCCATTTAATTTTCCTTCAATTTTTATCAATCCCATTGCTCCTTTTAATTCCAAATCTTCCCCAAATTTAATATATTCCCTATTGGATGTTCATATGTTATCACTCTCTCTTCACTCCTTTGAATATTGTTCTCAGTAATTGTTATTTTTGTTGTTATTATATTTACAGTTTCTGTTATAGTTGTTTTGGTTGCTATCGTTCTTATTATAGTTATTGTTATTTCCTGGATTGTTATTATAATTATTGTTATTGTTATAATCTCCATTGTTATTATATCTGTTAATGTAATTATTTCTGTTTTTCATAATTATATCTTTACATATCCTAATTTCTATCTATGTACAAAATTATATTTACATATGTTTTTTGTTTGACATTATTATTTGTTAATTATAAACTTTTTATTTACATGTTGTTTTTATATCCCTTCTTAACCTTTTACAATTCCTTATTCGTCTTCTAGATTCCGGTCCAATAATACAGCCTTATTATTCAATTTTATTTTCTTTTCCTAAATTTCGTTTTTTTCTCTTCTCTTATTGTTTGATTCTCTTCTATCTGCTTCCTAAGTTTCTTAAAATTTTCCACTGTGTTTTCAATTTTGTTGTCCTCTATCTCATCAATTTTTACCAATAGATTCATCAAAATTTGCGTTTCCAATTTCTTCATATTATTGTTTCTTCTTTTTATTATTTCATTTTCCATAATACTCTCACTTCCTATCATTTCATTTTTAATTATCCTATTAAAATTTCTTGGATCAATTATCTTTATATTTCTGCCAAGTTTTACTCTCATTTCGAAATTTTCTGCATAAATTATTGTTTCTATATTCTGTCCTATGGTTTGTTCTATTTCTTCCTTGGTTTCTTGTAATATCTTATTCATTTCCTCTAACTTCCAATTAAGTTGTATCCCCCTATTATTATTATTATTTATCTTACCATATGTCACTATTCGTTTTAATGTATTAACATTTGGGTCTGTTATTTTCCAATAAATCTCTTTTTCATAAATTTTCATGACTTCCTCACTTCCTAGATTCTGTAAATTGCTATCTATCATTTTCTCATTTATTTGTCTTTGTATTTTTACTTCATCAAATTCCATTTTATTACTTAATTTTTGTTCTATAGTATCATCATTTATATTTTCATTTTGTATCTTTACATCCATTTGAATCTCTTCTTTGAAATCCTTTTCTTTCTCCTCCATTTTCTTAATTCTGTTAATCTGTGAATTGTCTATTTCCGTTATTTCTTTAATCTCCTCTCCTCTTATTTCTTGTTTAGTGGATTCTATTTTATTTTCCATGTATGTGTTTGATTTTTACAATATCTTCTCAAAATGTCCCAATTTTTCTTCCATCAATTTTATTATCAGTTCCTTAGTTTGTTTAATTTCTTCTTTGTTCTGGTCCATCTTAATATTCATTTCTTGTTTTAATTCTACCTTGTTTTGGTCCATTTTTCTATTCAAATTTCCTTCTATTCTGTTCATATTTTCATTTTGTTTATCCATTTTTCTATTTATATTTCCCTCCATTCTATTCATATCTTCTTTATTTTGTTTCATCATCATTTGAAGCATACTCATTACATCCATTTCCTCTTTTGATTTTTGTTTGTCCTCTTTCTTCTGATAATGGTACATCTTCTTCTTCCTGACTTTGTTCTGCTATGTCTTCTTCCGAATGTTCTCTCCCCTAGTCCAAGTATTGTACCTGAAAATCTCCTCTACCATTACTCCTTTCTTCTCTTTCTTCATCAGACCTACTTTCGACTCCTAACTGCTTTCCGTCCCTTAATGTCATTTTCCGTTCCATTTTAGTATTTGACTCTTCTTTCAATACAGTTAAAAATTTGTTTCAATCCTTTTTATTATTATTTACCTTCGTTTGGTGCGTCAATTATTATAATTCGTTTGATATAAAGGTTTTATATTACTTTAGCCCCACGTTGCGTGCGTCATTTATTTACTGGATAGATTTTAGCCCTACATTGAGGGCCATTTTTTTAAACTGGATAGACTTATCCTTTGTAACAAAAAATATACTTAATATTTTATTTAGTTTAGATTTACTTTAAACTTTTTATTATTAGCCCGGTATATAGATAATTTTAAATAGGTGATAAACAATTTATGCTTCTTGCATGAGAAATTTCTTATCTCAGGGTAGAGTTCAAGTGTATAAAAATTAAACGGTTTCGTTTTTTTTATATTAGCGCCAAAATCAATAAATTCTTTATATTTTAAAACAAATTTGTTGATCAAAATATATTATTTACTTAATAATTATGAACTGAATACGGTCCTGCCCTGCTTGGAATCAAATCTCTGCGCCATTCAAAGATGTCAGTTCAAACTTCTACCTATAGAAAATAGATGGAGCGGAAATCACCAGATGAAATGAAAATCTCAACGTACAGTTTTAAATCGTTCTTCAAAAGAAACAAAACGTTGTTCAATGTGATGAAAATAAATACATTACTCTTTTACAAGTGTTCTTGAAGAAATTCAACTATCTAAAATAATGATTCATTCATACAACAGACACACAATCTGGTGAGATATTAATTCTAAGGGTGAATTACAATTATGCAACTTGGTATACAAATGAATTATAGAAGATGGCGAACTATAAACTTTTTAACGTCCATGTAACATTAAAGTTCAGTTCTTTACACAAATCGGTAAGTTCGTTTAACTTTGTATGTATTAATAAATTGAATTTAAATACCTTGTTCACTATACTGTTTTTGTTTATTCACCTCAATGATCAGTTCCTTTAATCTATTTTAGGTTCTCTCTCTCTTGGAATAAATCCGTTCTTCCTGTCCATTTCCACCAAATCAGGAATTGACGCTGTATTTCTTCCAACATCAAAACACTTTGGATGAATTCCATGATTCAGTGTTTTCTGAAAGGTATTGTCGAGACATTGCTTCCACAATACAACAATTGACCATTTATAAAAGAAAAGTCACGGTTAGTACCACATAATATATAACAATTCCTTTTTATATTTTGTAGTTATTAATATTTACTTAATTACTTACATTAACGTATATCTCGTAAGTATAATGTATTTGTTTCTTGAATTCCATAGCCAAAACTAATATTCCTCAAATATTTAAAATAATTTTCTTTACCAAAATAATTTTTCTTCTTCCAAATTTTTGCTACCCCAAAAAGAGACTTCTTACTGAATAGTCTACATAATCAACAACTTTTTTCATTCAAATTTTTTATCATTAGCAACGTAATTGTCGCTGATGTGATTCTTTTAAACGTTTATTTACCAATCAAAATTGACTATCAATTTCATCATTGAAAACCTTCACTTCAAACAGTGAATCGTCCCTCCATCATATCAGGACATTCTATTCTAAATTTTTCAATTGCTTAAACCTCATATATTGTTTTCTCCCAACAATATTTCATAAAAATTTTAACTGACATTTGTTAATCTCTAAGTGTGTATGTAAAATGAAAATTCTGAATATTTTTAGATGACAGCTGTTAACTTCAAATATATGTACAAAATGAATATTCGTTTTGCATATGTCATGCTTTCTGAAATTCATATTATTATACAGCTTCCTATCTAGTTATGTCTAAACAGTTACCCTTTCTTATGTTAATATTTCTTTCAACAAATATTGTTTGGTTTCTTCTGACAAATTCATAAGATTATCTTAATTTCACAGAATAAAGAAACATTAGTTTTTTTTTATCATAAACAAAGTTCTGATACTTAATCTTTTGAATAAAAATTGTGTTATTTTGCTTCACATAATTTGTTTCTCGCACCTATTCACAATTTTCCCTACGATTATACGGTCTGTCTTGTGTATGCCTTCTCTATCAAATAGTGTATCATACAGATTGTCTCCATTCAAATGATAAAAAAAATTCAGACTTAAAAAAATTCTTCAAAATTACAATGCACAATCTTTAATTTTTATTATTTAATATTCAGGGTGTTTCACTCTATAATAATATATATATATAATATATATATATATATATATATCTATATATAATATATATATTATATATATATATCTATATATAATATATAATATATATATTATATATATATATAATATATATATATATATATATATATATATATATATATTAATGCCTTTTTTTACTAGAGAATTCTACTCAAAACAATTGGATTTCTGGCATTTTCTAGATAAGAGTGGTCACAAAAACCAGTTCTAGATAAGATAATCTCAATCGTAAACAGTTTTTTATAACTGCGTATCCGCCATAATTTTAACTTATATACCTGACTTAGACAGAGTCGGTTTTAGGGACTATACCAGTGTGCTGTTTCGTAACATTAGATTCCGAATTTAAAGTAAGGACATCGGCTTCTTCCAGTTTTTTACAAAGATCACTTAAGTCGGCTACCATATCAATTTCTCTAAGGGCCAACCTTTTCCGATATTCCGGTTGTAGACCATTTCTCATATACTTTACTTTCGTTACCTCAGCTACTTGTCGCGAAAGCCGGCTAAATAAACCTGCCATGCATGACAAATATAGCACCACAGATTCGCGCTGACCTTGTCGACGAGACCCTATCTGATCCCACAAGTCTTCATCGAGATCAGATCTAAGAAAATCATGTTTAAGTTTTAAAACTAGGGAGTCCCAATCAGTTAGACTATTTTTTACTTGACGTAACCAAAATATAGCTTCATCAGAAATGAGATCACTCGCTGCTGCGAATAGTTCCGCCTTTGTTACGCCTCTCGCTTCAGCCATTTCTTCTACGCGTTCTATAAAGGAAAATAACTTCTTTGAGTCACCGTCGAAATTTATTCCTAATTTATAAACAGATATAGTTTTATGGTTTCCAGCAGAAACTAGATGGATAGGATTAGAATTTGAATTTACAAAACTAGCACTAGCGGTGGAAATATTTAAAGGAGAATTTGGTTGTTTTATACGAGAAAACAATTCCGCTTCTAGATGTAAACTAGTAGCATATGACTCATTTTTAAAATCTGTGACAATAGCAATATTTGGATCCTGACCCAATAATTGAATTCTATTAATTCTATGTGTAACATGTAAAAGCCGAGACCTAATTCTTTGAAACAGCGAATCAACTGGACTCTCTTCAAAAACATTGATAAGGGTCGAAATTGAGTTGAGAGTTTCTTCAATTTCACGTCTTTCCGTATTAAAATCATAATTTCGATCAACTAACAATCTTAAATTGACTCTATTTCGTTCGCGTTCTACAAGTATAGTTAAAGTTTTACGTTTGTCATTCTCATCTCTAGTCGAAATAACACCACGAATTCGAAACTCGTAATTTAGCAATCGATTAATAAATGTTTCGCTTTAAAGTAATCCTCCATTCTAAATTCTAATATGAAATGTTTATTTTTTTAAAAATTATTTTTGGGACACCCGGTATAGTAAATTACGAATGAAAAGTATTTTATTTAACAAATTCAATTAAATAAACAAGTCCCTACATACTTGTGATAGTACCAAAATAAAAAACAAAAACACATTAAATGGTAAGGATAATAATTATTATCTATGGGGCACAAAAAACCTGTTTAAAATACCAGCCTTAATGATTTTTTCAATCAATATCAGAATTTCAATTATGTTCTCAACATACATCCTGAAATAGTAAAACACCTTTTTAATCCTACTGCAAAAAAGTTTAACTACCTATTCTACATACACTGATCAACCAAAGGAATTTATCATGTTTGGGGAAAATTTGTACTATTGAAAAAAATTGTTCGTTCACATACTTTACGTTCTTCAATCAAAATTAAACTACGAAAAAAATATCTAACGTATTCATAGGCCCCGCGTTGATGCGCTAACTTTGTAACTGGCTTTTATCAAGCTTATCAACACAACTAGATTTTTCAAAAAAATTTAGTTGTTATCTTCTTAAACTTGAGTTACAAAAGCGAACGGCAGCTTTTCGTCGGAGAGCATTGATGCGAGTGAATCAGGAATACATCACATAACCCGTGGCGCCATGCAATTTTGTCTTATATAATAAAAAAAAATAAAAAAAAACAAGTAGTTTGAAGATATATAGATTTTACCAAATTGCAAAACATAAAAACTCTAAAAAAAAGAGGGGAGGCCAAACAATAAAAAAATTATTTAAAAAAAGACAAAGATCATCCTTTTATACAGATTTGAATATAGTAATTTTTATGACAATGGGAATAATACTCAATAGGTTCTTGATCAAATATTCAAATAAGAAATTGAAGTCACTTAATTCTTAATTGGTAAGTTATTCAAGACCTTAGATATTTCAAAAAAATAAATACAGTGACCTTTCGACACTATAGTACTATAGTTTACCTTTAAAAAAATTATAAATTTACATATTATATTGTATGAACGTACATTATTTCTGTAGGGATTTTAATTAATGTCAGTTACTAAAAATTAAAAAGAACCACAATAAATTTCTCCGGAATTTCACAAATAATAATTGGAGTATTAAAAATAAAAATTGAAGAAAGATCTGGCCTGCCTGTCTTTATAAGTAGGTCCCCCGACGCTCTGGAAAACTCTGTACGTTTTTCTCCAAGCTTTCTCGGTCTCGCGAATAAATTTCGTTTTCGAACGTGGGCGTGGAGTGTAGATTAATATTCAGCTCAAGTTCTCAAAACAACACATAAAATCGTATCTTGCCCAACAAAGGTTAACTTAAGCTACCTTAAAACCCTAAAAAGAAAACTCTTTTTAATAAACAAAGGGGAGAAGACAAAAAAAGGATGGATAAGTCTACTTTGAAAAGTAGGGCTTTTAACCGACCACCAAAAAAATGTCACCTCTCGTTTCTTCGATTCTACTCTGGCCACTCCAAAAATATCCTATTCAAAGAAATTAAAAATCACTTTGTCTCACTCTCACAAACTAACATTCATCCTGTCCTTAACCAGTACTATTGGTGGCCTAACTACTAGGCACCAATAATTCAAACTAATAAGATTTGCCAAAAGACAGTGGGGTATCCCAAAACCAAAACATCACAATGGAATAAAATAAAAGAGCGTCAACACTGGCAGTTGCAGCCAACTTGCTATTCGGCTCGGCGAGCGGTTCAAGTACGGTCGAATATAAGCATACATACCTACACGAACTGCATACTGCGGGTGGTTTTTAAAGATTCCAGCCAGTTCGCTTTTGAGTGAATAATGTTGTACCTTATCTCAAAATGGAAGACGAATGATTACGATACAGATGCCTTTATTAATGATATCAAAAATAACGAATGTCTGTGGAATTACTACACTACATCATTTCATTTAGTACATGCCTACGACAGCAGTGCAGTTCTACAAACTGCATATGCTGTTAATGCGGACTGCACGTGCGCTGCTCAACCTGGCTTCACTTGAAGTCAACTCAATCAGCAGGTCGACAGCAACCGCATAATGTGGTCCGATTTATTTCCAGCCTAAATATTCCAGGTAATATCGAAGCTGACGTCTCCGCTCTCAGCTCTTTTATTATTTTTGCCGCTGAATAGCTTACTGGGAAGAATGTAATATCTCCTTCCCGATAAATTGTTCCAGGTGAAATGAGAACAGCGAATCTCCGATTCGAAAAAGTGAGTTAAAAAAAGTAAGAGTCAGAGCCAAAAGAACAAAGTAAAAAAGAATATTTTTCTTCCATAACTTCTCCCAACCAGATCTGGACAAAAATTAGGCAACTGCAAGAGAAAAGGATCTTCACGAAAATTTTACCAATCGCTCAACAATATTGTTCTATTACAGATAGTCAAGAAATGACTGATATTTTAGCTCATTTTCTTCAGAATAAGTATAAATACACTTCAAGTTAATCCTTACAGGCCAAACATTACCAGTCATCCTCTATCTTCTAACATCAACCACGATAGTAATCTTTTTGTTTCAAGAGCTCTTTGTAACTCTTTCATCTACTAAAATCTCAGCAGCGGGACCTGACGCCATATTCCTCAAAATTGTCTATACAATAGTCTCTATAAACTGTTAGAACTATATGATTTGACCTGGACCAAAAGGAACTTTGCTGAAATGTGGCAATTATCAACTATCTTCCACATAAAATAACCTGATGAAAATCCTAGCCGTTCAAACTCCTACGTAACATTCCCTCTTATTCTTAATCTAGATTTAGATCGCTGCATCGCAGTGTAGATAATTTGCTTGTACTTCAGACTCACATTATTAGTACTTTTAATGAGAATCAAGATGTCATTGCAGAAATATTTGACTTATAAAGTGCATAGTTCTAGCGAAAGAAGGTTACTGTAAAATGCAGGATAATCAGCCACTGTCATACTGTGTACTTTTTTCATGTGAAAAGGATATAACAGCTGTTCTTTTAGGATGCGATGAACAACTGATTTCGAGACGTTATGTTCTCTTGGTAATTTTCGTAAACTCGTTGATGGTCCATTATCAACTGCATTTAACAAGTCTTGATCAACTGCCACAGTAGCACGCTTCGTACTGGACCTTCTCCACCTTTTCTTGGCAAAAAACTTACTAAAATTTTATTTTGTAATCATGGAAAATTACATTTACTTATTCATACCTGTTTCTCGTATCCTGAGATCAATACGCTCAAACATTCGTCTGTCTGACAATGCTCTGTTTGCAAAATGTTCTGCATAAAGCCTTCTAGCCTCTAAACAGTTTCGAGAAGCCAGTTCATACATTAAGTGCATATCTGCATACTCAATAAAAGTGAATTCTGCCATTGTAACTGTTAAATTAAGGACTTTTACCTCGTTGCGTACTTCTAAAAATGGTGAATGCGTAAATTGGTACGTAGTGCATTAATAAAACTGTAAATATTAGCCAAACGGCTTATTTTATCGAATTCCAACGGGAGTACCTTTTCGTTAGTTTAATGTGTGGGGAAGTGAATTTCGATAATTTCATACAGGGTGTGCCATCCCTGCAAAATTTTTGGATCACTAACCATTGCGAGTAGCCCGTCCCTGGCTTTAAGGCACTACTGTAAATCTGTTTACCTTACCAAAATAAACATACACGTACATTATAACTTTACCGTAAATTTTATTAAGATCAAATAACTAGTACAAAAAATAAAAATAAAAACAAAATTCAAAATTAAAACTTTGGAGGCCTATAACTCGAAAACGAGGGCCTGCATAGAAAAAGTTTATATGGAGTACTAACATTACTTTGGCTCATATTATACGCACCTGACTTCCCATTAGTCCCGGGACACCCTGTATATATATGTATATATATATATATATATATATATATATATATATATATATATATATATATATATATATATATATATATATATATATATTATATATATATATATATATATACTTAAGTTCTTTGAGGTTCTTTGACTATAGTAATATTTTTCAAGAATATGTCTTCGTTTTAGTCAAATAAAAACAGTATTGAACTGATTAAAAAGCCATTTTAATGAAACTGGTACAGCAATTGTGACGTTTCAGTCTGAATGTTAGACCTTTTTCAAACTAAAAGAATCTGAATTGTGATGGATAAAAACATTTGAAATTACAAAAAAACTCACCTCGACGTGTAGTATTCCGAAACATTATTAACATTTATCCCATATTGCATCCTTAACATCCACAACACAAATTTTAAAATATTTTTGCTAAGCCTTTATTTAAAAACATATACTTTAAAAAGACAATAACAGAACGTATATATCGTTATAAATATCACTTGGTGGTATGGTTTCGTTTTAGTGTGAGACTAATTAAATTTATCATAGGAGTGGAATGTAAGTTGTATTCAGTTTGTCTATATCTTTTTTGTCGTTTATACAGTAGGAGGATTTTTGAATAGCTACCATTTCATAGAACTCTCGTTTCTTAAGATTATTCTCTGTTTTTAGAATTTTAGACTCTGTATATTTGAACTTATGGTTTTTATTCCTTTCGTGGTTAGTTAGTGCTGTAGCATTTTTTTGTCATATTTATGGCTCTTTATTCGGTTTTCTAAGTATTGTGATGTTTGGCCAATATAAGTAGCTTCGCAGTTATTGCAGGGAATCTCATAAACAATATTATTTTTTTTAATTTCGGAGTTTTTGATTTTAGCATAGAGAAATGTTTCGATAACAGATTATAAGGTTTATAACATATTTTTAAGTTTTGTTTAATAAATAAATGTTGAAATTGTTGTGACAATCCGTTAACGAAGGGAAGAGAAATAAAATGTTGATTGATATTACTATTTTCTTTTTTATTTTTTGAGTTGTAAAAATTATGTACTCTGTGTTTGAAAATTTTATTAATTAGTGTTTTTGGATAATCATTCAACCTTAATGCATTTTTCGCTTTAATAATACTTGTTTTTCGGAACTCCGAATCGGAAAGTTTTATTGCACGATCTGCAAGGCCAATCACTACTGATTTCTTTTCAGAAGAAGGATGGTTTGAATTGAAATTGATATACCTCGAAGACCATATGTCTTTAGTGAACCACTCTGTTCTTATACCATTATTTATATGATGTAAGGTAGTGTCCAAATAATTTATTTTGTTGTTTTCTTCTATTTCTATTGTTGTTTTCTTCTATTTCTATTGTAAATTGTAATTTTTTATGAAAACTGTTAAATTGTTTTAAAATATTATCTTTTTCTACTTTAGGAATTGCTGTTATGCAATCATCTACACATCTATAAAAAAATGGAATTTCCTATTTAAGTTTTTTAATTGCTTGCTTTTCGAGTTCTTCCATAACTATTTGTGCTATTATACTGGAGATTGATGATCCCATGGCACATCCTTCTATTTGTTTATAAATCTGATTTTCATATAAAAAATAAGTCGAATTAAGTGTTAGCTCAAGAGCATAAATAAATTCATCTTGGGGGATATCAGTATATTTTTTTATTTCATTCCATTTTGTTTTAATAATTTCTGTAGCTAACGAAATTGGAATATTGGTGTACAAAGATACTACATCAAGTGAAATTAATATATAGTAATAAGACTGTTTTAATGCAAGCTGGAGAGTATGACCTAAAAATTAAGGACCTGCTTAATGATAAAGAAACGTACAAACAAATAAAATTAGATCCAACAAATCAACATCAAAAAAAGAATAATGAACTAATAGATTCATGGGAGAAAAAGGTATATATATCACCAGACATTGCAAAAAAACTAAAAATCCGTAATGCATTGCCACCAAAAATTTATGGTTTACCAAAACTGCATGAGAAAAATGTACCTCTCAGACCAATAGTCTCATGTGTCCAATCACCTTTCACCCCCCTCTCAAAATATTTATCCAGCATTTTTAAAAACATTGCTAATAAAAACAATCACTATATAAAAAATTCTTTCCATTTTAAAGAAAAAATAAAAAATATACAAATTCCTGACAACTATATATTAATTTCACTTGATGTAGTATCTTTGTACACCAATATTCCAATTTCGTTAGCTACAGAAATTATTAAAACAAAATGGAATGAAATAAAAAAATATACTGATATCCCCCAAGATGAATTAATTTATGCTCTTGAGCTAACACTTAATTCGACTTATTTTTTATATGAAAATCAGATTTATAAACAAATAGAAGGATGTGCCATGGGATCACCAATCTCCAGTATCATAGCAAAAATAGTTATGGAAGAACTCGAAGAGCAAGCAATTAAAAAACTTAAATATAAAATTCCATTTTTTTATAGATACGTAGATGATTGCATAACAGCAATTCCTAAAGTAGAAAAAGATAATATTTTAAAACAATTTAACAGTTTTCATAAAAAATTACAATTACACGAGGTGAGTTTTTTTGTAATTTCAATTGTTTTTATCCATCACAATTCAGATTCTTTTAGTTTGAAAAAGGTCTAACATTCAGACCGAAACGTCACAATTGCTGTACCAGTTTTATTAAAATGACTTTTCAATCAGTTCAATACTGTTTTTATTTGACTAAAACCCAAGACATATTCTTGAAATATATATATATATATATACATATATATATATATATATATATATATATATATATATATATATATATATATACCGGGTGGCCCACCACATTCGCCTCGGTATTTCTACGAGAAATGAAGATAGTTAGGGGAAATCATTTAGCACACTCATATGTGGGTCCATAAGGAGCATATTCCAAAATTATTTTGAAATATATAGGGTGATCCCCAAAACAATAACATACCTAAGTTATATTTTTTCTTATGAAACACCCTATACTTTTTTATATTTTTAGATACTTTAGACAAAATAAAGGTGAAATACTATTATATTTCCCATACTTAAAACTGACCGTTTCTGAGAAATTTTGAGAAATTTAAAAATACAGACCATAATTTGAAAATTGTTTTCACCCTGTAACGTATAACGAGCTGCTCGTGATTAAATGTACTGCTTAGCTGAAAGGTTAAAGTTAACTACTACATGAAATTTTTAATGCAATTTTATAGAGTTGCGGAAAAAATTGCTTCAAAATTTGGACACACATTTAATCAAATAACTTCTTAAAGTTGAATGGAACACCCCATATTTAGAGGCGTAATTTGACGCAGAATTAGATTCCCTTCAAAACTATATTAGGGTTCCCTTTACCTATCTCTTCCGCTTTTTACAAAAAAAGCGTTTTTATATTTTACTTATGAGTAATTTTTTTATCTTAAAAATGAAACACACTGTATTGTAATGAAAAGCTTAAAAAGCGTTTTAAAAACCTTTTTATCAAGGTGTACGTAGATTCGCTAGAAACATAAGTTTACATTTTTGGAAATACTGTGTATCTAAAGTAAAATGCAGGCAAATGGAAAAACTCAAATCTTCATCACCAAACTTCTCTAAAACCCATAAACAAAAATTCAGTCGTCGATCATATCTTCTTCAAAAATCTGTTGATGCAGTTGAATGCGATACGGGTGTAATTTGTACTTTTTAATTATTCTTTAGATACCCTGTCTGCTTATTCCAGTTGTTTCACATATTTTTCGCTGACTTATGTGAGGGTGTTCAACTAGAGATAGATAACATCACTAAATTTTCATTTTCCTCATTTCCAGTAACCGGTTGTTGCCGTTCTTGCATATTATAACATACACTACCTGTTCTTCGGAAAAGCTGCAACAAGTTTTCCAATGAACGCTTGTTAGGATGACTCCTGTTAGGATACCTTTGGGCATATACTCTTGACGCTAATAAACAGTTTTCTTCACACTCACCGATTATCAAAATCATATCAATCCGTTCTTCCCGGGGATAAGTTCTCATTTTACAATATTTCAAAAAGACAATAATTTTAAACCAGTTGAAACAGTGATAATGGTTTGATTAACAAGTTGTATCACTCTCAGATACTTTTTGTTTCATAATAATAATTAACGGCATCTAGGCCAGAGGCTACTATAAATAGTATAAGTTTCATAGGAAATCGTAAATGTATGTTTTTATTGACCCCATATTGTAATTTGGGTATTAATTTCAATATGAAGCGAATTTATCATATTTCGTCTCAATAATTAAAACACGTGTATCTTCTTATTTTGAAAAATGCTTTAATACATCAGAAATATCAATAAATTTGAGTTTTTACATTTGCCTGCATTTTACTTTAGATACACCGTATTTCCAAAAATTTAAACTTGTGCTTCTAGCGAATCTACGTATTCCTTAATAAAAAGGTTTTTAAAACGCTTTTTAAGCTTTTCATTACAATACAAGATCAAAAATTACTCATAAGTAAAATATAAAAACGCGTTTTTTGTAAAAAGCGGGAGAGATAGGTATAGAGAACCCTAATATAGTTGTGAGGGTATGTCAGTTTGGTAGAGCATAAAAGGGGTTGTTAGATATATTTCTTTATTAACCTATAATAATTATCTACAATTTAAAACCTAAAATTCTGTACAATAAAGATATATACACAACGTTTATTGGTCCTGGAGGCTGGCAATCCCTCTAGGGTGGTCGTCGGAATATATTTCTCGGCGGTCCAACTTCCTCACTGGGACGTCAGGTTCCTATAACCAGAAGGGGTGTGTGTGTCAGGGTCGAGGTCACGCGTTCAACGCACAACGTGATCTCGGGGGTCGGGGTTTGCTTTCGTCCCGGGCTCAAAACGCTCCGGAATTTCGGCTAATCGGGAAAGGCCTCGGTTCTGCGATCAACACGCTGCAGGGCTTGACCTAGGGTAGTTGGCGTCCGTCCAAGCTCAACACGCTTTAGGACTTCGTCCGATATGCAGGTTCGCTCAGCGTCTAGCCTCGAGTTCAACGCACATCGAGGGGTCAACGAGAAGCGGGATATTTATGTGTTCACAATTCCGAGCTCAACACGCTCCGGAATATAGTGCAACACTTCGGTTGTTTTCAGTTGAAGCTTCCTATCGTTATTCTACGTAAGGTAGAGCTTGCCTGGTATATCGCAGAACGTATGCTTTGGTAGTATCGGTCAAGTTCTTAGCAGAAAGGCGAAGGTGCTGCCCTCTCGGTGCTGGGTGCCCAACTCCGTCTAGTTTGCTTCGCGTAGAGTTCTGTTTTCTGATTATTTATTGGGGTTATTTTATGTTCAGAACGACTGTGTCGTTACATAGTTTTGAAGGGAATCTTATTCTGCGTTAAATTACGCCACTAAATTCAACTTTAAGAAGTTATTTGATTAAATGTGTGTCCAAATTTTGAGGCACTTTTTTTCGCCACTCTGTATAATATTGCATTAAAAATTTCATGTAGTATTTAACCTTAACCTTTGAGCTAAGCAGTACATTTAATCACGAGCAGCTCGTTGTACGTTACACAGTGAAAACAATTTTCAAATTATGGTCTGTATTTTTAAATTTCTCAGAAACGGTCAGTTAAGTATGGGAAATATAATAGTATTTCACCTTTATTTTGTCTATAGTATCTAAAAATATAAAAAAGTATAGGGTGTTCCATTAGAAAAAATATAACTTTGGTATGTTATTTTTTTGGGGATCACTCTATATATTTCAAAATAATTTTGGAATATGCTCCTCATGGATCCACATATGACTGTGCTAAATTTTTTCCCCTAAATCTTTTCATTTCTCGTGGAAATACCGAGGCGAATATGGTGGGCCACCCGGTATATATATATATATATATATATATATATATATATATATATATTGTTTATGTTTAATTCAATAGTTGCCCCAAGTTTGTGAGCCAGCTGTTTATCTTTATTAATTATTATTTTATAGGAGCATTACGTTTGTACAAATTGTTATATGATATTTATGTATGAATTTATTTATTGTGGGTAATTATATTATTGATTATTATTGTTAATATATGTGAATTTATTGTGGGTATTGTATTATAATTGAGAATTTGAATTGAATATGAGATGCAATGTTACTATTGAAATAATAACATACTTTTGGCTAGCTAATTGATATGTAAAAATAAATTTTTATTTATATATTTTTTTATCAATATTTTCTCCTATTCATTTTGCTATTTTGCATCATGTAGTTTCATTTAATTTCAAAATTTTACCTCGGCTACTCCTATTTATACACCACTCTTTTCCTCAGTAGGGTTCCTGGGCGAAGTCATAAGAAAATCAACATCACTATTCAATGTAATTTATTTTATATTATTAATTAAAAAAAAACAAAAAAAAATTGAAATTTAAAATATTGGTTATTCATAAAATGCAGTTGACTTTTTTAATTTAGTTATTGGACTCATATAACTATTATAACCAAAAATAAATAATTATCCTTTTATTAAAATATGAACTATTCACTATAAACGTAAAAATATGGATTTTATCTATATATATCTAAATTTCCACATCACACAACCATCATATATTTTTAATAACTATTCATTTGTTTGTGACAGCTATGCAGACTCATTTGCATAAATTTACATAATCGTTTGGAAACGTTATATTTCTCTGAAAGATGAACATCTGTTTTTAAAACTGTTCAAATATTGTAACTTTTTCTTGTTATTCTAAATAGTATTATTGAAATATCTAGACACTACTTTAGCTTCAATCGATTCGTGAAATGGAGAGGATATTTGAAATTTTTAATCTACTTTATTTCAATCTTAAAAAAAATATGTTAACGTATTATAAACTTTGTGCACGTGATAAAACTGAAATTAGTTGTGCCTTGTTATTTCGTGGAAAGTTTATATATATATATATATATATATATATATATATATATATATATATATATATATATATATATATATATCATCATCATCATCATCATCATATGCAGCTTATTCAACCATTTTGTTATGGTGTAGCCTCCCTTTACATATTTATATATTCCACTTCCATGTGGGCCCATTGTTGTCTATTGCTAGCTATGCGGCCCCAAGTTGATCCTGCGAGTTTCTTTATGTCGTAGTCCCATCTTAAGTTGGGGCGTCTTATTGGTCTTTTATATATATATATATATATATATATATATATATATTATTATGTATTTAAATATTGGAGTAATAACATTTACTTATTTATTAATGATCCTATATTGGGATGCTACTTTATTATGGATCTTATATTTATGAGTATTTATTTATAATTGATTTGACTTTAAATATATAATGATTGTGGGCGCCAGAATTGGTTTAGCTAACCGCTAATTTCCAATTCAAAATTTTATTTAGTAACAAAATTATGAGCTATGTAACTTTATGACACTATACCTCAGGGATGAGATTCGGCACTTGGCGATCGGCAGTAACAAGAAACTGAAAGGTAAGATATCAAAGAAAAGAAAGGAAAAACATAGATAAATAGATTTTAATTGTGAATAGTTGTTTGAATAATGAACATTTTCTGAATCATAATTGTATAATCATATTAATTAAACCTTTGCGTAAGTACGTTTTTTTTTTATTTTTTTAATGCATACTATTGAATATGAAACATATCAAATAAATTTCGCTTCCTATAACTTATCTCTATGTGTTTTTGAAAGCTTCCACAAACCATTCAATCTCTACTCTAATAATTTGTTAATGATGACGTGACGTTGAGTTATTCTATGGTAATGATAATTCAGTTATTAAATAAAGAATGAAAACCAAGTGTGTTTGTGAGGCAAACTGATGATTTATCGTAATGATTTGGTGAGTATTATTTCCTTTAATGTAAGTTCAATGTTCTATCCCGATCTAGTGGAGATTGAATATCTATATCTAATAATTTTACCAACGAATAAATTTTTACACAATATAACCTAACAAATGAAAATTATGAACGATGTTTTATAGGACAAATATGTTACACACGAAAGGAAAAGTCTATGCTTGGCATCTTCTTGTCTCTGGGATGAAACATTTGGAAGAAATACGATCGCCTATGATCATATATGCGAAATCTTGATATTAAAATGATGTGACGTGATTTATTTCGCCAGGAGCAACAATTTATTCACAGAAGATACGTGAATGAGCAAACGAAAAGCAGATTAATAGAGGTAAATTGTTCATCTTACCAATTCTCGGCGTTTCACTAATTTTTCACTTTTTATTATGTATTCGATAGAAAGTTTCTGTTATTTTATAGCATCATTGTTTTTAAATACTATGATTAATTCTTTAAACTTAAAATATATCAAAATGTTTGAGATTTATAAAAATTTAGAGGAGAGAAATTTTAATGTGTCCTCACATTATTGAATCTACACCGCGTCTCCCAAGCTCTTAATCAACAACTTTTAGTTGTTTTTAATTTTTGTTTTATTTTTCAATTGTTTATAAATAAACATCATTGTTTTCAAATCCAAATATCTGTTTTCTATGTTATTGTAGATAAGTTCACTTTGTTCTTATGCATTCCTAATGTCACTCCGAAATTACACCGTTCGAACTATTAACCGAACGTCATTTTACGATGACATTTTGACCTTGAAGTTTATACCAAAATAATCAATAATTTACATAACATACAGGGTTTCTGAAAAGTGTCTATAATATATAAAATTACAATTATGGAATTTTATTTTGAAATTCATGTAATATTATACCGTGATAATCATTGTTAAGTACCAAATTAATGTTTACGTAATTTATTTGTTACGTCTGTGTTTTCTGTCATGAAATATAATTTGAAGAAAAATAATTGCAAACTTAAATAGCAATTTTTTATATGCAATATTAGTTGTATCTTGTTTGTAAGTGTTTCTTCACATATTTATACTCATATTTAAATTGTTGTCTTATGGACTATTATGCAATTTATTGGATTTATTGTCATCTATTACTAAGATTCACATTAACTTAGTGATATCTCTGTTTTAATTTATCTTGATAGATAATTTTCAGTTTAACATTCCCTAAAATTCTATAGAATTATTCTTGGTTTGACAAGAATATTCTATAGAAGTTTACCTTGATTTTTTATATATGATTTCATAATCATGTACTACTTATTTAATTAATTCCCCATTTAAATCTCTCTCAATACTAAAGAAATCTTCTAGATTCTCATAATTAACTTATACTTAACCTACTAATGAATCTTAATTCCACTAATATTAATTCTCAATTAAGATTGACTAAATAAACTATTTTATACTTGATTAACTAAATAATATCTCTAATTCTAATGTTTCTCAATTTTTTAGTTACAACTGATGGTGTCAAATTGATGATTGGTTGGTGTTAAATTGATGATTGGTTGGTGTTAAATTGATGCAGCTGGTTGATATGGAAAATTCCACGTTCTCGATGAGTGTCAGGATGTATCAATTTATAGCTATTTATTCCATGACTGGTTTCGACTAAATAAGGACCTTCGTAAGGTAACTGTAGCTTAGAACATATTCCTTTTTTATGATTAGGTACTCTTAATGCTTTTATTATTACCAAGTCACCTTTTTTAAATGTTTTCCTATTTCTAAGTTTAGCTAGTTTTCTTTTAATATATTTGTCAGCTTGTCTTGCTTGTCTTTCTCTTGCTATTCTAATGAGTTTACTATAGTTGACTTCACTAATCCATGGTCTATCTGGTTCTGTTCCTGTAAATAAAGTAATGGGTGCTATTTCCGTAACGATATTAGGTATGTTGTTTATAAAGTCTGTGGTCTCCTTTAGACGTTCTTCCCACATACGGCTTTCGTAATATGTAAGTATCCTCAGATGCTTTATCACCTCCTTAATTCCTCGCTCTGCAGGGTTGCTATTGGGATGTCTGATACTTGTGAAGACCTGTTGGATTTCCAGATCTCTCAACCATTTTACTATCCTTTTGTTCCGGAAGTATGTAGCATTGTCCATTATGCACTTCTTTGGCTTTCCATATTTCTTGAAATAGTTTCCTAGCGATGCTTTAATGGAGTTTTCATTTGTTTTACTACAAGGCTAGGTACTAATAAACTTAGAAAAAATGTCTACGATTACCAAAATGTGTTTGTTACCATTATAACTTGGTATAAGGTTTGAGATGAAGTCTATTGCTACTATATCTAATGGATTTTCTGCTATGATGGATTTCGGTACGTTTTCATGATGTATGTTCTTTTCCTTTGATAGTTGACATAGTTCACACTGTTTAATGAAATCCTTTATGATCGTGATATCGTTTTTTGATATATAATTTTCTCGAAATATCATATGAGTCTTCCTAATTCCTAAATGATTAAAATCTAAATGTATTTTTCTTACAATTAATTTTGTTAAATTTTCAGATATTACATACAATTCCTTGTCATTCATCAATTTATACAATATTCCATCCTTTTCAGAGCATCTTCTTTTGTATTTCTCTTCTAGTAATAGTTGTTCCTGTTTTATTTGTTCCAAAGAAAACATGCCACTGTTCCGCTTCATGATGTTAATTCCCACTCTAGCTTCGTTCGTATCTCTTCTTTTCTCTCCGTCCATTCTACTGATCGAGTCTGGTACTACATTTTGAATTCCTGGAATATATTTTATCTCGAAGTCATATTCCTGTAGAAGTAATGCCCATCGATGGATTCTGGCATTATTCATCTTGTTGGTCAATATTGTCAACAAAGCCTGATTATCGGTTTCAATTATAAATTTTCCTCCCAGTAAGAAGTATCTGAGTTTATTCACACAGAATATGATGCTAGCAAGCTCCAATTCGCTTACTCCATAATTCTTCTCTGCTCTTTTCGTTATTCTAGAGACAAATGATACGGGTACATACATGTCATCATATTCCTGCATTAAAACTCCAGCTAGTCTGTTTCTGGATGCATCTGTCCTTAAAATGAAAATCTTCTCATAGTTCGGATGGTATAATTTTATGTTTCTAATGAACTGTTCCTTGATCTTATTGAAGGCGTCTTCTTGTTTACTGGTCCAATTCCATTTTACTCCCTTTCTCAGTAGCTCCATTAAAGGTAATTACAGATCAGTTAAATTTTCCAACATTCGTTTAAAATAGTTAAGCATACCAAGAAACCCCCGAAGTGTCTTCAGATTTTTCGGTCTTTTATACTCTCTAATGGTTCTTACTCTCTCTGGATCCATCTCGATTCCTGCCTCTGTGATCTTGTAGCCTAAATATATCACTTCTCTCTTCAAAAATTGGCATTTCTGTATGTTCAGTTTCAGTCCGTTTTCGTCAAGTTCTGTTATAATTGTCCGTAGGTGTTGTAAATGTTCTTCTACACTATTTGAAAAAACAAGTATATCATCCACATAGTGTATCGTAAATTGGTCATATTTATTTAAAATTTTGTTTAGTGCTTTTAATAGTGCTGCTGTAGCGCTCTGTATACCAAATGGCGTTACTCGGAATTGATATACTTCCCCATTAATTTTGAAACCTACAAACTTCCTGCTTTCCGGATGTAGTGGTATCAGCCAGAAGCTGTGTTTCAAGTCTAGCTTGGAAAAAACTTTTACTTTACTTATCTTTCCTAGTATCGATTCGATAGTTAAAGGTGATTCATACTCGGGCATTGTACATTTATTTAAATTTCGTGCATCAAGGCATATTCTTATATCTCCGTCTTTCTTCTTCACTATTACTACTGGATTGATATACGGGGTGGTACTATGTTCTATTATTTTATCTTCTAATAATTTATTTATAGATTTCTTCACATCTTCTTGATATTTGTAGGGTATCGGATAGCTTCTTTGTTGAAATTGTTGATCCTTTTTCATTTCAATCTTGTGTACATAATTTCTTGCAATTCGAGATTCTTCATTAATCAAACTTCCATGTTCTCTCAACATCTCCATTACTTCATTTTTCCACTCTATTTTTCCATCTATATCCAAATTCCATTCCGGCATATTATTATTATTCAAATTTATTTCTCCATTGCCATCCAACATCATATCTCCATTCATTTTTCCTTCCTGCCTATAATCATATCTCTGTTCCATATCATCTTCGATTTTCTTATTATAATTAATACATTTATCTACTTCTTCTATTAACTCTTCATCCCTTTTTGAATTATTATTTTTCTCTTCATAACTAAAATCCACTTTTTCTTTATTAAAGATTATGTACATTCCTTCATAATTAATAATTGCTTTGTTTTCATACAAAATATCCGATCCTAGCAATAGTTCACATTCCATATCTTCCACTACTAGCAGTTGTACCATAGATTCCCATTCCTTGAATTTTAATGCGACGGTTATCGATGTACTTGAAATAGTTAATTTCTTTTGATTTATTCCTATTAAGCTTACTTTTGGTACCTTGACGAAATTTTTCTTTGATGTATTTAATTGATTTACGAATTTGTTATTTATTAATGATATCTCTGACCCGGTATCGATCAATATTTTTATACTAATGCCTTCTATCGTTCCATATATATAAATTAAAGTTTCATTGTTTTGTTCTAGCTGGTCCTGTACCTTTAGAAATTCGCGTGGGTGAACATAGCTGCACCAACTCAACCTACCATATTCACCCTCTAGTGGAAAAACTGTTGTTCCGCACCAGAGGATGACACGGGAACTACAACATTATTATTACTATGATTATTGTTACTTAAATTAGTTTGATTAAAGTTTGTGTCACTATTAGTTGTATTCCTTTCTAAACTGTTCGTTCTGTCAGTTCTTGTGTCACGTCTTATGTTGTTTGTCCTTCTCATATCTCCATCAGAGTTTCTTCTCTCTCTCCTATTATAATTGTTTTGTTGTTGTCTCCTATCTGGATAATTGGTGTACCTGTTATTGTTGTTATTTGTCCTATCATTATTTCTGTCAAATCTCCTGTTGTTGTTAGTATTGTTTGTGTCATGATATTGATTGTTATAATTATTATGTCTGTAATTGTTATTTCTATAGTCGTCGTTGTCACGTCTATTATTGTTATGATGAACTGTTCTCTGTACTCTATTTAGGTAATCTAATAATGATTGGAAATTTGTTATGTTTTGTATGGCTATGCCTTGCGTTACGTTATCGTTAAAGTGTCGAGACAAGAATATTATTATTTCTTGCTCGGAAATAGTTGGCTCTAAATACTGTGCCTGTGAATATAATGATAGAGCATAACTACTCATATTGCTGTTCCTTCTGGTATCGAACTTACCAAAGTACAACTTTTCCCTAACACAATTTTGTTCAGTTTCCCCCCAATATTGTTTTAGGAAATTATTTTCAAAATCAGTGAAGTTATTAATGTTCACATCATTACATGTGAACCAAAGTAATGTCTGACCATGTAGATGAGATCTTATTATTTCCTTAAGATCCTCTATCTCTCTGATACCTTTTACTTTATTTTTAAGATATCTCAGGAAAATTTTCGGATGCATTTTCCTGGTATCCCCGTCAAATCTGAGGTTACTTTCCCCATGATTGTAGATATAATTTACCCCTTGAGTGCTACTGTTTGTATTCGTTTTGTTTTTTATATTTCCAAATTCTTTTTCTAACTCCATCATCTTCTTCTTGAAATCTTCTTTGATTTCCTTTTCCAATTTTGTAAAGTCTCGTAAGTTTCCATCTTCCTTGATTTGTTTTAGTTTTGAATCCATTTCCCATATAAGTTCTTTTCGCGTTTTTAGATTCATCTCCTCCGCAATCGACAAATTTAATTGAATGCCTTGTTCAACATCGTTTATTCTGGCGTGGGTTTTCATTATATTTTTCTCCACTCTGCCTATCTGTTCCTTTCCTTCTTCTCGCAGTTTATTTCCCATCTCTTCAATTTCTTGTTTCCTAATATTGCCTTCTTGTATTAGATGTCCATATAACTTATCCATTTTCTCTTCTTGTTCTTTCTTATGATCTTCAAACTGTTTTTTCATTTCCACCAGATATCCTGCAAATTTTTCTTCTTGTTGATCCAGTTTTTTATTGATTTCTTCCTTTGTACTTTTTATTTCATCTTTTGTGCTTTCCTGTGTTTTTTTAATGTCCTCTTTTATTTCTTCTTTGGTCCTTTTGATGTCTTCTATCATTATTTTCATCATGTCTAGTAGTTGTTGATTTTCATTTGGTGTCGGTTTTACGTAGTGGTGAACTTCTTTCACTATGCCATCTCCTTCTTCCAATCCTGCTGCTTCTTCAGCTTGAAGGGTCGCTGTCAAACGTTCTTTCAGTGTCTGCTTATTTCCTTTCACATCCATGTTCCTAGTTTTTAAAAGTTCTTTTAAGTCTTCTACCGTCAGTTCGTCAACGTTTATTGTTTTGTCTGTCATTGTTTTTAAAAAAATTCCCTCAGATATCTCAAAAATAATAACCTGTTCCTGTTACTAGCGTTATTGCAATTGTTCAACAATCGCCATGCGTTGGGCTTGCCATTTTTATTATGTATTTAAATATTGGAGTAATAACATTTACTTATTTATTAATGATCCTATATTGGGATGCTACTTTATTATGGATCTTATATTTATGAGTATTTATTTATAATTGATTTGACTTTAAATATATAATGATTGTGGGCGCCAGAATTGGTTTAGCTAACCGCTAATTTCCAATTCAAAATTTTATTTAGTAACAAAATTATGAGCTATGTAACTTTATGACACTATACCTCAGGGATGAGATTCGGCACTTGGCGATCGGCAGTAACAAGAAACTGAAAGGTAAGATATCAAAGAAAAGAAAGGAAAAACATAGATAAATAGATTTTAATTGTGAATAGTTGTTTGAATAATGAACATTTTCTGAATCATAATTGTATAATCATATTAATTAAACCTTTGCGTAAGTACGTTTTTTTTTTATTTTTTTAATGCATACTATTGAATATGAAACATATCAAATAAATTTCGCTTCCTATAACTTATCTCTATGTGTTTTTGAAAGCTTCCACAAACCATTCAATCTCTACTCTAATAATTTGTTAATGATGACGTGACGTTGAGTTATTCTATGGTAATGATAATTCAGTTATTAAATAAAGAATGAAAACCAAGTGTGTTTGTGAGGCAAACTGATGATTTATCGTAATGATTTGGTGAGTATTATTTCCTTTAATGTAAGTTCAATGTTCTATCCCGATCTAGTGGAGATTGAATATCTATATCTAATAATTTTACCAACGAATAAATTTTTACACAATATAACCTAACAAATGAAAATTATGAACGATGTTTTATAGGACAAATATGTTACACACGAAAGGAAAAGTCTATGCTTGGCATCTTCTTGTCTCTGGGATGAAACATTTGGAAGAAATACGATCGCCTATGATCATATATGCGAAATCTTGATATTAAAATGATGTGACGTGATTTATTTCGCCAGGAGCAACAATTTATTCACAGAAGATACGTGAATGAGCAAACGAAAAGCAGATTAATAGAGGTAAATTGTTCATCTTACCAATTCTCGGCGTTTCACTAATTTTTCACTTTTTATTATGTATTCGATAGAAAGTTTCTGTTATTTTATAGCATCATTGTTTTTAAATACTATGATTAATTCTTTAAACTTAAAATATATCAAAATGTTTGAGATTTATAAAAATTTAGAGGAGAGAAATTTTAATGTGTCCTCACATTATTGAATCTACACCGCGTCTCCCAAGCTCTTAATCAACAACTTTTAGTTGTTTTTAATTTTTGTTTTATTTTTCAATTGTTTATAAATAAACATCATTGTTTTCAAATCCAAATATCTGTTTTCTATGTTATTGTAGATAAGTTCACTTTGTTCTTATGCATTCCTAATGTCACTCCGAAATTACACCGTTCGAACTATTAACCGAACGTCATTTTACGATGACATTTTGACCTTGAAGTTTATACCAAAATAATCAATAATTTACATAACATACAGGGTTTCTGAAAAGTGTCTATAATATATAAAATTACAATTATGGAATTTTATTTTGAAATTCATGTAATATTATACCGTGATAATCATTGTTAAGTACCAAATTAATGTTTACGTAATTTATTTGTTACGTCTGTGTTTTCTGTCATGAAATATAATTTGAAGAAAAATAATTGCAAACTTAAATAGCAATTTTTTATATGCAATATTAGTTGTATCTTGTTTGTAAGTGTTTCTTCACATATTTATACTCATATTTAAATTGTTGTCTTATGGACTATTATGCAATTTATTGGATTTATTGTCATCTATTACTAAGATTCACATTAACTTAGTGATATCTCTGTTTTAATTTATCTTGATAGATAATTTTCAGTTTAATATATATATGTGAAGCATGCAACATAAAATAAATAATACATGTATCTACAAATTTGGTAGGTGAGTTTTTTACATTTCCTTGTTTATTATTATCATTCAAAATTGTATTATCAGGTGTTTTTATTTAAATTTCACTATTCAAAATTTGGTACCAAATATATTAATTAAACACACCAGAGACCTTTTCTTTTCACCAAGCCGACGCCTTCAATAGTGTCCATCCATGACGCTTTCCCGCTCCAGGTGGCAATCTCCCTTCTTAGTATTATCGGGAAATAATTCTACTACGTGGGTTGACTTTATTTTACACAAATTTTGTCTCTGCACGTATTTTAACTTTTAACTACTTTTGTAACTTCTTATATTTTATATATAACACTGGTTATTTTAAAATTTTACAAGAAACTGCAATACATTCAATTTACTTCCTTCTTCCTTGGTTACCAACGCTTCACTATCTACCGCGGTTTTTTATCCGCCAAAACCTCATTTTTGTTTATAACCGGAAGCTCGCAATGTTCTAGAAAAATCTTTGATTATTGTTCAACTGTCACTTTGTTTTATTAATATTTTATTGTTTTTCTGACTTAAACTTGCTACTAAATGTTGTTTTTTATACACTATAACCTTATCGTCATTGAATTATTCACTAACATAGTATTTATCATTGTTTTTCTTGTTAGTTAATTATTTGAAATCTTCCGATTGGTCAATGCAAATATACAAATTTTTCACTTCCTACAACCTAAATATTTACATAATACATATGCATACAGTTCATTTCTTATTTTGTTCTTAATTACTACATCTATATACATAAATTAGGTCGGTAATCATTTATTTTTATTCTTATATCTCATATCAGATTGCATTTTATGTTGGTATACTTGTCGTCAACTGTTATATTTCATTTTGTTTTGACATTACCTACTAATTACAGTTTTCTACATTTTATTATTATGTTTCCCTTTACCGTTTAAGATTGAATATTTGATTAACATATCTTATATATATTTTTCTAATTCTAAATTTCACTTATTTATCAATCATTCGTAGCACTGTTGATTTTATTATTACTATTCTATTTTATTCTTTAAATATAAACAGATCCTTTAGGTGTCTAATATTCCGTGTGGCGTCACGTTATTTTATTGAGCTTCCTTGCTTGTTAAGTTCTGTCTAAGGTTGTTTAAGGTACAGAATTATCTTTATCTTTTTTGCAATTTTCTTAGGTATAGGTTTCAATTTCAGAATTGCTACAAATATATATGTATATTATAATATAAATTATGTTATTTTCATAATTTTATCTATGGTTTTATACTGTTTATGAATTGTTGAATTGACTAGCTCAGGTTAAATATGATTTGTTTTATTTATTTATTAATTTAACAGAGAACATGAGAAACTTACTCTCGTTGGGTTCATGATAATTAAAATATATGAAATTTGCATTTATCAAATATTACCTTACCATTGTTTCCTACAAAAATAGTGTAAGTGTTAGCGCGGAACATACCCATTCAACCTCTATGATATCATACCTTGGTCTATCATCAATATATGACATAAATAAAATGCAGAAGAGTCAAAATTTAGTATATATAATTATGAATCGTCAAATTGAGAAACATTATCACTATTAAGGAAAAAACTTCAGTTAAACAAATTATTATTACAAACTACTATACAAATTGAATATTCTTAGACTTAGAAAATAGTTATACGTGAAATTTGGCCAAATTAGTTATATATATGTCTGAATTGTTTTAAATGGTACCATATAAATTATATATACACTGACCTGTTCATAACACTTGGAAGTCTCTTTATGTGTACTCTATTCCTGTTCTCCCCTCCTGGAATGAAGCTGGACTCTCTTCAAATCGTGGAAATAAATTCGCTAGTTTGTATCGCAGGTAAGTCAATATTATTTATTAAATTGTTCTTCTCACTTGACTTAAAATGTTTTGCGATGATCCTAAATGCTTTTAATCAAATACATGAGACTATCATGTAGGAATTTACTTAAAATTTACGCATAGCGTCCCTTCTCAAATTCAATAATCGATAATTTCCACAAATAATTGTTATTTACAAATATTTTCTGCTCTAAATGTTTCTTAGATAATACTTTATCATTTATATTCAGTTTTTACTTAAATTTCAAACAATTTTCACTTATTTTAGTTAAATTTTTAGAAAGATTTTCTTACATGTCCATTTTCATAAGCATCACACCACACACTACTTTGTTTTTCAAATCAACAAACTTTTGTTGCTAGTCTTGTTATTTGAAACAAAACACTACTGAGTTGCTAGATATTTCATAGTCTTTTTATTGAATGTTTAATAGTTAATTTAATTGTTTTCTTCTTATTCCTATTGTTATTAATTATTTGTGTAAAATTTCAGTATAATTCATTATACCTATTTGCATGTGAACAATTTCCAAAATATATCTTATATTTATTTACAATGATAGTATCTATCCCACTTTAAATTTCAAATATCAATGAATTTACAATCATTACGTCCTTAAAATCTTTCATAATGCCTTTCAATTCATTTCTTATATATAATTTACCAATTATCTTCTATGAACTTGTCCTATCATTTAATACAATTACATATTTTTAAACATTCCATCCGCTTTGCAAATATTCAATATTTCAAAATTCTAACTTACTTCTGTGGTTGAATATATTTCTATATTTTAGTTCTATGCTACATGACGTGACGTTGTATGTAGTGACAGTTCAATGATTTCATTTCAACAAATGTGATAACTTGTCTGTATATGAGTATCAAATATCCTGTAATAATAATAATTTCATGTTCTTTTCAGATTCATTTTGATATTCTAGATAAAATATACAGATGATCAACTATGCTGCTAATAAAACAATATGAATTTATAATTTACCAGCGATGGATTAAAATTTATGACTCATTGTTTACAACTGAAATCTAAGGTAACGATTTTCAATATTATTGATGTATTTATATAGTTATAAAGGATAATTGATATCATAGGTGTTTGATTTGGTATGAGATATATTTCTTACTTATAATTATACGTATAAATGATAATCTGTCTGAAGAAATTAATCTCTATTCACCATCTGACAAAGTTCAAATTTCATATATTTGTGTCTCATTCTCTTTAATATTTCCTACGATAAGTTCAATATATATATATATATATATATATATATATATATATATATATATATATATATATATATATATATATTGATTTTCCATATTCAAATTTTAAAACTGTTTTAATTATAAGTTTTACCTAATAAATGTTTCTTTATATTATATTATATTTATTTTTTTAGGTTCTGAAGAAACAAACGTGATGAATTTAATTGGATCACCAGCTGCCAAATGGAAAACAAAACTCTGTCTAATATCTACTTTATCTTTGTACACTACCTAATACTAAATTTAAAACTATAGTTATGACTATTATTTCCTTTTTTTAAGTCTTGTTCGTAACATAACATCATCTATTCATAATATCTATATACATGTTCTACATTGAACACTCCCCTTTCTAATTGTGTACCTGGATAGAATAAGCGATAACTGTTTTGAGCATCACTATTGTCGACTACATATGGCCATTCAAATGGTGATAATAACTTTTTACATTGATTTTCACATTTCTTTGGTGTTCTTAAAGATCTTACTAGGACTAAATCTCCTTTTTTAAATCTAATCTTCTTATTACTTTTGTTTGGTTTTCTTTTAATAAATCTCATAGCACTTCTCTCCAAATTCTTGCTTACTTTATTTAAAACTTGAGACATATCCCATTTTCTCTGTATTATCCATTCACGTTCTGGGTGTATTCCTTTCAAAATAAATTGTGGACATTCTTCAGTAACTCCATTAGGTAATTGGTTTAAAAATTTCTCTACTTGATTTAGATTTTCTTCCCATAAATTGTGTCTATTATTACATAAAATCCTTAAATACTTAACAACTTCTTTGATATACCTCTCAGCTGGATTAGATGAAGGTCTTCTTATGCTTATGACATTCATTCTAATATTATGATTTCTACACAAGCGTTTGACTTTTTCACTCACAAAGTAAGTAGCATGATCCAGTATTAAGTTTTCCGGAGTTCCTATTTCTTCTATAAAATTTTTCAGACAAGATATTACTGTGTTTGCATTGGTACGTTGACAAGGAAAAGTTCTCACAAATTTTGAAAATATATCTACCATAACTAAAATATGTTTATTGCCTTGCTTGCTAGGTATTAATTGTGATATAAAATCAATAGCTACTATATGTAAAGGCTTGAGTGCTATTATAGGTTTAGGTCCACTAATATGATGATAGTTCCTTTCCTTCGCCAATTGACAAATTTTACAAATTTTACAGATTTCTTTAACCAATGATATGTCCTTCTTTGCAGTATAATTTTCTCTAAACAACATCCATAGTTTTCGAGATCCTATATGTCCATATTCCTCATGTAATTGTTTGAGAATTTCTTTAGCATATTCAGGTGTTATGAAATAAATTTCCCTATCTTCCATCTTCTTATACCAAATTCCCTCGTTCTGAAATGCTCCTCTTTTACAAGATTCTTGTAAATTTCTCTGATCCTCCATTATTTTCTCCAAAGTAAACAAACCTTGTTATTTGCAACCTATTGATGCCAATTTGGAATTGTTGATCCTTCTTCTTTATTTCTGTTTCACGGCTAAGAGCATCCGCTACTATATTAGTTTTCCCAGGAATAAATTTTATTTCAAATTCATATTCCTGTAATAGAAGTATCCATCGATGTATCCTATTGTTTGCATAACGATTTTTAAACATTGCTGTTAAAGCTGAATGGTCTGTTTCCAAGTAAAATTTTGCTCCTAATAGATAAAAACGTAATTTAGTTATGCAAAATACAATGCTTGCCATCTCCAATTCAGTAACTGAGTATTTTCTTTCATAGTTTTTCGTTACTCGGGAAATAAACTGATTGGTACCTCTCCTTCCTCTTGTTCTTGCAATAAAACTCCTGCTAACCTATATATGGATGCATCTGTTCTTAAAATAAATGGCTTGTCATATTGAGGATGATAAACCTGCAAATTTTGTAAAAATATTTCCTTGAGTTCTTGAAAAGCTTGTTCTCTCCTAGCATCCCATTTCCATTTCGTTTCCTTCTTGAGTAATCCAATTAATGGAATTTCTTTATTACTGAGGTCTGGTATTAGTCGTTTGAAGTAGTTGAGAATTCCCAAAAATCCTCGAAGAGTTTTCAGATTAGTCGGTGTCTTATATTCCCTTATGGTTCTAATTCGTTCAGGGTTCATTCTCACTCCAGTAAAATTTAAAATATATCCCAAATACTGCACTTCTTTTTGGTAAAATTGACATTTTTCCATGTTCAATTGTAATCCTGCTCTTTCCAATTCTGCCAATATAGTCTTCAAATGTTCGTGATGTTGTTCTTCATTTTCTGAATATATTAATATATCATCTATATAGTGCAATGTAAAATGTTCATATTGGTTAAGAACAGTGTGAAGTGTTCTTACCAATGCTGCACACGAACTCTGTAAACCAAATGGAACAACACAAAATTGGTATACTACACCATCAATCATAAATGCTGTATATGGACGACTTCTTTTATCTAATGGAATCAACCAGAAACTATGCTTCAAATCCAGTTTCGTGAATATGTTAGCTCTTGTAATCCTACCAAATATCCCCTCTACATTTAAAGGACTCTCATATTGTTTTTTAGTATATGAGATGATATTTCTGGCATCCAGACATAATCTAATCTCACCTGACTTTTTTCGGACACATGTTATCGCACTTATATATGGAGAGTTGGATCTTTCTATAATACCATCTTGTATCATCTTTTCTAACTCCTGGTATACTTCATTTTTCAGCTTATAAGGAATGGGATAGGTTTTTATCTTGAAGTTACTAATATCCTTATTCATTTCCAACTTATGTATATACTTTGCTGCTATGCATACTTTCTTTGTTGAAAAGTCTCCCATGTTTTGTCAATAACTCATCAATCTCTCTTCGATATTGTATGGGACAAAATTGTTCTTGTAGATCTTCCATAATTTATATTTCATTTATTTTTCATTGTCTTTCTTCTACCTCTTGTTCTTCCTTTTTGTCAAAAGTTATTATATTACCTTCACATACCATGTACTCCTGTTTATAATCAATTATCATCTTGTGATTGATCAATTCATCATTTCCCAAAATTACGTCATATTTTAAATTCTTAACTACTAATAATTGTATCTTATAAGCTATGTTTCCCAAATAAAAATCTGTGATTATGGTACTATTTGTATAATATAAATTTTTATCATTCGCCCCTACTAATGATAGTTTCTTTGTATTTATCATCATAATATCATCCTTATTTAAATTATCTACTATATCCTGTTTAATTAATGTTACCTCTGAACCCGTATCTATTAAAATTCTACAAAAAATATTTTGTAATCTACCCTGGATAAATATTAAATTAGGTTTTTCTACTTTTTTATTATTATTTTCATAATCTATAATAAATTCTCGAGGATGTTCATATCGCGATGAATAGATGATATTATGCACGTAAGGACGATTTAAGCAAAATTCGCTGTATTGTCCTGTCCAGGAATACATTCTTCTACCTGTATCTCCTGTCTGATCCTATTCACTTGTCTCCTATTGTCATCATCCCTGTTTCTGTTTTGTTCTGGACTAATTTGATTTTCTCTGCCATTTTGCCAATTTCTTCCTCTATTATTATTATTGTTATTACCATAGCGATTTCTTCTCTCGAAATTGTTCTGGTTCCTATGGTTCTCCGGATATCTGTATCCATTATTCCTCTCTCTATTTCTATATTGTTCCCCATTTCCTTGGTATCGTCTATCTTCAAAGTTCCTGTTTCCATAACTTCTATTTCCATTACCTTCATAATAAGCTCTCCTGAAATTACCATTTCCATTTTCCCTTCGTGTATCGTTTCTTATATTTCCATTTCCATTCTCTCTTCGTATATCATTTCCTTGTTGATATCTGAGAAAACCACTTCCATTTTGAACACTCCTTTCAACTCTCTGCAAATATCTAGATAAGTTGTCCATTGTTTTTATGTTATGAAGTGCTATTGTTTCAGACACTTCTGAATTAAAATGTCTCCCGACATATAAAACTAATTCTTCCTCCTTCATAACAGGTTCGAAATATTGCGTCATGTTATATAGTTGCATAGCATATGCATTTAAATTTTTATTCCTATTATAATCAAATTTTCCGAAGTACAATATTTCCCTAAAATTAGCCTGATGAATCTCACCCCAAAAATAGGTCATGAATTGGTTCTCAAATTCTTCTAAATCATTTATGCTTTCCTCTTTGTTACAAAACCATAATAGGGCATGCCCAGATAACATCCCTCTAATGATAATCTTCTTCTCCATTATATCTCTCATTCCTTTAAGTTTGCTTTTTATTATTTTTATAAACACCTTTGGATGAATGGTGTTTATATTTCCATCAAACTTTACTCCGATATCCATGTTTCCCGTATAAATAACTCCACCTCCATTTCTCCTCATATTAAATTCCATTTCCTCCATGCTTTCCTGTAATTTTCTGTTCATTTCTTCAAGTTCTTTGTTAACTATTTGGCCAATGTACTCGTTCCTCTCTTCACATGTTCCTGTTTGTTTTTGTACCTTTGTATCCAAATCCTTAAATTTCTGCTCCGCATTCTGTTGGTAATTCTGCATTATTTCTTCGATCATTTGTTCCTTGAATTTAATATGTTCTACTTCTTTAGTGATGTCTTCAGTTTGCTTAATAACTTCTGCTTGAATTGTTCCCGGTAATTTTTCTTCTATACCTCTCTCTAATTCTTGAATATGTTCTACCAGTTGATGTTCTATTTGCTCTCGAATTTTCATACCGTTTTCTTGAATTTCAATCCGTAGATGTTTGTTTTGATCCACCATATCTTCTTTCACCTTATTTATCTGCTGTCTACATTCTTCATTTTCTTTCCTAAGTTTCCGGAATTCTTGGATGCTTTCATTTTTTACCTCTTCTATCTTCTTTTCCAATTTATTCATGTTTCCATTCATTTTATCCATCTTCCCATTTAGGCTCCCCTCTATTCTATTTATATTCCCATTCAAATTATTAATATCTCCTTTTAATTCCTCCTTCATACTGTTCATGTTAGCAATTAATTGTTGCATCATGTTCACCATCTGATCATCTCTACCTGTTCTTGTTGGCGCTTCCTGTGTCCTATCTTCTTGTTCTACAGCTTCCCCATCTCCTGTCATACCTTCTTCCTGTGCATCACCTTCCGCTTGTTGTCCTTGCTCCAAATATACTGCTTGATAATCTCCCATACCATGACTTCGTTCTCCTCTTTCCTCTTCTGAATCACTTCCTGCTCCTACCTGCCTTCCATCTCTCAACGTCATTCGTTTTGCCATTTTAATTGAGTTTTAAAATTTACAGATGTTTCCTAAATTTTTCATAAACGTTTTGGGTGACAATTAAACTATCATTGATCTGTTTTTACTTACTTATTATTTTATTATTTTTAAGTTTAGATAATTATTATTTTTATATGTAGAAAATTTTGTTTTGATGTGGCTAGCTCAGTTAATCCTTTTTATATTATATTTGCGATGTATTGTTATTTTATGCGGGAGCATGAAACTCTCTCTACTCTTTGAGTCCTGACATTTAAAAAATGTATTACCTTTATTTAAATAAAAAGAAACACCATACTTCAAACAACATTTAATTTTAAAATAAAAATTTTCAATTTAATAATTATACGTTGAGACGCCAATGGTTACCTCTAAAGAAATTATCGATTTTATATTTTCTACTGTGCGCATGCTCAAAATCCAGTCATACGGACTTCAAGCGTAAAATGAACATAGTTTTTAATGCGAGATAGAGCATCAGTAATCTTTAGATGCACATCATATTATCAAATAAGAAATACTTAAATGGTTCAACACATAAAAGAATTTATGTGGAGAATATACAGAAAAATATTACAAATAAGCTGTTGAAGAAATAGAATTAGAAGATTTATATATACATGGAAATATTATAAGATTTATATACAGATGGACATATTACATGGAAATAAATTTAAGCATCATTCTTATGATAAAATGGCGTAAGTACATATTTTTTATTTATTTGAATTAGGCCTTTTTGATAATGTTAATGATTTATTTTATTAACTAACTAAATAAAGTCCGTTTTCTTTTTTATTTTAGATCGATCATTGCTGTGAATGTTTATCAATTTAACGAAATTAAGCACTTATTTGAGTTTTTTCTCTTATTATTGGCCAATAATATTTTAAAAGAACACTGACCTGATGCTCTGGAATTGGGATAACGCTTCTGGACCCCAGGAAAACTCCTCTGAAGTTCCAACACCAAATTTGGAGAAATTTGACTGATTTTTGCAGAAAAATTGGATCTGATTATCTGTGAGTATTATTAGGATGGTTTTTAATAGTATTTGATAAGTTTTATCAATTTATTTCGGGAATTTCATGAAATTTTCGGGAACACTATAACACACAGTCCACATATCTCGACGCCAGCTTCCAACCTCTTACGCTTCCTTCCGATTCTCAACTTTTTTCAACAAACAAGTATATTGTTTTTTTTAGGTCACTATTTACAAAAGTTTGTTTCTTTACTTGTTGATTGAAAATTTGATCTGTCATTTTATTTCTAACCAATCAAATATTGTCCTATGCAATTGAATTATATAACTTAGTTTACTTAGTCGAAAAGTTCATACATTTACTATTTCACATTATTAATTCACTTGTAGAGAGTCTTTTGAGTTTTTACCATACAAATAAATTAACAATTGGTTATATACATAGATACTTTTAAAATAGTTCAATATCTAATATTGTTATTAACAGTCTATTACTGTTACTATCATATTACCTAGAATCATAAATCCTTTTATGTAACCTCTATCTAATCTTTGTATTAAATTATCTATACTAACTCCTTTAATAAATTATTATTTATTGTTTCTATGTTCATTTTACTGACACTATATCATTTCTATTTATGTTTTTAATAGTTTATCTATGAGAAACTATACTCCCTATTCTACTAAATATTTGTATTTATTTTATAATGTAACTGCTTATATTTATAATTATCATGACTTAACTATTCTAATAATTGTTTCTTTTTAGATGAACAGCTGATTACGTTATAGAAGATATTCATCGTCTTAAGCAACTTTATTTACTCCATTACATTTGTTAGGCAATCTCTAAACTTTATGTTATTATTGAGGTAATTTCTTTATTTATTAAATTGTTATTGACTAATTATTTAATATATCTTTACTTGATATGCTTTTAATTAAGAAAAGTGTTTCCTTTTAATTATGTTTTCTTAAATTATATTATTTTCATATGTTTTCATGTTAGCAACATATTCCTATAGAACTAATTCTCTTAATATCCATGATATCTGGTTCAATATATATGTTAAATTGGAATTGATGCTTTATTTTTAATTGCCCCACGTTTTGGGAGCAAGTTAAATTGGATTGATTATATTTTATTTTTATAATGCCCCACTTTGGGGTTGCAGTTGAATATGATTGCTACTTTATTTTATATAAAGCCCCACTTTTGGGGTAAGCAAGTTATATGTGATTTAACTTTTACCTTTACGTTCTATATATATGTCTTTTACGTTGTGGTACAGTTAAATATGTGTGTAATGATTTGATTTTTTAAGTACTCTATATTTATTAATATACTTTATACAAGTTGAATATGATTGGACTTTAAGTATTAATATATATCAATGTATGATTTGAATATATGGATATGTGAATATGAAATGATATTATATTTATTGCAAATTTTAAACTTTTTATACTATTGTTGGGTTCGCCAAATTACATATTTTTTTATTCAATGCTTCCTTTTATTTATTATGCTATTTATGAACATGTAGTTTATTTAATTCTTATGTTTTCTTACCTCGGCTGCTCTTATTCGTTTACGACTCTTAAAATCAGTAGGGTTCTGGGCATATTATGATAATAAAATCAACCTTGCTTATTAATGTGATATATTTATGTGACTGATAAAAAATTTTGTGAAATAAAACTTTTGAAAACACATATGAAAAAATGATTCATATACAAACTATTTGTTACAGCTTATTATACAGTTAGACTGATGAAACTATTTATTAATAAAATAAATGATTAACCTTTTTGTTCTACCAATTCTTACGTTATACATAAATAATGAGTTATTTTATATATATCTAAATTTCCACTTTGAATATGACTTTCTTTATATTCCAAAAAAATTATACCTTTCTTTTTAACAACGACTTTTTCTGGCTCATTTGCATAACTTGGTCGAAATCTTGTGAGCGTTGAAATTCTTAGAAATTTGCAAACACCTGCTCTTTCTAACTTTGCTTCTATGTTAAACAAAAAAAACTTTTTAAAGTGTTTCCTTTTTTTTAACTAAGAGGATTTATGAAATGATTTTAAAATGTTAAATTTTAGTTTTCTTCGGGACGTGAACTTGGAAACATATTTGATATTTTATCGATTCAAAATTTACGTTTTTAAATATTATTTTACTGTATGGTAATAATTGTGTATTGATATAAACTGGAATTAGTTGTGGTCTGTTACTAGTGGAAATTTTTATATATATTTTTGGTGAAGTTCGACATGAAAGAAATTATACATTTATCTACACTTTATAATGGTAAGTTTTAATATTACTGTTCTCTGGTATATTATATTCATGTAAAGATAACAGAACTTTAAACCAGGTATATGAGCTCTTAAAATTTTTATATCACTTGAAATTATTATTTTAAAATTATTATTTATACGTTCTTATTTGAAAGTTTCATTTATTTGGTACCAAATATATTTAATAAACACACAACCGACCTTTTGTTCCTTTTTCTTGAAATGATGCTACATCGGAGGAGACGCTTCCCATATATCTTCCCGCCTTTGATGTTGAATACCTTTGCTTTTCATTATCTGGGTGATAATTTTCTTCCTCTGCTACTTGTAGTCTCACAAACGTTTGTTACACTTGATTTATTTTAAAATTGATTAGATTTTATGTTGATTTATATACTTTTCCTTTGACTAATTATAAATTTGTTACATTAAATAAAACTAGGATAACTTTATTAGTGTTACCTATCTGACCACTGACTCTCAACTACCAATTTCTCGCATTTTACATCGAACATAACCCTTTTTATCGTCTGTCACCGGAAGTGGTTTTTGTTCTCGAAAGTTCGATTGAAAATTTCACCTGTCACTTTGTTTATTGTTGTTTTTATTGTTTTTCTGACTTAAACTTATTGCAAACTATAGTTTTTTATACCTAATATACTTATTGTCATTGACTTATTCACTCACACCTTATTATTATTGTCTTTTTCCATATCACTGTTTATTTGCGCTGTTTTGATTGGTCAATGCAATTTCATTAATTCTACGTTTTCTACAATCTACATATTTACTTATTATACATATATACAATTCATTTCTCATTATGTTTGATATTATTACACCTATATACATAAACTATGTCGGTAATCATTTATTTCATTATTGTTTTTCACATTCAAAATAATTTATGTTGGTATAATTTGTCTCAACTGTTTTATTTTGGTATAAACTTGACCTTGCCCATATTACAGATTCCTACTTATTATAATATTTCCTATACCTACTTTTATGATTAATTATTAACTAAATATCTTATTCTATATGTTTTATTACTTCTAAATGTCTTTTTATTGTTTAATCATTATAGTTTTAGTTACATTTGTTAGAAGTTTCTATTTATTTTTCAAATATAAACAGATGCTCTGGGTGTCTAAGATTCCATGCAGCGTTATATTATTTCTTGATCTGCATTTACTTGTGAGGTTCTGTCTAAGGTTGTTTTTATTAAGTTGAAGAATTAATTTTTACAACTGTTTTTCTGATGTTTGTTTATTATTTCTTTTTATATTTATTTACTATCTTTTTGATTATAACCATTGGTCGTACTTAGTTATATTGTTATACGAGGTATTTTATTATTTTGATACATCATTTTATAAATTATTTTTATTGACAAAATTTTAATTTTATATCCTTTATCAGGATTCTATATGGGTTCTGTATATGTTCTATTTACAACAACATTCCCAAAATTTGTTTTCTTGATTTATTTTAAATATAAAAGAAATGAGAAAACCAAATTTTATCCATTTAATTATTTATCATAGTATTTTTCTTTATTATTTTTGTTATTTATAATCCTATTTCGATATCGTAATTATGATCTGTCTTACTTTTATATCTTTTCATATCATTCATCTTTCATCAATATTATTTCATATTCACTTCTTCATTTCATGTCTCATTAATAATATTCATCATTTTTAATTAATATATTTTATATACTTTTCCATCTTATTCTTTCTTCCTATCCTCATAATTAAATTATTATACAATCTTATAATAACCCTTCTTCTACATGCACTATAATAAATTTGAAATTCCATTTATCATTTGACTTTCTAATTTTTGGGATTATGATCATTGTGATAGTTAAACTTTTGGATACTTTGAAATTTGTGTGTGTCCCTCATCTCTTTAGTTTGATTTTAATTATTAAGTCTGTTATCATCAATTCTTTAGTATTAATAATGTCTATTATATTGTCAGTTAATGTCTGTTAGTATTTGTCATAATTTAATTACAAAATCTATATAAATTACTGATATGAAATACTCCTCTCGTTCTATTACTGATAGGATCTTTTAAAACATAGCTATTCACTCCATTTTTCTTAACTACTACAACAATAGGATTTATGTATTGCGAATTACTTCTTTCTATTATTTTATTTTCTAAGAGTTCTTTTATACATTTTCCTACTTGTTCTTTATGTTTATAAGGGATGGGATATGGTTTTGCTTTGAAATTTTTAATATCTTCATTCACTTCTATTTTATGTACATAATCTTTCGCAATTCTATTCTCCTTTGAAAATAAATTATTATATTTATTCATTAAATTTATTATTTCTTCTTTCCTATCATCAGGACAATCAATTATAATTTCATTTTCTTCTTCTTCTTCATATTCATATTCATTATCTCCTTTTTCCTTGTACATATTGCTAACTCTTCTTACTTCTTCCTTTAATACTATTATTTCAAAGTTAATCCACGTTCCATCCATTCTTAATTTTCTTTCTTCTAAATTTATTATAGTTTTATGTTTTTCTAATTCATCACATCCTATTATTATTTCAGTTTCAATATTTGGAGCTATTAATACTTGTAAATTGAATTCCTTTCCCCCAATATTCACATTTATGTTCATTGATCTATTGATTTCACATAATTTCTTGCAATTAGCACCAATTAAATTAATTTTTGGAATTTTAATAATATTATTCATTTGAATATTTAATCTATCAACAAACTTTTGATTGATTATTGATGCTTCTGATCCAGTATCAATAATTATTTTAGCTTCTAAATTTTTAACTAATCCATTTATTATTATCAAACCATTATTCCCATCTGTATTTATATTTTCATTCAAATTTATGAATTCATTTGGATTTTCATAAGTACAGATATATAGATTTTGTTTATTTGATGTGTGCATATTTAAAAATTTTGATTATCATTTATGTCTGTTGTTCGTCCTGTGTCTTGTCTATGTATTGGTGTCGTCTCTGTTCTTGCATTATTTTCATTTATAATTCTTTCCCCTCTTTCCTCTGATCTACTTCTTCTATTCGGATCAATTCTCTGATAATTAACTCTTCTTGTTTCGTAGTCTGTATTTCTCCTTTCTCCATCTCCTTCTGAGTTTCTTCTGTATGGTCTATTGTTTCTGTCATGATAGTTGTTTGGTCTGTATGAGTCGTTACTATTTCTGTTTCTATTATTATTAAAATTGTTATTTCTGTTATTACTATTATAATTATTGTTTCTATAATTTGTATTTCTATTGTTATAATTATTGTTATTATTATATGGTCTATTATTATCATTATTTCGATTGTAATTAAATCTGTTATTGTTCCAATTATTGTTTTGATTGTTGCTATTAGTATTTGTATTTCTTGGGTTATTTGTGTTATTGTCATTATTTATTCTTCGATTTTGTTGAGCAGTATCTTGTCTCGTCAAATTTCTTTCTACTCTGTGTAGATACATCGATAATTGGTCTAGTTTTCTTATGTTTTGTACCGCAATGGTTTCCGCTAGTTCTGCCTTAAAATGTCTTGCTATGAACATGACAATTTCTTCTTCAGGGATTGGTGGTTCTAAATATTGCGTCATTGCATGCATATGAATTGCATAGTTATTCAAGCTGTGGCTTCTGTTTTCAGAAAATTTGCCAAAATACAATTGTTCCCTCACAGCTGATTGTGCATTTTCACCCCAAAAGTACTGTAAAAATGCTGTCTCAAATTCATTAAATTTTGTTATGTCCTTTTCCCTTGCAGCAAACCATATTAATGCATGATTTTCTAAATGGTCTCTAATCACCTCCTTTATGTCCTCAATATTATTCATTCCTCTTACTCTATTTTTTAAAATTCTTATGAATATTTTTGGATGTAATTTCTTAATGTTTGCATCGAATTTTTGATTGGCTGATCCATAAATAGTTCTTATTCCCCCTATATATTCCATATTTCCTCCTTTTCTTTCTATTTGTTCCATTTTTCCTTGAATATTTTTCATCTCCAATGTTAATTCCCTTTTTATCTTGTTGTTTTCTTCCTCTGCTATCTTAAAATTCATTTGTATTTCCTTCGTTATATCATCCTCTATGCTTTGTATATTTTTATTTGTCTTCATAATTTCTCTGTCTAATTTGGTGATTTTTTCACTATTTCCTTTTATTTTCTTTGTGTTTTCTTCAATTTCAATTTTTAAATCATTTTCATTCTTCTTTAAATTTTGTATTTTCGTTGATTGTACTTCTTCTAATTCCATTATTCTTCCTATCATTTCATCTCTAATTTCTTGTTTTGTTGCCTGGATTCTTTCTTCTGTGTATTTTTTAGATTCATTTAATTGTTTTCTTATATCCTCTATTTTCTCCTCTATTCTTTGACTATTTATTTCCATTTTCTCTTCCATTCTTTGATTGCTTGTTTTTATTTCTTCTTTCATGATTTGATTACTTATTTTTATTTCTTCTCTGATTCTTTGGTTACTTGTTTCCATTTTTTTATTGCTCGTTTTCATTCGTTTCATAGTTTGCAAAATTTCCATCATCATATTTTGTTCATCCTTTTTTTCAGATACCATTCCTTGATTCTTTTCTTCTCTCATTGTGATTGTTTCAATTTCTTCAATTGATTCCATTTTTTCACTTCCATCTGTCTCTTCCTCATTCTCTTGATTATCTCTTCCTTGTATCAAGTAATGTACTTGGAAATCACCCATTCCAAGTTCTCTTCCATCAGTCTCCTGATCAAATCCATCTTCTATTCCAACTTGTTTGCCATCTCTTAACGTCATTTTCTTCTCCATTTTAATTATATATTATTTTATAAATTTATTCAATATTATTTTCTCTAACTAATTCCTTAATTCCTTAATGCTCTAATTTTCTAATTGTAATTGTAAATTTTTAATTGCCTTAATCTTAATTGCCTAATTGCCCAATTGCCCCACGTTGCGGAGACAGTTAAATTGAAATTGATGCTTTATTTTTAATTGCCCCACGTTTTGGGAGCAAGTTAAATTGGATTGATTATATTTTATTTTTATAATGCCCCACTTTGGGGTTGCAGTTGAATATGATTGCTACTTTATTTTATATAAAGCCCCACTTTTGGGGTAAGCAAGTTATATGTGATTTAACTTTTACCTTTACGTTCTATATATATGTCTTTTACGTTGTGGTACAGTTAAATATGTGTGTAATGATTTGATTTTTTAAGTACTCTATATTTATTAATATACTTTATACAAGTTGAATATGATTGGACTTTAAGTATTAATATATATCAATGTATGATTTGAATATATGGATATGTGAATATGAAATGATATTATATTTATTGCAAATTTTAAACTTTTTATACTATTGTTGGGTTCGCCAAATTACATATTTTTTTATTCAATGCTTCCTTTCATTTATTATGCTATTTATGAACATGTAGTTTATTTAATTCTTATGTTTTCTTACCTCGGCTGCTCTTATTCGTTTACGACTCTTAAAATCAGTAGGGTTCTGGGCATATTAGGATAATAAAATCAACCTTGCTTATTAATGTGATATATTTATGTGACTGATAAAAAATTTTGTGAAATAAAACTTTTGAAAACACATATAAAAAAATGATTCATATACAAACTATTTGTTACAGCTTATTATACAGTTAGACTGATGAAACTATTTATTAATAAAATAAATGATTAACCTTTTTGTTCTACCAATTCTTACGTTATACATAAATAATGAGTTATTTTATATATATCTAAATTTCCACTTTGAATATGACTTTCTTTATATTCCAAAAAAATTATACCTTTCTTTTTAACCACGACTTTTTCTGGCTCATTTGCATAACTTGGTCGAAATCTTGTGAGCGTTGAAATTCTTAGAAATTTGCAAACACCTGCTCTTTCTAACTTTGCTTCTATGTTAAACAAAAAAAACTTTTTAAAGTGTTTCCTTTTTTTTAACTAAGAGGATTTATGAAATGATTTTAAAATGTTAAATTTTAGTTTTCTTCGGGACGTGAACTTGGAAACATATTTGATATTTTATCGATTCAAAATTTACGTTTTTAAATATTATTTTACTGTATGGTAATAATTGTGTATTGATATAAACTGGAATTAGTTGTGGTCTGTTACTAGTGGAAATTTTTATATATATTTTTGGTGAAGTTCGACATGAAAGAAATTATACATTTATCTACACTTTATAATGGTAAGTTTTAATATTACTTCTTTCTGGTATATTATATTCATGTAAAAATAACAGAACTTTAAACCAGGTATATTAGCTCTTAAAATTTTTATATCACTTGAAATTGTTATTTTAAAATTATTATTTATACGTTCTTATTTGAAAGTTTCATTTATTTGGTACCAAATATATTTAATAAACACACAACCGACCTTTTGTTCCTTTTTCTTGAAATGATGCTACATCGGAGGAGACGCTTCCCATATATCTTCCCGCCTTTGATGTTGAATACCTTTGCTTTTCATTATCTGGGTGATAATTTTCTTCCTCTGCTACTTGTAGTCTCACAAACGTTTGTTACACTTGATTTATTTTAAAATTGATTAGATTTTATGTTGATTTATATACTTTTCCTTTGACTAATTATAAATTTGTTACATTAAATAAAACTAGGATAACTTTATTAGTGTTACCTATCTGACCAATGACTCTCAACTACCAATTTCCCGCATTTTACATCGAACATAACCCTTTTTATCGTCTGTCACCGGAAGTGGTTTTTGTTCTCGAAAGTTCGATTGAAAATTTCACCTGTCACTTTGTTTATTGTTGTTTTTATTGCTTTTCTGACTTAAACTTATTGCAAACTATAGTTTTTTATACCTAATATACTTATTGTCATTGACTTATTCACTCACACCTTATTATTATTGTCTTTTTCCATATCACTGTTTATTTGCACTGTTTTGATTGGTCAATGCAATTTCATTAATTCTACGTTTTCTACAATCTACATATTTACTTATTATACATATATACATTTCATTTCTCATTATGTTTGATATTATTACACCTATATACATAAACTATGTCGGTAATCATTTATTTCATTATTGTTTTTCACATTCAAAATAATTTATGCTGGTATAATTTGTCTCAACTGTTTTATTTTGGTATAAACTTGACCTTGCCCATATTACAGATTCCTACTTATTATAATATTTCCTATACCTACTTTTATGATTAATTATTAACTAAATATCTTATTCTATATGTTTTATTACTTCTAAATGTCTTTTTATTGTTTAATCATTATAGTTTTAGTTACATTTGTTAGAAGTTTCTATTTATTTTTCAAATATAAACAGATGCTCTGGGTGTCTAAGATTCCATGCAGCGTTATATTACTTCTTGATCTGCGGTTACTTGTGAGGTTCTGTCTAAGGTTGTTTTTATTAAGTTGAAGAATTAATTTTTACAACTGTTTTTCTGATGTTTGTTTATGATTTCTTTTTATATTTATTTACTATCTTTTTGATTATAACCATTGGTCGTACTTAGTTATATTGTTATACGAGGTATTTTATTATTTTGATACATCATTTTATAAATTATTTTTATTGACAAAATTTTAATTTTATATCCTTTATCAGGATTCTATATGGGTTCTGTATATGTTCTATTTACAACAATATATATATATATATATATATATATATATATATAACCACAATTCCAACCATCCAAAGTCACATAAAAACAGCGTAATTACTGGATTAGTTGACAGAGCCATTAAATTAACTTCTCCAGAATACAGACCAGATGTTATAAAACAAGTTAGAACGACTTTAATAAGCAATAATTATCCAATACATACCATAAACCGTATTTGCAAACAAAGAGTCTATAAAATATATAACAACCCATCAAATAAATACTCTAAAAACAAAGTGTCAAACAATAACAAATATGTAGCAATGCCATATACAGAGCAGCTTTCAGAAAAACTCAGTCACATATTTTCTAAACATGATATCTCTATATGTCACAAAGCTCAAAACACCCTATCACCATTATTCACTAAATTAAAAAGTAAAATAAAAACCACAAAAAAGTCAAACGTTATATATTCTATACCCTGCCTAAACTGTCCAAAAAAATACATAGGAATGACCACACAGACTTTAGAAAATAGATTAAATGGCCATAAATATACCAAAAATGCTTCCACGGCTCTCCACAAACATGAAAGCAATGAAAACCATGAGTTCGATTTTAAAAACACCAAAATTCTAGCTCAAGATTCAAACTACAAAAAATTAACAATTAAAGAAATGGTGCACATTAAAAAGGAAGAAAATACAGTCAACGATAAGCAAGATGTAAAAAACTTAAGTCAGATTTATCATAATTTAATAAAATAATATATCTGAAGTCTTTCCGTACTCCCCTTGTATAATGTCGTAGAATTTGTATCGATGGTACTTGTTTTAGATGTCTGTTTTATGAATGTTTTTTACCTATTGTATATGTGTTTTTAATTTTGAACTGTAAACGATGAAACTTGATTCAGTCAATAATAAACTTTGAGAAAGTTCCTAACCCAGAAACGAAACGTCAGTAACAATAAAATGATTTAATTAACTACACAACCTGACACCCAAGAAATTGAAAAAAATAAATTATTTAAGAAGGTTGAAGAAAAAATAATACTTCTATTATATATATATATATATATATATATATATATATATATATATATATATATATATATATTATATATGTTCTACTGTTTTTATAATTATGTATTATATGATTTTATTTGAAATTTGACTATTAGATGCTGTTGTTACAATCGTGGTAGTAACTACACTAATGTGAAAACACCTTTATCACTGAATATAACCTATTTGAAATTTTGACAGGAATTGTCAAATTATTATGCCCGGCTCAGATGAATATGAAATTTTATATTCTGAAAGATAAATTACTACAAAATCGACTTACTCGCTCTTACCTCAGGGAGGGTTCAAAGATTAAAAAAAAATTAATAATTTAAAATTTATAAATTTCCAAAGAATATTCCAAAATTGTCAATTATACTATTGCAAATCTATAGTGACTGCTTGTTCAATATATTCTAAGACCATTAAATTATCTAATGACATCTACAATTTTTCTGTCACTGAAAATTAACTAAATGTCACTGATTATATCAAAAGTTTTATAGGATCCAAAAGTTTTCAAATTCAATTAAATAGGAGTAGAATTAATACCAAAGTGAGATGGAATCAAAAATTATATATTATATACCATCAGATAACAAGTGAAAATGAATTATTATTCCCAAAATATAATAAAGAACAATAATCGTACTTTCTACGAACCTTGAAATTAAAAAAACAACCTATATACTAGAAGAACAACCTAATTAACTACTTATTCTAAACGTTCAAATCGTCGAAAATTACACTTGACGTGTATAAATGTCAAATAACTATATGCGATAAAATTGTCTATTCAAAAAAATTTTCTCTTCTCTTCAGGTGAAATTTTATATATCTTTAACGTTAATTTTGTCAGTATTCAAAAATGTGATATAGATGCATCTATCTTAATTTTATTTAAAGGCCTGTTAATTCTTGAAAAATAATTTATAAAATTTGGACTGGACTCACCAACTAGGTATCAGGATCACTCGTTCTGATTCTAAGCACGTCTTTTAGAATCGCCGGAACCACTTTTCTAAATTTATAATTTAGAACCCGGAAAAATCACTAACACTATTTCAATATAATTATTCAAGGAATTATTCACGCACTGATCTTATCATGCTAATTATTATAATCTGATGCTATTTTAATATATCAATTACTATTATATTATTCAGCAAATTTGAGAGAACTCATATTAGATGTTCTCTCGAGAGGGGTTCAAAATCAACTAACTAAACTTTTTCCATAAATAATTCTGTTCTCCTTTGGTTACCAAAGAATTCCTTTTTTAAAAAAAAATACAAATTTATGTTTTCATATAACAAAGAGAGATTTTCATTCTTTAATTCTAATTGTAATTTTGCTACCAGCGACATCTGTATTGTTTTTTTTAAAATCTTTATAAAATCTATGTATCATTAAGTATCTTCTGCATTATTGTCATTCGAAATTGTAATGTCAAATTTTATTTGCATATTGAATCTTTTAAATTATTTATAATACATTGTATATCACTAGTATTATATGCAAATATGTACATTTTTCTTTATTTCAATGTTTTCTTTAGAATTTAGATAGAGTATATGTATTAAATCCCCCTAATAAAAGAATGATAAATCGATTCTTGCATATAATTATAATTTATCTTTCAAAATTGCCACATATCATACTAATATCTTAGTAACATAGTTATATCTTTCAAATAATTATCTCTAAAATTTATCTTCAATCAAATTAAACTATTATTCCTAATTCCTATAAAACTTCTTAAATCTATTATATCTATTAAAATTTCACGTAACATAATATCATTTGTTCCAAGTTAAGTATAATATTTATATACCTGTTCTATGTTAAAAACTCCTCTTTCATTTCCCGTAATGGGGTCTAATAATTGATAACTATTTTGTGCTCCTTCGTTACCTACTACATAAGGTCCCTCAAACGGTAGCAATAATTTTGCGCAACTATTCTCTGATCTTTTTGCAACTTGCAATGATCTTACAATCACCAATTCTCCTTTTTCAAAAACTGTCTTCTTTTTATTTTTTTGGTTCATCCTTTTAATATATTTTTTAGCTTGCTTCTGCAGTCTTTCATTCACCCTATTCAAAACATCTTCCATTTCCAATTTTCGATTCACTATCCAATTTCTTTGGGGTATTGTGCCAGTAAATAAATATTCTGGGCATTCATTTGTAACACCATGAGGTATTTGGTTAAGGAATCTTTCTACGTGATTTAAATTATTTTCCCATTGACAGTGATCCTGATTACATAAAATTCGTAAGTACTTGTTTATCTCTTTGATGTATCTCTCAGCTGGATTTGACGATGGTTTCCTAATGCTAATAAAGTTCAACTTAATTTCTTGATTTTGACTAAATTTAGCTAGTTTTTCACTTTCAAAATAAGTTGCATGATCTAATATTATTGTTTTTGGCATTCCATATTTTTTTATGTACATTTTTAAAATCTCTATCACAGTTTTTGCATTGGTTCTTTTGCATGGGTAAACTTTAACAAATTTCGTAAAAATATCAGTGATAACAAATATGTGTTTATTCTCTTGTATGCTCGGTATTAAATTGCTTATGAAATCTATAGCAACAATTTGTAATGGCTTCTGTGCAACTATTGATTTTGTCAAATTTTTATTGTGATAATTTTTTTCTTTTGCTAGTTGATATATGGCACACACTTTACAAATATTTTTGGCAATTGCTAAATCCTTTTTTGTTATATAGTTTTCTCTAAAAAGCATCCATAACTTCCTAGTCCCAACATGTCCATGTTCTTCATGTAAATTTTTCAAAATTTCCTTTGCATAATCTTGTGTAATTACAAATACTTCTCTATCTTCCAGACATTTATACCATATTTCCTCTATATTAATAGCATTATTTTTATAATTTGATTCCAAATTTTGTTGATCTTTCCTAATTCTATCCAATGAATATAATCCTTCCTCTTGTAGCATTCTATTTATACCAATTTTATACTTTCTCCGTTCAAATGTGGTTTCTGTCTCTCTACTTGAAGCATCTGCAACAATATTCTGTTTTCCAGGAATGTATTTTATTTCGAAATCATATTCTTGTAATAATAAAATCCAGCGATGTATTCTATTATTCGCATATCTATTTTTAAGCATAGCTGTCAAAGCTGAATGATCAGTTTCTATAATGAGTTTAGCTCCTAATAAAAAGAATCTCAATTTAGTGATACAAAATACCACGCTTGCCATTTCAAGTTCTGTTATTGAATATTTCCTTTCATGCATTTTAGTAACCCTAGATATGAAACTAATAGGTACTTCTCCTTTTTCCTGTTCTTGTATCAGTACTCCAGCAAAACGATCAGCTGATGCATCTGTTCTCAAAATAAATTGTTTATCATACTGTGGGTGATATACCTTGAGATTATTTGTAAAATCTTCCTTTAGTTCTCTAAATGCTTTTTCCCGTTTGTCATTCCACTGCCATTTTACACCTTTTTTTAATAGTTCAATTAATGGTATTTCTTTTCTACTAAGATCCGGTATCAATCGTTTGTAATAGTTTAAAATTCCTAGAAACCCTCTCAAAGTTTTCAAATTTGTTGGTTGTTTATATTCTAAAATTGTCTTAATTCGATCAGGATCCATAGAAACTTCTTTAGTGTTCAAAACATATCCCAAATAATTTATCTCCTCTTGATAAAATTTACATTTTTCTATGTTTAATTTTAATCCAGCATTTTCTAGTTCTTCGAAAATAATGTTCAAATGCTCTTGATGTTTTTCTTCATTTTCCGAATATATAAGGATATCATCTATATAATGAAGTATGAAATTTTCATATTTGTTTAAAATAGTGTGAAGTGTTCTTACTAAAGCTGCACATGAGCTCTGTAATCCGAAAGGTACCACACAGAATTGATATACCACTCCATCTATCATAAACGCAGTATATTTCCGACTTTATTTTTCTAAAGGAATTAACCAAAAACTATGTTTCAGATCTAATTTTGAAAATATGTTTGCATTAGTAATTCTACCAAATCGATGGTGTAGCGCACATATGTGTTAAGTACAAAATATCATGTTTTGAAATACGACAAAATCAAAATTTATCAGCTTGTGATAATTAACCTGAAAACTTTCTGTAGCACAACACTACATTATAATGTCGTACGGCCATATTTACTAAAATTTAAGAACATAAAATTGTAATATTTGTTTTTAATAATTTAAAAAACGGCAGCGTGAGAAAAAATACTTTCAAAATTTTAGCACTTACCACATTTGTCATTCAGAAACTTACGTCCAATGATAAATCAACGAGTTAAGACAAAAACTGTAAAAATGAACATTTTATTAAAAATATAAAAAACATTGTAATCAATGCAGTAATATAAACCTATTATAACACTAATCATCTGAGTCATCATTGGTCGGTCTTGCTGTCTCCGGAATTTCCTGAATGAAACTTTTATATTCTTCAGGGATAATCTGTTTTTCCAGCAAAAAGAGAAGGTCCTTCTTCTTCTTTTGAGAGACCGGAAGTCTGGATTCATATTTTTTGTTCAAACTTACAGATGACCAGTTTTTCTTCCTTCCGGGCCTCCGCTTGTCTGCCACATCTAACTGGAGGAATGTCTCATCTGCAAGAGAATACTTGTATTGGATAATGAAAGGCTTTTCTTCTTGGAAACGCAGCCATTTGATGTTAAGCCAATTCACTTTGTCTTTATTTATGTTGTGAGTTGTGTTAACGACAATGTCGGACACGAGTTGTTGTAAATTGAAAAAATTGCAATACTTGAAATTTTTCACGCGGTATTGTCGCGGTTTAATTCTGGCTGTTTCTATTAGAAGACACCATTCGCGCGTGGAATAAATTTTTTTATGCCGCTTGGCCCTCTCTATAGTAGCATGCATGGAATCTGCCTCTAAATAGGAATGACCTGATTCCATGAATTTCAAGTCTATTGTCTTCAAATGGTCAATTTTATTGACAGCAAACAGCATAGCTGCAGCAACATATTTGTTGCGGTTTTGTCCACCGCAAGTGTCGGAAAATGAGGCAACATGGTTTACTGTTTCTGGTAAATTAAATAGGTAATCCAGAATACAGCTTCCGATTTCAGCACTACCTTTGTTGCCATGGGTTTCATCCCACACAAAACAATATCCATCGGAGTTGAAAGCGTCGTAAATTGTAAAATTATAGACGTTTAACTTATGTTTATAATAGATTTGGTTATCACCTGCATGCGGAATTGAAAGTATTGCCTGGAGGTCAAATGAAATTGATCTGAAAGATTTTCCATTATCTTCTACTGACTTCTTCTTATCCGCTTCTTTCATTTCCAAAGCCTGCTTTTCTCTCTGTTTATGCTTATCATATTCTTCTTGTAAAGTTGTCTTTTCTGTAGCATTTTGATATGCGTTACAATGAAAGCACTGATCTTTTTTTGGTATGTAGAATGCCAAACGAGGTTCCTGATCATGAAAAATTTTCTGATATACAAACCGTGACACTGGCTGAATTTTCTTCTGAGCACAATATTCCTTTGCATACAGTCTATACATTATGGAAATGTTTAGCTCCGGCGAAATGTATTGTTTTTGTGAATCACGCCTGCAGTAATGCGACTCAACCCGAGGGAACGAGTCAATGTGTTCTTTGACAAATCGCTTTGCCTCGTCAGAAGTAGTATTAGGAGGTCGAGTGTTCTTTCTCTTGTCATCTCCAATGTACAACCCGCTGTCGCTCATGTTGTGTGCACAATTTTCTATTACTCTATGTGAAATAGCAAATGTGGCACAAAAAAATTTCAAACACACTCTATGTGGTTTTCCATTGGAATCTTTCAGAAAATACAACGTAGATGTTTGACGGTTTTTTGTTTTTGGACTGTTTCGAACTCTAACAACAGGGACCTTTTGCATGAGAGAGGTTAGAAGAATTTTTTGACGAATATCGTTTGCCAAACTGTAGTATTCTTGACATAATGTCGCTCTGTGGGATTCTGGAATATTTTTGTTACATTTAAATCGGCACTTTGTACAGTCAACAATCTTAGGTTTTTTCTCTTGTACTTCTTTTCCGCTGCGATTCACATACTTTTTTCCACTCAGTCTACTATTTTTACTTATTGATCTGGCCCAGACTGCTCTATTTGCTCTCCTACTTCTTTTTATTTGTAGTTTCTCATTGGATTCGGTCGAATTTGTAGGTAATTTATGTTTCCTAGATTTAGCGACCTTTGTTGAAACTTCATCATCTGATTCTTCGCCGTTTGCATATGGCTCATAAGAACTCGACGAATACGCGAAGGGATCGCTCTCATCAGATTCACTGTTCTTTCTGTAAATAGCAGATGGTCCAGCCAAATTAGTTTCATCATTTATCTCCGATCTGTTATTTGTTACTAGTGCTAAAAATAAATTACTAAATTTAATCACTTGTCACATATTTGATATCCTGAACTTACCTCGACTCGATTTACCTGTATCACACGAGAAAGAAGGAGGGCTATTATTTTTTTCAGGACATGAACCATTTGTGCTTCTGGTTAGATCTATGTCTGTAACCTTTGGCAAAATAATCTGATTAGAAATGACTATTATATTTGATCCATGCTTTTTGGTTTCGTCTGTAAAAAAATAAATAAAAAAAGTAAAATAAAATGAAATTAAACTATAAATTAAAGCAAGGTATAATATTATTTACACAAAAAAGTGTAATAATACAAAACTAATGTAATTTTGTTACAAAAATCAGGATTGTTACTTCTTGTTCCGGTTTTTGTAATAAAATTACACGTTTTTTTAATAAAAAAACGAGAGGTCAGAGGACAAGAAAACTGAGTTAAACTTTTTTTAGGCTAATAGGTAAAGAATATTTTATTTAATAAATTACCGAGCACTTTGATCATTTGGACTGGAAAAACCTTTGTGACTAGTTTGGTACTTCTCAGTATTCAATTTACAAATCGTTTCTGTAGAACAAAACAAAAGTATGCAATTTGTTAGTTTTATCAAGTATCTACATCAAAACTTACCGGTACTCTCTGTTTGATTTCTTTCCTCTAATAGCTGGAGAATTTTCTTACCCCGCGAAACCATAATAAAAAACAAAACTAATTTTTTCACTGCACAGACACCAAAATAGATTAATTCACATGTGACGAACCGCGAAATAACCTCACTTTATTAAACACAAATGTGGTAACTACTCACTTACCTCAGTATAAGCATCTCATTGTATATGACAAATGTGTTAAGTACACTTAACACATATGAAGTAGAATTCTGCGATTTGCAAGTACTTTTCCCAAACGATAGATGCCACTACTGGCCACAAAATTTGGTTTGCAGTTACCACATTTGGGCATATGAAAATTTACACTAAAATTTATTTTTTAGTGCACTTAACCCATTTTGTGCAGACAGTGCATTTACCACATTTGTGCGCTACACCATCGAAATATACTATCAATATTCATGGGACTTTCGTATTGTTCCTTTGTGTAGCTATTGATATTTCTTGCATCTAAACATATTCTTATTTCTCCAGATTTTTTTCGTACACACGTAACTGCATTAATATATGGTGAATTTGATCTTTCTATTATTCCATCTTTTAACATATTTTCTAATTCATGGTATACTTCATCCTTCAATTTATATGGAATTGGATATGTCCTTACTTTGAAATTCGATATATCTCTATTCATTTCTAGTTTATGTATATATTTCCTTGCTACTTGTACTTCTTCATTGAATAATCTGTTGTATTGTCTTATCAATTCCATTACAATTTTCACATATTTTTGTTTACACAAATTTAAATCTATTTTAGGTTCTTCATTGATTTGATTCATTACATAAAATGTATCTTCTTCTAATTTGTTTGTTTCTTGTTTGAGGAAATGAATATCTTCTCCTTTACAATTCATCAACTTTTCTTTATAATTGATAATCATTTTGTGATTGTCTAATTCATCAGAACCTAATACTATATCATAAATTAAATTCTTTACGACCAGCATTTGTACTTTAAACGAATTATTTCCTATTTGTAATTCCTCAATTATCATTTTACTTGTATCATATAGTTTATTATTATTCGCTCCCACTAGTGATAATCTATTTGTATTTACCACCATAATATTATTTTTTTTGCACTTGTCTATAATCCTTTCACTTATCAACGTTACTTCTGATCCTGTATCTATCAGAATTTTACATCCTATATTTTGTATTTTCCCTTTAATGAATATTAAACCTAAATTGTCATGCATTTCCCCAATTTCCCCAATATCAACAAATTCTCTTGGATGTTCGTACTTAGAAAAAATAATATTATGCACGTGAAAGCGGTTTAAGTAAAATTTCTATCTACAGTTTGACTATGATCCTCATATCTTTCTTGTTCTTGTATTATGTTTACTTGTCTCCTGTCTCCTATTTCTTGATTTCTTCTATCATAGTTTCTGTCTTGGTTTTCCAACGTATCATTTCTTCTATCATCATTTCTTCTTTCAAAGTTTCTTCGATCATAATAATTATTTGTTCCTGTCCGTCTATCCTGTCGCCAATTTTCAATTCTGTCTTCATTATCATTTCTTCTGTCCGAATTTCTGGTATCTCTTCTATTTTCAAAGTACTTATTATCATTATTTTTATTTCCATTTCCATATCTTCGGTCTTCATTTCTATAATTTCTATTTTCAGTTCTATAATTCCTGTCTACATGTCTATCATTTCTTCGGTTATCAAAATCCCTGTTTCTATAGTTTCTATTTTCATATGTATTATTCATATCTCTGCTGTAATGTCCATCTCCATTTCCCCCTATTCCATTAAAATTTTTAATTTCATTTTTTTTTCATTATTACTTCTTTCAAGTCTGAGTAAATAATTTGATAAACCTTCCATCGTCTTGATATTTTGTATCCCTATAGTTTCAGATACTTGTTGGTTGAAATGTCTGGAAATATATAACACCATTTCTTCTTCTCGCATGCTTGGCTCCAAATACTGTGCGTTGTTGTACATTTTCATTGCATATGCATTGAAATTTTTACTCTGGTTATAATCAAATTTCCCAAAGTATAGTTTCTCTCTGAAACTCGCCTGTTGTATCTCCCCCCAAAAATATTTTAAAAATTGTTTTTCAAATTCTTCGACATCGGGTATTTGTTCCTCTTTATTGCAAAACCACAATAAAGCATGTCCAGATAACATTCCTCTAATAATGATTTTTTTCTCTACAATGTCCCTTATTCCTGTCATCCTACTTTTGATTATTTTGATAAATACTTTTGGGTGAATTACATTTATATTACCATCAAATTTCACTCCAAAGTCGATATTTCCAGTATACATCGTTCCACCTCCATTCCGTTTTAGATTATCTTCTATTTCTTCTACAGTTTCATGTAATTTTCTATTCATTTTCTCCAATTCCTGGTTAAATAATTTGTCTATGTTTTCACTCATTTTAATACACGTTCCTGTTTGTTCCTCTATCCTTCCATTTAAATCATTAAATTTCTTATTCAAATTCTGTTCATATATTTGCATTACTTCTTCATTTGTTTGTCCTTGTACTTTAATGGACTGTATCTCTTCAATTAAATTCTCATTTTGTTTCTTCACTTCTACTTGAATTACTCCAGATAAATTTTCTTCTAGGCATCTTCCTAGTTCTTGAACTTCTTCTACCACCTGCTTGTTTGTATCTTCCCTGATTTTAATGCCAATTTCTTGAATTTCCATGCGCAAATTTTCCTTCTGGTCCTTCATATCCTCTTTCACCTTTTCAATTTTTTTTCTAAATTCATTATTTTCTTCCCTAATTTTCTTAATCTCCTTTAAATTTTCAATTTTTCCTTCTTCTATTTTCTTTTCCAGCCTGTCCATGTTTCCTATGATATTGTTAATATCCCCCTTAATCTCCTCCCTCATTGTATACATATCTCCTCGCATATTCTTTTCCATACTATTCATATCTGCCCTTTTTTCTTCAAATTTCCTATTCATATTCTCATTCATTTTCAAAAGAAATTGTTGCATCCAATGATCATTGCTATTTGTTCCTCCTTGGGGTTCCCGTCTACTATCCTCCTGTTCTTCCCTTTCTTCATCGGATCCACTTTCAACTCCTACCTGTTTACCATCTCTTAACGTCATTCTTTGTTCCATCGTAAATATTTAAATTTTTTTTATAATAATGTCAATAAATTTTTAATATTTTTATAATTATATGCACAGTTTTAATCACCCCACGTTTTGGGTGACAATTATTATAATGTTAACGTCAACCTAATTATCAAGAAAAATTCTTAATTCGCCACACGTTGGGCCGCCAAATTATAATATATTTAATGTTCTACTGTTTTTATAATTATGTATTATATGATTTTATTTGAAATTTGATTATTAAATGCTGTTGTTACAATCGTGGTAGTAACTACACTAATGTGAAAACACCTTTATCACTGAATATAACCTATTTGAAATTTTGACAGGAATTGTCAAATTATTATGCCCGGCTCAGATGAATATGAAATTTTATATTCTGAAAGATAAATTACTACAAAATCGACTTACTCGCTCTTACCTCAGGGAGGGTTCAAAGATTAAAAAAAATTAGTAATTTTAAATTTATAAATTTCCAAAGAATATTCCAAAATTGTCAATTATACTATTGCAAATCTATAGTGACTGCTTGTTCAATATATTCTAAGACCATTAAATTATCTAATGACATCTACAATTTTTCTGTCACTGAAAATTAACTAAATGTCACTGATTATATCAAAAGTTTCATAGGATCCAAAATTTTTCAAATTCAATGAAATAGGAGTAGAATTGATACCAAAGTAGTGAGTTGGAATCAAAAATTATATATTATATACCATCAGATAACAAGTGAAAATGAATTATTATTCCCAAAATATAATAAAGAACAATAATTGTACTTTCTACGAACCTTAAAATTAAAAAAACAACCTATATACTAGAAGAACAACCTAATTAACTACTTATTCTAAACGTTCAAATCGTCGAAAATTACACTTGACGTGTATAAATGTCAAATAACTATATGCGATAAAATTGTCTATTCAAAAAAATTTTCTCTTCTCTTCAGGTGAAATTTTATATATCTTTAACGTTAATTTTGTCAGTATTCAAAAATGTGATATAGATGCATCTATCTTAATTTTATTTAAAGGCCTGTTAATTCTTGAAAAATAATTTATAAAATTTGGACTGGACTCACCAACTAGGTATCAGGATCACTCGATCTAATTCTAAGCACGTCTTTTAGAATCGCCGGAACCACTTTTCTAAATTTATAATTTAGAACCCGGAAAAATCACTAACACTATTTCATTATAATTATTTAAGGAATTATTCACGCACTGATCTTATCATGCTAATTATTATAATCTGATGCTATTTTAATATATCAATTACTATTATATTATTCAGCAAATTTGAGAGAACTCATATTAGATGTTCTCTCGAGAGGGGTTCAAAATCAACTAACTAAACTTTTTCCATAAATAATTCTGTTCTCCTTTGGTTACCAAAGAATTCCTTTTTTAAAAAAAATACAAATTTATGTTTTCATATAACAAAGAGAGATTTTCATTCTTTAATTCTAATTGTAATTTTGCTGCCAGCGACATCTGTATTCTTTTTTTTTAAATCTTTATAAAATCTATGTATCATTAAGTATCTTCTGCATTATTGTCATTGGAAATTGTAATGTCAAATTTTATTTGCATATTGAATCTTTTAAATTATTTATAATACATTGTATATCACTAGTATTACATCCAAATATGTACATTTTTCTTTATTTCAATGTTTTCTTTAGAATTTAGATAGAGTATATGTATTAATATATATATATATATATTATAGTTGAATTATGATAATTATAATTTATGATAATTTTATGGATAGCTCAGATTATATTATTTGTTTATTTTATTATAGTTTTATATTTTATCGGAGAACATGAGAAACTTCTCTCGTTGGGTTCTGGATATGATAATCAAAGATTGAAGAAATACATATACATAATCTTACCTTTTAATTACAACCTCTGAAAGAAATAATATCTATTAAATAAAACGATTGAAATATGATAATAGTGATATTGATACTTTAACCATAGATGTAAGAATAAAAGAAAACCAACACATTAATGTAAATATGTTTAATAAATGAATTTCAATTTTTAATCAGATTAGAACATAATAAAATATTTTGTAACTGTTAATTTATTTTGCACATTTATTCTTAAGGAATTGTGCCACCCTATATCATACATACATTCTTGGAAACAAAATGATATAATTTCTGCGTCGGCGCTATATCTCCAAACGCATGCGCTGCTACAGTATACATGTAAGAAAGAAGTTTCCTTCCATACACAACGTTTATATTCAACACACTGTTAGCGTGTCTGTGATGAAAATTGTTGGTTATAATTATTAAATGTTTTTATAATCAATTACATATAAGTAATACTTTATAAACTATATGTGTACGTGTATTTAAAAAACAAGAAAGTGATAGATGAAAGTTATGCATGCAAAAGCTGAAAATAAGTAATGAAATAGAATTGAGCACGCATGATGTACGTGATATTTTACGAGGATAAATTTACAACAGGTGAGTTTCAATATTATCTTAAAATTATAATTCTCTATAGATGAATTTTATAATGCATTATATGTTACTGTTCTTTGGCCTTTTTATATGATATATATCAATTGAATGTTCTATTGAATTTTGAGTGTACACTTTAAAATGTTTATTGGAATTCCAAATAGATTTAATCAAAATACACAGACCTTATCTTTCTTGCTATTACTGCCGGCTGCACTTACATCTTCCAAACTTGCCGATATCTCCTTAGAGATATGCTCCTACGGCACTCTTTAGTACTTACACAGGATCTGATACACTTATGATTAGTTTGTCATAAAATGTTTATATAATTTTAACTTTTAACTGTTTTTTAAAGAAAATTTTTGCAGAGAGCAATCTTACAGAGACGCATCCCTCATCACCATTCTAAATCCACTCATTTGTTTTTCAAAATCCACAACTATCCCAGCTTCACTAGTCCATAGCACTCTTATTTGTTTTTTTTATCACAGAAATTGTTATTCTCCAGTCTTTTAGTGACTATTTTGAAAAAACATAAATTTATTGTCCTGGAGGGTATTGACACTGATTCATTTAAATCTCTATCGTATTAAGGAATTTTAATTAAGTCCTTCTTTCCTCTTACAATAGTCCATTTTCTTATATTTACCTTGTTTAGCTAATTTACAAAATGTTTATTTTTACAAATATTACAACCTATATTATTAATTAACCTATATGTAATTGATTCTAATTTAATTTTGCGTCTTGTTTGATATTTATTATACATATACTCCTTATTATTTTTGTTTTTGTAATTAAATTTTATATCTATAATCTATAAACAATGATTTAGGTTGGTATTGAAAAATTCCCTAGCATGACTTTACTTCCTATAAATATTCATTTCCTCAATATGTTTGGGGCTGTGTTCCAACTATCTTTCCCATCTAGTTTCAACCCTTTTCAATGAATGAATGAATACATGGTATTCTAAATTTATGCTACTACAAAAATAATATGTAAATAATGTTAAATTATCGTTAGACTAATTATTCTTTTCTCTTACTTTAGGTTTCAAGCTATTGTGTGACATTTCATCCTGCCGAAATCGTTATGGCTGTGTTCAGTGCAATTCCGAATTCCATGACTTTGACAACCAATCAGAATTACTGGTACAGGTAATATTTACTCTTTAATTAGCTAATATAGTGTTGTAATTTCTATTCTTCATCCTTTTCAAAATTTCACATCAATATATTATCCAATCTATACATATTTCAATCTTTTTATATTTTAATCTTTGACTTTTTATTGAGTTTATTCTAATGGTTGTGTCTACTGACACTTCTTACGTTACAATAAGACTTGTTTATTATGTTTGTTTATTTCATTATATTTACAAAACTAGAGGATTAGTTCAATATATATATATATATATATATTATTAATTTGGTACTTTATTTACAAATTACTTTTATTGATAGATATTATAATTTTATACTCTATTAGGATTTTACGAATGTTTATATGCTCGTTCTATCTACCAATATATATATATATATATATATATATATATATATATATATATATATATATATATATATATATTGTTATCGTCTCGTTTTTCTGTGCGTGTATATGTGTTTCGTAATGGTTGTCAATTTTATGTTTTATATTTATCTGTAAGTTTAATACATGAGTGTACATACGGCGGATATACCTATATGTCCTCCCTGTATATTATTAAACGCATATTTAACATTCTTACTTTATATTGTGATAAGGTAGGGCTTAAAATTTAACGAGAACGTAACAAAATTTAAAGAAAAATGAACTTTCACTCATAGTACTTTTATTTCTTCGGTTATCAAAATCCCTGTTTCTATAGTTTCTATTTTCATATGTATTATTCATATCTCTTCTGTAATGTCCATCTCCATTTCCCCCTATTCCATTAAAATTTTTAATTTCATTTTTTTTTCATTATTACTTCTTACAAGTCTGAGTAAATAATTTGATAAACCTTCCATCGTCTTGATATTTTGTATCCCTATAGTTTCAGATACTTGTTGGTTGAAATGTCTGGAAATATATAACACCATTTCTTCTTCTCGCATGCTTGGCTCCAAATACTGTGCGTTGTTGTACATTTTCATTGCATATGCATTGAAATTTTTACTCTGGTTATAATCAAATTTCCCAAAGTATAGTTTCTCTCTGAAACTCGCCTGTTGTATCTCCCCCCAAAAATATTTTAAAAATTGTTTTTCAAATTCTTCGACATCGGGTATTTGTTCCTCTTTATTGCAAAACCACAATAAAGCATGTCCAGATAACATTCCTCTAATAATGATTTTTTTCTCTACAATGTCCCTTATTCCTGTCATCCTACTTTTGATTATTTTGATAAATACTTTTGGGTGAATTACATTTATATTACCATCAAATTTCACTCCAAAGTCGATATTTCCAGTATACATCGTTCCACCTCCATTCCGTTTTAGATTATCTTCTATTTCTTCTACAGTTTCATGTAATTTTCTATTCATTTTCTACAATTCCTGGTTAAATAATTTGTCTATATTTTCACTCATTTTAATACACGTTCCTGTTTGTTCCTCTATCCTTCCATTTAAATCATTAAATTTCTTATTCAAATTCTGTTCATATATTTGCATTACTTCTTCATTTGTTTGACCTTGTACTTCAATGGACTGTATCTCTTCAATTAAATTCTCATTTTGTTTCTTCACTTCTACTTGAATTACTCCAGATAAATTTTCTTCTAGGCATCTTCCTTGTTCTTGAACTTCTTCTACCACCTGCTTGTTTGTATCTTTCCTGATTTTAATGCCAATTTCTTGAATTTCCATGCGCAAATTTTCCTTCTGGCCCTTCATATCCTTTTTCACCTTTTCAATTTTTTTTCTAAATTCATTATTTTCTTCCCTAATTTTCTTAATCTCCTTTAAATTTTCAATTTTTCCTTCTTCTATTTTCTTTTCCAGCCTGTCCATGTTTCCTGTGATATTGTTAATATCCCCCTTAATCTCCTCCCTCATTGTATACATATCTCCTCGCATATTCTTTTCCATACTATTCATATCTGCCCTTTTTCTTCAAATTTCCTATTCATATTCTCATTCATTTTCAAAAGAAATTGTTGCATCCAATGATCATTGCTATTTGTTCCTCCTTGGGGTTCCCGTCTACTATCCTCCTGTTCTTCCCTTTCTTCATCGGATCCACTTTCAACTCCTACCTGTTTACCATCTCTTAAAGTCATTCTTTGTTCCATCGTAAATATTTAAATTTTTTTTATAATAATGTCAATAAATTTTTAATATTTTTATAATTATATGCACAGTTTTAATCACCCCATGTTTTGGGTGACAATTATTATAATGTTAACGTCAACCTAATTATCAAGAAAAATTCTTAATTCGCCACACGTTGGGCCGCCAAATTATAATATATTTAATGTTCTACTGTTTTTATAATTATGTATTATATGATTTTATTTGAAATTTGATTATTAGATGCTGTTGTTACAATCGTGGTAGTAACTACACTAATGTGAAAACACCTTTATCACTGAATATAACCTATTTGAAATTTTGACAGGAATTGTCAAATTATTATGCCCGGCTCAGATGAATATGAAATTTTATATTCTGAAAGATAAATTACTACAAAATCGACTTACTCGCTCTTACCTCAGGGAGGGTTCAAAGATTAAGAAAAATTAATAATTTAAAATTTTAAATTTATAAATTTCCAAAGAATATTCCAAAATTGTCAATTATACTATTGGAAATCTATAGTGACTGCTTGTTCAATATATTCTAAGACCATTAAATTATCTAATGACATCTACAATTTTTCTGTCACTGAAAATTAACTAAATGTCACTGATTATATCAAAAGTTTTATAGGATCCAAAATTTTTCAAATTCAATGAAATAGGAGTAGAATTGATACCAAAGTGAGTTGGAATCAAAAATTATATATTATATACCATCAGATAACAAGTGAAAATGAATTATTATTCCCAAAATATAATAAAGAACAATAATTGTACTTTCTACGAACCTTAAAATTAAAAAAACAACCTATATACTAGAAGAACAACCTAATTAACTACTTATTCTAAACGTTCAAATCGTCGAAAATTACACTTGACGTGTATAAATGTCAAATAACTATATGCGATAAAATTGTCTATTCAAAAAAATTTTCTCTTCTCTTCAGGTGAAATTTTATATATCTTTAACGTTAATTTTGTCAGTATTCAAAAATGTGATATAGATGCATCTATCTTAATTTTATTTAAAGGCCTGTTAATTCTTGAAAAATAATTTATAAAATTTGGACTGGACTCACCAACTAGGTATCAGGATCACTCGATCTAATTCTAAGCACGTCTTTTAGAATCGCCGGAACCATTTTTCTAAATTTATAATTTAGAACCCGGAAAAATCACTAACACTATTTCATTATAATTATTTAAGGAATTATTCACGCACTGATCTTATCATGCTAATTATTATAATCTGATGCTATTTTAATATATCAATTACTATTATATTATTCAGCAAATTTGAGAGAACTCATATTAGATGTTCTCTCGAGAGGGGTTCAAAATCAACTAACTAAACTTTTTCCATAAATAATTCTGTTCTCCTTTGGTTACCAAAGAATTCCTTTTTTAAAAAAAAATACAAATTTATGTTTTCATATAACAAAGAGAGATTTTCATTCTTTAATTCTAATTGTAATTTTGCTACCAGCGACATCTGTATTCTTTTTTTTTAAATCTTTATAAAATCTATGTATCATTAAGTATCTTCTGCATTATTGTCATTCGAAATTGTAATGTCAAATTTTATTTGCATATTGAATCTTTTAAATTATTTATAATACATTGTATATCACTAGTATTACATCCAAATATGTACATTTTTCTTTATTTCAATGTTTTCTTTAGAATTTAGATAGAGTATATGTATTAATATATATATATATATATATATATATATATATATATATATATATATATATATATATGTTATATTCACAAATTCACGTTAAACTTTTTAAAAACAATTTTTATTGAGTTACACAGTTTTATGTTATATAAAAAAGAAGTAATAGGTTGAAATTATAATTGTAACTAACTATTTTACATAAAGTCAAAGAATTTATAGAATTTGTTAAATCAACGTCAGCGTTTATTTTCATGGAGAATTCGATGTAGCGTCGCTCCCATGAAAGTCCAGAAATCATTATTTTTCTGTAACATAATATTTGTGTTACTTAATGTGTTTATTTTATAAAAACGCAACGTAGCATCGTTCTCATGAAAATACGGAAATCGTAATCTGATGTTTGACATTGCGTAACATTACTTAAACATAAGCGTTTTTTCGTATATAACAACTCCCCCCTTAATTAAAATTGTTGTTTAATAAACAACAATTTTGAGAATAAAAACCAAAATACATAAAATATAAAATAGACAATACAATATATACAGAGATTTAAAGATTAAAAGGAAAATACGCAAAATACAAAAAATAAAAATATAAAGGTATACATTAAACCATGAAATTGTCAATTTTCGATTTCCACTTCCTCAGAGGCTTCAGTGTCAAGTTTGGGTCTTCTTTTTGCCAGAATGTTATGAATTTTGATAAAAACATCATTCGGTTGGTCCGGAACAGGCTTTCCTGGCGATTTGTTGAATTTAATATTTCTACACTTATAACAGGTGTAGAGGACGATCAAGGCAACGATGAGTGAGATCGTAGTATATGTGAACCACGAAATATTTTTCTCAACAAACGGTTTGTTTATGAGTTCATCCAAACTTTTTGAGTATTGGTCCAGTTTGTGTTTTGTCACTTGCAGATCATTCAAGTTAATGTTATTAAGATCTAGTGGTTCTATTTTGGGTACTTCTACTTTGTTTGGAATGTCTAGGCAACAGTTGTAATCAACCATTACGGGATGAAGTACATGAGGAATGTTTATAGTTTTTCTGGTACTAGCTTGTATTTTAGTAATGCCAACAAAAGCGGAGCATCCTGAGTATAGCTGTAAAATAGAATTTTCATTTACGGTTAATGTTTTCGTTTTTGTGTCTGGAAGACTTATGGTCACGTGTACCGGTTCGGCAATCGACACTAGCCACACGTTTTCTTCGAGTTTTTGCACATTATAACCTTGTCCGTTGACTACCGCACTTTTACAATTCGCAGGAAATGTCTTATATTGTCTTAACAAACGGGCTTCACATATCGCGTTATCGTCTATAGGATACGCGTAAACATCGCGACACAACTTTTGATGCGTAGATAACTGTTTACACTTTTGTAAATCGTGGATTGGAATGTAGGATAAAGAATCATCATCTCGCGCTAAATATTTTTGTGAAAATGATAAAATGTGGTGAAATCCAGTTCTATTATCATAAATTGGTATTGGGTATAGGTGGAATAAAGTAAATACTTGTGGTTCAATCAAAGGTATTTTAAGAACGAAAACAAGATCTGAATTTGTTTGATATGCTTCGAGATCGATTATTTCCAAATACTGTGAAATTTCAGAATATTTTATTGGTAGCGGTAAACCTTTTCTTACTGTATTTTCTGATATTTTCTTAAGAGCAGTGATCAAATTTTCTGGTTCAATAATAGAAGTATGAATTATTTGAAGCTGTGCAAAAGTGATAGAGTTTAGAATATCATTAATAGTATTTTCAAGATACGAATAACTCTCCATTAGTTGTTCGCAAATTTCAAAGAAATTTAATTTGGCTTCGATAAGCGCAATTTCGTTTGTTGATTGTCGAATGGTGGTTTCAATTTTTTCTATATCTGAATTAAATATTTTCTCATTTAATTTTAATTGTCCCATGGTACTGTTGAGATTTGTTATGACTGAGCTTGTGATTGATATTTGATTTTTTAATAAGTTTTCTATCTGGTTTTGATCAGTTTTTAATTTATTAATGCAGTCCATATAATATTCACCGTCAGACGCATCGAGATTTCCGGTTATTGATTTAAATATGGTGCCAATAACATTAATTAACCCTCGTTTTTGTCTTTTAACATCGAAAGATATTTCACTGAATTTATCGCCAATAGATTTTGTAATTTGTTGCAATAATGCCAAATGTGATTTTACTTCGGATCGGAAGGACTTCATACTGGAGTAGTTTGAAGTAAAGGTATTTTGAATTGTGTCAAGAATTCTATTATTTCTTTCAAAAGTTTGTTTAAAAGCTGATATATTTTTATGCACTAATAAAGTCCATTCGTCGTTCGAAACCATTATTTTGGTTTCGTCGTGGTAGTAGATTCCAACTGTATTGTTTATGGGTTCGATTTTATATTGACATGTTGCTGTTCCGATCAGCAGCAGAAACCTGAAAATAAGTTAATTTTCAACATAGGGTTTCATAAGATCGAAATTTATTTTTGATTTGTTATTTGTTTCTAAATTTAATACTGTTGCGGAATTTCTGTGTATCTCTAGTATTTCAAAAGGGCCATTAAACTTATTTTCTAACTTGTTTTTTATTTGAGTTTCTTTTACGTAAACTTTGTCACCTACTTCATAATTTGGTTTGTTTTCGGAGACATGTTTGTCAAATCGGTCTTTAGCTTTTTCTTTTTGCTTTATGGTTTTTTCTCTCGCTATTTTATAATAATAGGATATGCGGTTATTTAGATCTCTAATATATTTAGTAATTAATTCTTGTTCATTGTATAATTTTTCGGGAGGTCTACTGGACGGTCTACTGGACGTGTGTCCAAATACAAGTTCGTATGGTGTGAATCCGTGTGTTTTGTTTATAGAGTTATTATAAGCGATAATAGCAAATGGTAAAATACTGAAGGGGTGTTCATTGGGGTGGTCTGCTAAATTTAATCGAATCATTTCTAACAGAGTAGCATGTAATCTTTCTAGAGATCCGTTACTTTGCGGATGACCGACACTTGAATATGTTAACTTAATATCGAACATATTACAAAGGTCTTTCATTAACGCATTATTGAATTCGCGACCGGCATCGCAATGAATGCGAAGTGGTGCACCAAAATGCTGAAAATAAGCTAATAATGAAGTGACAACGGATTTGGCACTTTTATCTTCAAGCGGATATGCTTGAGAAAATTTTGTTAGTTCGTCTCTTATTGTAAGAGCGTAATTCTTTTGAGGTACCTCTAAAATATCAATATTAATACGTTCAAAAGGTGTTTTAGGCGTTTCAGTTATAACGAGGGGACTGTCCAAATTTTTGCGACATATTTTTGTCTCTTGGCATGCCCGGCATGACTTAATATAATTTTCGACATCTCGATTGAGGCCGGCCCAATTATATTTTTGTCGTATTCGCCTAATAGTTTCATTAATTCCGCGGTGAAGGTGGCTTTTGCCATTATGGAATTGATCTAAGATGATAGGTATTTGATTTTGTTCTGGCTCTTTAGTAATATTTTGACAAATAGTGAATTTTACGTCAACTTCCGAAAGTAGAAATGATAGTGTTTCTAGTATTGGAAGGTCAGGATTATTTTCGATAAAATATTTTTCTGAAGGTTTAAATAAATCTCGATTTCTGTAAATTGCAGCAAATAAGTATTCACTAATACTGTCTGGATCCCATGGTATAGCAATAATAAGGTATTTTCTATTTTTGACAGTTTTACTGCTAAGTACATTAATTTTTGCATAAGAAAAGTCGGGGTTTTCCTCAAATATATCCTCAATTATTTTTTCATGAAAATCTTGTAAATTGTTTTGTTGAAAAAAGGTTAAAATGTTTTTATTCTGTTTGTCTAGTAGATGATTATTGGAATATTCTATTTTAGAATAGTCAATCAGTGATTTTGTTTTATAAAGTTCCTCAAAAGACAAAAATTCTTCTGCAGCGACATCCCAGTCAATTTCAGGTTTATTTTCAGTTTGTTGGGATGGCCCTGCATCTTCAAGAGCGGGATAAATTGAGTAAGGTAAATATTTAAAGTTTCCTAATTTTGAACGAAATGAATCAAAGTCATTTATGTGGTTAATTTTTATTCGAGAAAGGGCATCGGCATTTTTATTGGATTTGCCAGATTTGAATTCAATTTGATAGTCGTATTCCTCTAATTTGAGGCGCCATCGTGCTAGACGACTACCGGGGTCTTTTATAGAGAATAACCAAGTAAGTGGACGGTGGTCAGTTATAAGGGTAAATTTTCGGCCATATAAATAGGGTCTAAAGTGTTTAACTGCCCACACAATTGCCAAAAGTTCTCTCTCTATCGTAGAGTATTTGGTTTCTGCTTTGCACAATGTCCTGGACGCATAGGCTATCGGTAAATCCTTACCTATTGGGCCTTGTGACAAAACTGCACCGATTGCAAATGCGCTAGCATCGGTAGTTAAAAGAAATCGTTCTTCAAAGTTTGGGTATATCAATATCGGAGTAGAAGTAAGAGCATTTTTTAATTCTTGGAATGACTTTTGACATTCGGAGTCAAAATTAAATGGGACATCCTTTTGTAAAAGTTTTGTCATTGGTTTGGAAATTTTAGCGAAGTTCGGTATAAATCTTCTGTAGTAACCAGCGAGTCCCAAAAAGGATTTTATTTCCTTTTGGTTCGTAGGTTGAGGGAATTTTTGGACGCATTCAATTTTTGCCGGAAACGGCTTAACGCCATCTTCCGTGATTAAATGTCCAAGGTAGGCGACTTCTTTTCTCAAGAATTCACACTTGTCTGGCTGAAGTTTTAAGTTAGCTTTTTGAAGTCTCTTGAATACTTCCGTTAAGCGGGTAATATGTTCTTGAATTGTCGGTGAATAGACGATGATGTCGTCCATATAGACAAGACATCGCTCGTTTTGAATTCCAGCAAGGACATTGTCCATGACCCTCTGGAATGTTGAAGGTGCATTTTTTAGACCGTACGGCATTCTGAGGAATTCGAAATGTCCGTTTTCAACTGTGAAGGCGGTCTTTGGTATATCTTCAGGCATTATTTCAATTTGATGAAAGCCTGATGCAAGATCTAGTGTCGTGAAATATTGACACTTACCAAGCTGGTCCAATAAATCTCCAATGTTTGGTAACGGGTATTTGTCGTCTACGGTAACCTCATTCAGTTTTCTGTAGTCTACGACAACACGCCATTTTTGTTTACCTGATGCGTCGAGCTTCTTGGGCACAAACACACGGGCGATGACCATGGGGAATTGCTGGGTTGTATAATGTTTTGTGAAAGCATTTTATTGATCTGATCTTTCACCTCTTGTTTATGAATTTGGGGATAGCGATATGATTTTACATAAGTGGGCTTAGAATTTTGCGTATCTATGGAATGTTTTATTTCGTTGGTGAAAGTAAGTATGTCTCCTTCTAAATAAAAAATGTCAGAAAAATCATGACAAAGTTGGGAAATTAAGTCTCGTTCTTCTTCATTAAGATGATCAAGTCTTAGTTGATTTTTTAATTCCGATGTTCTGTCGGTGCACATTTCTTGGGTGGTTAGTTGAATATTATTTACATTATTTATTTCATATGGTTCTAAGTTAAGTTTTGAAAATGTTACAGTTTTAGGTATACAATTAACATTTAATACTGAAACAAAAAATTCTCCTTTTTCATTTATTTTAACTAATGCGTTTGGTAGTTTAACTTTCTCTACTTCTTGACCTACCAGTATAGCATCAGTATTAACTAAATCGCATTTTAGTTTAAATATTTGTTCAGTCCTAGGTTCAATGGAAATTGTATTTTTGTAAATTTGTGGAAATTGGTTTTCAATTGAAATATTGGTAGTTTCATTATCTGTTACTTTAAATAATGGTACAATCTTGAAATCAGTAATAAGTTGTTTATTTTTTAGATCAACTATACAATTATAATGTTCCAAAAAATCCATGCCTAATAATCCATCAAAATCAATATCTAAATTACAAATGAATACTCTGTGTGGATCGTTAGGTTTAAATGGAATAAGGGTTGATTCGTTAACTCTTATTTTTTGGTTCGTTATACCTTGAATAATTACATTTTCAGGGGATCGATTTCTATAATTTTCGCAAGTTTTGGGTTTGAAAATTGATAATCCAGCACCTGTATCAATTAGAATTTTATAAGTGTTTGTTCTGTCTTTAATATAGTATAAGTTTTTAGAATTTACCGGTAAGGTATTTTTTACATGAACATCTGTTCGAGGCAGTCCGATTCTGGACTGTTCAAACTCATGGTTTGAATTTGTGAACTGAGGTCTGGGATCGACAAATTTGAAGTTTGGTCGTTTAGCGGATCTGGGGGTTTCGTTTGTAGAGGGCCTTGTCGAAAATCCTGATAATAATCATGATTTGGATTTAGGAGGTTATCAGAATCAAAGTTATAAACATTTTCATTATTATAATTAAAATTGTCTTGTTCGATATGGCTATAATCGAAAGTTTCGTCTTCATTCGTATTGCAAACTGGTATACCATTATCAGAGTTAGGATCACTATCAGCAGTATAATAGTTCTCCTCTATTCCACTATTAACAGTATAATAGTCAGGAGCACTGGGGTTAATTTCTTGGTAATATTCTTGATAATCAAGTGAATTATCGGAGTATTGTTCTTGATTTTCATAATAATTTTGACTATCATCTGTATAATAGTCATAACTGTTATGAGAGTGTTTGTTAAAATCACGATTTCGATTGAAATGAAAAGTTCTTTGTTGATTAAAATTTGTATTGGGTCGATTTCCCGGTGGTCCTTGAGGTCTAAAACTTGGATTTGGTCTAATTACAGATGGGCGATTTTGATTTTGTTGGTTATTTTGAAATTGTGGCCTTTGTTGAAAATTTTGGCCAGTTTGGTTATGTGAATTAGGAGTTTGATTTGGTCTAAAGGAACCCTGAGCTAAATTTTGAGATTGTCTTTGACGTGTGAGACACTCATTTATAGTATGTCCTATTCTGTGACAAAAATTACATTGTTTTGGTGAATTTTGGCTAAATCTACGAGTAGGTATATTATTTGTATTACGATTAGTCTGAGGTTTGTGGTTTTCATAGTATGTTAATTGAAGTTCTCTTCTGATTCGTGAAATAGCTGATAAAACACTTATTGGATTACTAGCTCTAACAATTTGACCGATTTTTGGATCTAAACCGGTTAATAAAGTATTTAAAGTTAATGATTCTATAAGACGTGTTTGTGCTACTTTTTGATCTATTGTTAAATGCTGTTGTTTACTTATAGCTGAATACATTTTTGCTTCCAGAGTTTGTAATCTCGAAACAAAAATTAAAGGCGATTCGTTTGGTAGTTGTTTCATTCTTTGAAGGTCTTGAATCAACGAATTTAAGTCGCGAGAATCTCCAAAGTGAGTATTTAATAATGTTTTAATTTCTTCCCAATTTGAAGGGTCGCGTGAATTAACTAATTCAGCGGCTCTTCCTTTAAGTTTGTTTTTAATATGAAGAGTTAAAAGTACTTTTTGGTCGTTGTCGGCCATTCTGTAAGCTGTTTTACAAGCATTTATAAAAGTATTTAAGAAAATTTGATTACCGTCATATTCCGGAATTATTGAAAATATTTCTGATAATCTGTAAGGTTCTAGATTCGACGCTTGATCGGTTTGAGCAACTGGAGTATTAGCATTGGCATTAGCGTTTGTTGCACTACGTGTTTCAGGCATTTTGCTTTATATTAAAATGATTGTATTCAAAAAAAAGTAAATTATGACAATAGAACTTGGTAAAAATAAAAAATAAATTGCAAAATATTAAATAAAAATAAAACGAGATGATTCTTACGTAAATATTTTCATTCCTTCCTTGGCAGCTGAAATCCTTATCCGTGAGCTTTGCTACACCTGGTTAGCAGTTTGCGTGTTCCTGGTGCCGGAGAGACCGTCTGCTTCTTGAAGATCTGGAGCTGGTACTTGAAAATTCCTTAAAGGTTTAGGAACCACCACACTTAGTTAGGCAATCCTTGTTCTAAATGTGTTTAGGAATCCTACTGACTGCGCCACTGTTATATTCACAAATTCACGTTAAACTTTTTAAAAACAATTTTTATTGAGTTACACAGTTTTATGTTATATAAAAAAGAAGTAATAGGTTGAAATTATAATTGTAACTAACTATTTTACATAAAGTCAAAGAATTTATAGAATTTTTTAAATCAACGTCAGCGTTTATTTTCATGGAGAATTCGATGTAGCGTCGCTCCCATGAAAGTGCAGAAATCATTATTTTTCTGTAACATAATATTTGTGTTACTTAATGTGTTTATTTTATAAAAACGCAACGTAGCATCGTTCTCATGAAAATACGGAAATCGTAATCTGATGTTTGACATTGCGTAACATTACTTAAACATAAGCGTTTTTTCGTATATAACATATATATATATATATATATATATTATTAATTTGGTACTTTATTTACAAATTACTTTTATTGATAGATATTATAATTTTATACTCTATTAGGATTTTACGAATGTTTATATGCTCGTTCTATCTACCAATATATATATATATATATATATATATATATATATATATATATATATATATATATATATATATATATATATATTGTTATCGTCTCGTTTTTCTGTGCGTGTATATGTGTTTCGTAATGATTGTCAATTTTATGTTTTATATTTATCTGTAAGTTTAATACATGAGTGTACATACGGCGGATATGCCTATATGTCCTCCCTGTATATTATTAAACGCATATTTAACATTCTTACTTTATATTGTGATAAGGTAGGGCTTAAAATTTAACGAGAACGTAACAAAATTTAAAGAAAAATAAACTTTCACTCATAGTACTTTTATTTATAAGAATTCTGTATGTGGGCGTAGATAGGGTTGCCTACCTTACTGCAGATTTTCTAAATCCACAGTGAATAAAACATTTGTCGCCTTCTAATTCCTGAAAATTGGGAAAATAACCGACACACTAATTGTAAATTTATACAAATAATTATATTTAATTCATTGAACATTCAAAACGTTAAAATTCCTTCCTTAAATTCAGACCAGACCAGTGGATGAATAACCTATCTATAATCTGGAAAATTGTTATGATATAAAATTATTTAGCAAGGTAATTTTTATGCAAGATTTAATATTGAAATACTTTCAGATTATAAGAATAATAGTTTATATGAGCTCATATTGTTGTTAGGTAAGTTGATTAAATTATTTCTTATTATCTACAATTTACTATTATAAAATTCATCAAAAAATTCTTAATTATCACCAATAACACAATTTCTGTCTCTTTACAGTTATATGGCTTCGATATTTCATTAATGGAATGTTTGTAAGTACGGAAAATGTTCTAAAGATATGCACTTTCAAGATGTAATGTTTAGTATGGAAATAAATGACTAACAGTTTAGTCCTGGTTTAATTGAGGTAAGTTCTGCATCTGTTATCTGGTTTTTTATGTAATTTGTTAATTTATCATGTTTTTCTTGCTCATACTCCAAGTTTTTCAACCACTCTCTCCAATTTTCAATATGGCTTCCTCCATTTCAGTTCATCTGTCTCTACTTTTTCCAAGCATTCTATCTAGTCAATTCTTAGGGCACAATTTTTGTACATCTCCCATGACGATTGAAATATATTAAGCCATCTGTCAAATTCTGCACAGGTTTATATAGACCTTTCAAAAAAGCTTACTTGATTTCATGAAATTAATTAAATTTTCTGTCAATCGCTATCTACCAGGATGATCAAAAAGTTACATATGAACTATTGAATTAAATAAAATCATTTCAATCATGAGTAAATTCCTTGTAGAGTTCATCATGAATATAAATTGTCAACACATTCAAAATTTATATTAAAATGATAACTATATTAAAATTCATTTTGAAAGTCTTCCGTTTGTTCATTAACTGTTCGGTTCATTTTCAATTATACTCTTATAATTAAATATTAACATTTACAATTAAAGTTTGTTGATTGTTATTGTGTCTGAATGTTTTGAATTTTAAATGATTTATATTTATTTGTGAATTACATGGCTACAATCTGTTTTTAATTTCCTGTTGTATCTATGTAATGTTTTATATTATTATTTACTACTATTGCTTTAAATACTATGATTTTTTTTTATTAATGAAAGCAAGTGATAATTAGGATTTCTTAGTTACGTCTATTTTAACCCTTGCAATGTGTGATTAATATAACCTCACTTGGATTACATGTCCATTTGTTATATTTACTATTTCGTTCGAGTTTATTTTTCTTTTCTTCGCATCATTAATTATGTTATTTATTGGCTATTATACTTTTGCACTGTTCCAATATATATATATATATATATATATATATATATATATATATATATATATATATATATATGTATATATATATATATATATATATATATATATATATATATATAGTTATATATAGTTATACTTTATGTTGAAAGCTTTCGAAATATCTTTTATTTCTGCATCAGTCAACTACAAAAATGTATACAAGTTAAATAGGCAAAAATATTAATTTAAAATTATTACTTACAAGTAATCGAGGTTAATCCTTAAATAATTTTTTCCCAAAGGATACCATTGCACAGAAACCACTCCCTTCTTGATCTTTTAAAAACAATAAAATGTGAAATGTGTTGTCGTTTATAGCACCAAAAAGAATGAAATGAAATTTGTAAATAAATGTTATTCTTTTTTGAAAAACAAAAAGAAGATGGCCTTGTGAAACGAAAAAGTTAGTTAATGACTCTTAACTCAAAATTAGTTCACAACGAAAGAGAAAGTGATTAAAAACAACTGTGTTGCATAGTAAAAAACGTCAGTACAGAACATACTCGGTTAATCCTCTCACTATTAATTGCTATGACCGTCTGATGAGGGAATCATACAACCCAGGACATGAATAGGTAGATTAATTTCATGTCATTCTCCCCCACATCCTGAAAACCACTGTCACTAGTATGCAGGACGTAGGGGAAATATGTTTAAACCACGAGCTGTGAAGATGATGATAGGCAAAAAGGTGTCGGCTAGGCTAGTTGTTTTTCAATTTTTGTTGAAATCAAAATTGAGGATGTTTGAATAAATAATACTCAGATTTTTTATGTCTGAACGTTTGTTCATGGCCAAAGGTTCATTGTTGATATATACCATCGCTAAGAAATTTCTTTTAAATGAATTACTTTCACAAGTCAAAACTTTGGCGGCGTCAAAATTGAAATTGTATCCCGTATCTGGGTGATGCGTAGCCAAAGCACAAGATTCCTTTTTTAATTTCATGTCGCTTTTAGGGATATTATGCGATCTCAGTGGTCTTGAACTTTGACCAATATAAACCTGATCACAATTTCCACAATCAATTTGGTATACTGTGTTGGACTTCCAATCTCTAAGGATAGAGTGCACAAAGATTATTCCTGAGAAGGCTTATTCCCGATAAATTGATAACTATATATTATGTTAAAATTTTAATCTGTGTCTAATAAATATATTTAATAAGTTTTTTTATTATATAATTTGTTTCACCTCGTATATTATTCCTCTGGCTTTCCTCTCATTTACCTCGGCTAGCGCTCAATATTTTATTATAATTATTAATTTGGAAACAGACAGGGTTCTGAGTAAGGCCTTTGTTTTGCCGCAGAATATTTTAAGAACAAAACATGGAACTCCAACTGGAAAACAGTTTAATAACTTTGGAGACATAAAATATAACGCAAAGACATAAAATGAATGAATTGACAGATGGTAAGTGAAATTTTTTTAATGATATTGAAATGGAACGAGTTTTAACCTAGATATAATTCAATAAGTATTAAATATTACGAGTTTCAAGTTTATAATATTATTGTTTTGATTTAGAAATGAGTTCAGATATTTTCCTGTTATACTTTCTTAGATGTTCATCTCAAATTTTCAATTTATTTGGAAGTATAACGATTATAATTGGTACCAATCATAGAAAATTATTACTAACCTTCGAAAGCAAAAAAAACCGCACAATAACTTCTTTCTTCTCCTGACGTGCCGTCAGCTGCTGTATATCACCATGTAGACGGACTGCACATTAATTATTTCTCACTGGATAGCTGCTTTCAATCTTTATTTTAAGAAGTTGTTCATCAAATTTTTAAGGAATTCACCAATTAGTTAATTCTGCACATTTATTTCATCAACCATCGTTTATAATATCTTATTTTGCTTCTTCATTCAGCTGTGTAACTTTAGAATTATTATTCAACTTGTTCTTAAAAATCTAGTAATAATATTTTCTTGCCTCGACACAAGATTTATTTATTTCCCTCCCTCTTAGCAACCATAATTTCCTTCCTAGATACCAGTTTTCTTTTCCTCAGTTTGGTTGAAATCTTAAGCTGGATCTCCTAATACAGTTCATTTCGATGTCACCAATTAATGTGACATATCATTGGTTGACTTTCATAAAAAGGTATACATATGTTACAATAACAAAAATAACTATGCATAATATAAATAATAACTCAAAACATTGTTATTACATTTAGAGATCATTATACATAACTAATAAATATTTTTTTTTCTATTTATTCGCAACAATATCAACAAACTCCTGAACTGTCATAAAGTATTCTTCGATTCTGACAGATAGAATTTCTATGATTCAATATAGTGAAACTTTAGATGACAGTTCAATATTTATGAATTTTGACACACATGGCGCTCCCCTTATTAATGTATATTATAAAAAAAATGTTTCTTTATTATGAATAAAAATATTTGCTATAATATATATATATATATATATATATATATATATTGTATTAATATATTTATCTATGGTTTTTCTTTTTTATTATTTATTTATTATTTGCCGCACGTTGGGGTCAATTAAATCAAATTTTTTTATTATAGCCCTACGTTGGGCCGACAATTGAATTAATAATCATATTTATTTATTTTTATTTATTGTTTATTTATAATTACTTTACTATTTATGCTTTATTATTTGTTTATCGAACTTTCCTTATTTATTTTACCTTCGGCTGCTCATCAATTTTGATATTTGGGCATGAAAATATATACTCCTAATTTTAGTTGGATTCATGGGCGATTGAAATAAATTGAAAAATGCGATTCCTGTGGTGTGCTCCTATCGCATACTGAAATTAATAGTCAACCTTCAAAAATATACAACGCTTGCGCAGAGCAGTCTTTTGTTACACATCTCACAGTTTTAAATAACGCTAAACGTTGAGAAAATTGAAATATATATGATTGAATTGTACTTGTGTGTTATTTTAACTTGTATAAAGCAAGAAAAGATTCTATGGTGATAAATAATGAAACAGATTAATTATATATATGAAATTACCAACTATAAACTATAAAAGTGTTTTTCGAAATCTCTTATAAACTACATGAATAGATTGAACAACAGGTGAGTAATCATTGTTATACTCTATAATTTAATATATATTTTATTAGTTAATTGAACGATCATTTAATATTTATTGTTCGTCTTTGGAACCCAAAAACATAAATTCGCTAACCTGTTATTTGAGAAAACGAGTGTCTCAAAATGTCCGCACCTTTTAGCGTCCTTTCTCACTGCTATAGATCACCAAATTTCTCATATTACTTAGGGAAGACTCGTTTTGGATCGGGAATTTGTTTTGATTTGTTGGTAGGGTCTCTGGTTGTAAAACTACTTTGTAGAATGGTCGAAATACTTAATTTTATTAATTTTTCGCAAAAATTTGAAGAGCCCCGACATGGAGTTGCTTATGCTTCTACCTTCCTCGCCACACTCAATTGTTTTTTATCAACAAACTTGCTTCAAGCGGATGTTCATAAACTACTAAATATACAATTTTTTATAACGATTGATTGTCATTCTTATTTATCCAAAATCACTTTATTATTCACATAAATGTCATGTTGTTTTATATTATTTATACTTTATATTGTTTATAATTTCATAATACGTTACAATCAGTTCTATAAATTGTCTTGTTAATTATTTTAATTTTAAAAAGTCCTGTGATTGGTGGAAACTTAAATTCTAATTATATAATTTTGGCAACATAAACAATTATATATCATATATGTAATTATTCCATTTTTATTTTACTATTATTTCATTCAATTATCATACATAGTTTCTTAATGATTTTCAAATTTTATTTATTCATCCCTCATGTATTCAATCAGATTTGTTGGTACGCATGTCAACATAATATGACATTTCCGGTTTTTGTACTTCCCTATGTGGAAATAGATCTTTAAAACTCATATGTATTATATAAATAATATTGAATCTTCCATTACAAAATTCACAATTGTTTTCTTTGTTATGATTTAGATATCGTTGATTTCCCAAGTTATTAGTTTGTCCTTCATATTCCTCCATTAAATTTTGGTTATGTCTAAGGTTACATATTGCGTTAAGTTAACTTATTTCATTGTCATTTATATTTGATTATTTGTTTTATTATTATTATAATACGACTTTATATGTTTTCATCTAAATTTAGTATTATAAACTTTATTAAAATAATCTCATCTATTGGAATCCTAAAAAAATGCTGAAAATTAAACTACAAATGACAGAATACTATTATATATAAAAAATTTGATCTTAGTTTCTTTATTTCTACATTACACTGGCATCTCTCCGATGAGAGATCTTCAAGAGTTTAGAGACGCTGGCTGCATTCAAGGTACCAAAGATTTGACACTTTATCGGATGAACAGACGGATGGCCTATGGGTGGTTACCGATAGGAAGAAGTTTCCAGAGGGTTTACAAGAAGTAAAAGAAGTCTCTAGATGGTTAGCAAGTAATGACGGTAGCATCTACGGGGGTTATGTAAAAAGTAAATAAGTGTGTATGTTGTTACGTGTATAAGGTATCTAGAGGGTGGTTTAGAAAAAGCGAAGGGGTTTTTAAGGGTGGCGTCTACGGGGATTACGCAAAAAGTAAGGGTGTATACAAGAACGGGGGTTATGCAAAAAGTAAATAAGTGTGTATGTTTTTACGTGTATAAGGTATCTAGGGGGTGATTTAGAAGAAGCGAAGAGGGTTTTAAGGGTAGCGTCTACGGGGGGAGGGGAGCGTCTACGGGGATTATGTAAATAAGGGTGTATACAAGAACGAGGGGGTTATGCAAAAAGTAAATAAGTGTGTATGTTTTTACGTGTATAAGGTATCTAGGGGGTGATTTAGAAGAAGCGAGGAGGGTTATAAGGGTAGCGTCTACGGGGGGGTTGCGTAAAAAGTAAATAAGGATGTATACAAGAAGTAATTAGAAGAAAGAAAATATATGGAGGATTGTGTGTGTGTGTGTGTGTGTGTGTGTGTGTGTGTGTGTGTAAGAGATGAGGGGTAGTGCTCACGAGGGGGAGGGGCTATGCAGTTATCTGATTTTTTAAGGGTTCTATATTTTGAAATTCTCAAAGGAATGTTATTAGATTGATAACCAACATTTTTTTTTAAAACGGATATGTGTGTGAATTCATATCATTTTATAGAAGGTTTTTTATATTGTAATAAATGAAATCTCGCATTATATTAAATTCGCTTAGTAGGTAATATTTATGCGTTATTTCTATAGTTAGCAAGCACGTGCAGACCAAATCATTTATTCAGACAATAGCGAACTTGTTTCAAATATGATAAGATTGGAATGTCATGATAAGGGAATATTACTTTATATTACGGAATATTACTTTAGTATCTTTTGAAAAATATATGATATCAACTTGATATTGTATTAGTCATTTACGATAAAATCTAAACTGACTTTATTCATGAAACAGCAGAATTTAGTTTTCTATCAAATTAATAAAAATAGATTTTATGTTGCAGTTTTTTTAAAATCATATTTAACTGATGTCTTTTTCTTATACGGGGTATTTTGAAAGTCTTGAAAGCATGTGCATGATTTCTTTTATAATAAATGAATGAGAGAATTGAGTGTTTGTATCACAATGTTATCGGAAGAGTATAGACGCAAATTGGAGGAGTTTTCTAAAAGCGTTCGAGAATTGAGTAAAGATATTTCAATTTATGAAAATAAGATTAAACTGATAAAGCAATTGGAGCGAATGTGCTTGGAGGATAACGTCTTCAAAAATCGCCGCCTGCAAAAAATATCCACAGAATTGAACCGGCTACAATATGATGAATAATACAATTCGGGAACAACAAGATGCCATCAAGGATGAAATTAATAATGTTTTTGCAATTACATGTATAATTTTAACATCAGTATTTATTTTAATATTGAAAATTATATTGAATATTGTAAAACGAAAGTTTAAGTCTTCATGTAATATAGACATAAATGAGTATACAATGTGTTTCAATAAAACAACTCATCAATTTTTTCTTAAGAAATTCAACAAGAACTTTTACGTTTTGGATACAGAAGGTTCGGGAACAACAGGATGCCATCAATGATGGAATTAATAACGTTTTTGCAATGACATGTATAATTTTAACATCAGTATTTATTTTAATATTGAAAATTATATTGAATATTGTAAAACGAAAGTTTAAGTCTTCATGTAGTATAGACATAAATAAGTATACAATGTATTTCAATAAAACAACTCATCAATTTTTTCTATTTATTTGAGTAAAATTACAATGGTATTACATTTAAAAACCAACATCGTAATCGTTCTACATTAATTTGTGTACAATTGAAAGCCCCATCGGCATGACAAGCATTCGAATGTTTTTTTAAACGTTCCATCAAACTTGCAGACATCAACAACAGTTGTCGTAGAAATTCCATATTCTTCACATTTCTTTTGTAAAAATTCATATATCTGATTACCGCGAACGTAAATACAATCGACATTAGACATTGTACTTTTCAAAATCTCGTCCAATTTTGAATAATCAACATCGCCAGAAGAATACTTGATTCCATGGATATGGTGTTCCAAAAAGTTGTTTGTTTTTTATCTTGATTGCTTAGCAAATGAAAGGGTTGTGGCGGCTTAAATATGTAGTGTCTATGTTTATATCCGATTTCGATGGACAATTCCTTAGGATGGAATGTACCCTCGATAATGAAGCCTTGAATGTCAATGAATGCTATTCTCATCGTGGTTTATTTGTAACTGTCTCGCTGTGTATTTCAACACTGGTATTATATGATCGTTTTGATAATTTCCGTTAGGGGGTAATACTCCAATAAACAGTCATGTATAATTATACAATATGCTCTAGTATTTGCAGGAAATCCTACACCTACTTCAATTTCCACTTTTATATCAACTGTCGATGCCCTCATACCCTCCTCCTGTTTGGAACAGTCTATGACAAAGAGAAGCACGATCTTTGAATGCTTCATAGTCCAATGTTGGATGTACTATGCTGGAATTGGTATAGCTTCTATAGAATGAGGCGTAATTATGATAGGCAAGAGTATAGTCGTTTTTTCCGAAATCCATCTTCAATCGTTCGGTGGGCCAAAAATCTCCGTTCAAAGCCAATCTTACATTGTTGGTGTTCAAGTGATCGAATTGCGAAGGATCGTTTGTCTTCTTGTTGCGTCTATCTATTTGAAAGCATACGATAACATATCGAGGTCTCTCGACAGACGAGCTCGTTTTAACTGACCAAATCTCATTTTTAGCGTCTTTCGTTAACGTAGTCAATACACAAAGTTCCCATTTTCTGAACGGAATGAATATTGGTCGATCACTTTTTATTTGCTCCATCATACGTAATTTTATTTCATCGTTAGGATAGACGTGTTTAACTTTCAATGCCATGCTATCTATAACAAACTTTATTGTAGTGTTAGATGTCGTAGTACCTGTTGTAACTTCATTTACTATTACAGCATCGTTATCATGACCAGCACGTATGAATCGAAAAGTTTGTTTTCCATATGTGATTTTAGTGTAGTCATTGAATACATTGAAAATGTGTTTTAGAGGAATCAACAAACTAAACGATTTATCAACATCATTCAATAGCGGTTTATTGGGATAATTCCAGCCAGCTAAAGCCATTTCTTTCGATTGTGGATTATAACACAACAAACTTCTTGCGGTACTTACTATACCGGGATCTCGTACTATTTCTATTTCCTTTCCACTTTGAATGTAGGAACAAGAATCGAATAGGAATACACCGCAATTTGGCGTTAGATTAACATGTCCTCCTCCGCCACTAACTTCTAATTTTCCCTTAATTTCAAGTTGAGTTTCGTACATGAGAAAAAATGCGTCAGTTTGTTGGATGTCAAATTCCACAGAATCGCTGTTATTGAATGATTTCACATAAGGAACATAGGTGTGAAAATCTTCTTTTCTTATCGACTCTTCATATTGTGGATCTCGGTAAAGGTCAAATATCGAAGATATTTTCGTTGATGGTGGTGTCCTATCAGAACGCACGTACTTTCTTTTTAGTGTCATTTTTCTTCAACTTTAATCCGATTGCTTTGAGAAACGCCCGATTTGCAGGAGTTAGATGAAGCTTCGTTCTTTTGAACGATCTGCAAGAGACTAATTTTGTTGTAGATGATGGGGGACTTTTATAATAGTCGTTGTTGATAAGTAGACCCATTAACGTTCCAATAGATGTAAAAGTAACGTGCTTTTTTCTCCTCGAAAATTTACTGGTTCGAGATCTTGATTCAACACTCTTACAGTAATGTTGGTGATTTCGTTTGTGCTGCTCACAGCTAAGTAAATCGGATTGTTCGGTCGTTCGTTGATTGCATAGCCAGGGTCCACTGTAATTGGGAAACTGAATATTGTATGAGCAGGCTTATCTCCGTCAAACGATCCTTCAGCAATATTGCAATCGAATAGTAAAGTTGATATTTTACAAATGTTAACAGGTAGATCGGAACGGTGGACTTTACCAGGATCTAGTATCTTTGGAGAAAATCCTAGTATTTTACTCAAACTATCAGAGTATTCAAAATCGATGGCGTGCTGTCGACTGTAAATTTCACACTGAAGAGTGTTGTTGTTGGGCTTCAAAGATATATCGGCCACAGTTGTATCCGTCTTCAATTTGAACTGATCGATGAGATAAGCTTCAATATCTGTGATTTCGTAACATCCTGACGGGAAGTTAATGGTGATGAGTCCTTTCTTACGATCATTTTTATTGTAGAAATAAAATTTCTCACCATCGATATTCGGTATAGAATGATACGAATGAAACCCCAACACACCAATAAAGTATTCTTTTTCAGGTTTCAATATTATCGGTGTGGGAGGAGTGAAGGAGAATTCATTCGATGTGGACGTTAAGTTCAACAGTTGAGACATGACTGTGATGTTTATGGGAGTGGTGTATTTAAATAATATTACTAGATTAGAAAAAACAATTTTATTTTTTCAAATAATAATTACATGCATGACAGTTGCGTTGTGAGCTAACCGGACCATCGACATGAGTACGTTGATCCGGTCGATTGTAATGCACAAAACAAGGCAAGCAAATTTGCAAGTCGAAATTCGATTGATATTCTTTTGGTAATTTATACCAATTGTCTAATAAATCCCAAGGTTTAACTCGCTCTACCAAATACTTTAGAGGAATAGTTTTCAATTCGGCACTTGTAAAAGACGACAACAATTGTGTTTCGCCAACCAACCATGCTTCAGACATTATAGAGGAATTGCAAACACAAATGTCCACAGTTGATCTGATTGTAATTTTGGTATTGCTCGTAATTGTAAAATATTTTACTGCCAGCAAGATAAGTGACAAGTTCTCTCGGAGGCTTCAGATTACCAAATGAATCGAAATATTCGACGCAGTCATTCATCTTCCTATATGCTACCCAATGCGTGCCTGAGTTTTTAGACACATCCAAATTTAGTATTGCTGATTCACATCGTCGAGGTCCGTTTTTCGGTAGAGAATCGCGCATGTACACATCTCGAAAATATTTTATTTTCAATAATTTGGCAAACTTGATTAATTCATAGTCTAATAATGCTCTATTGGGTAGCTTCAATGGTAGTTTTTTTCAAGAATAATCCATATCCACCTTTAGCGTTATTTCGCAAATACAATCCTTTACCTATAGGCTCCATAGCTTTATTATGACGATGATCTTCTTCCAATTTCTTTTGAGCATTTTTTGCATCGATCACAGTTTTCGCAATTCCCGCAGCACCGCCCGATAATGCTCCCAAAGCTGAAAGTCCAGCGAAAAGAGGTATTAGAGGTAAAAATCCTCCAGATTTAGCTACAGGTATTATTCTAGGTATTGGAACATGTTTTCGGCCTCCGGATTTTTTAATAAGAGATTTTGCTGCTCGCAATGCAAACATCGCTGTATCTGACAGCGAAGATCTTTTTTCATGGATTTCTTCACCTTCATAACAACATCACGATGAAAAGATCTACGACGCTTCGGCTTCATACCCATTCCCAACTTGCGTTTGACCTTCATTCCAGTGGTAACGAGCCAGGCGGCTGCCTTTTCACCTAATTTAGCGTCTTTTGACTTTACTCGCTCCCAAGCGGCGTTTTCTAGTACCAAATCAGCTTTATGACGATCTGTGAGTGACTTGTTAGATGCGTATGCGATATCGTGATTTTTGCAAGCTGCGTCGAGAGCGTTGACACCTGTATCTCCTCGTAGTAGCCGTTTTTTCAGACGCGTTCCAGCTATATAAATAGAGGATTTAATATTGTGAAAAAATAAAAATAGTAAAACTTACGTCCACAGTATTGGTAGCCAGGAAAATGAAGCTCAAAAGGTAAATTGTTTATGAGTGAATTTAGCACACCTTCACCTTCGTGAATCAACATGAAGACTGACTGTTTGCTCAAGATGGAACCTATAATTATAGCTGCACTGTTTGAAAAATTATCATAAGATGGAGATTGTTAAACAAGAGCAGTCATTACCGATTGAAAATTTCGATAGCGTTTTGGAAGATAGACGTAGCCGAAAACATGGACTTTTATTACCTGATTCGCTCGTGCTATTATTTGTGGCCCCAGCGGATGTGGGAAAACAAATATTGTGCTATCATTGCTATTCAATCCAAATGGTGTAAAATTTGAATATGTCTACGTTTATTCTAAATCTCTATATCAACCAAAATACCAACTGCTCGAAGAAGTATTGACTGGTGTAAAAGGTGTGGGATATTATCCGTTTAAAGAAAACGATGAAATTGTAAGTCCTACACAATCCAAACCGAATTCGATTTTCATTTTTGACGATGTGTCATGCGACAAACAACAAACAATTCAAGAATATTTTTCCATGTGTAGACACAGAAGTATTGATGTCTTCTACCTATGTCAGACTTATTCGAAAATACCAAAGCAGCTAATACGTGATAACTGCAATATGATTGTAATGTTTAAACAGGATGAAATTAACCTTAAACATGCCTTCAACGAACACGTTTCCCCCGACATGTCATTTGAACAATTCAAGAAAATGTGCTCTGAAGGCTGGAATGATAAATATGGCGCTTTGGTTATTGTTAAAGACTCTGATTTACAAGATGGTAGATATCGTAAAGGATTCGATATGTATATAAAAATATAATAATTATTTAACCATTCATTTTTCTTTATGATGTCATCTGATGCAGACGCTGTGCGAAAACAAAAAATTGCAGATCTGAAACGAATTATTAGAAAAAAGTATTTATCTTTTAAACTGAACAAAACTGAGCATGATGAGACACTAAATAGAATTTTCAAACCTATATCTAATCCACTCAAAGATATCGTAAATATTATGAATACATCTAAGACAAACAAGCAGATTACAGCAACCCTACCTCCACCACCACCACCACCACAGCCCACATCATCTAAAGAGAAAAAAGAACATGTTCCCAATTTTATCAGTGATGAAGAATTATACAGTTATGATCCGAAAAATGAATCAGTATTTACGGATGATGATGATGATGATGATGAACCTCAAGTAAATACTAGTGAACATTTCTCACCACGAACAGTCAACGAGTACATCGAACAATATCCTATAATGGGTCGACAATGTGTCATCGATTTCTTTAACGAAGACTCACAAATCGATGATTTCTACGGTCCAAAGTATAATGCTGAAAACGATCAGTGGACTCTGGGGAATAAACGCATAAACTTTGACGCGAAAAACGGAGATATATTCGTAGAAGGAGATAAAGGATGGGATAGAATACCTGCTACTCCAGGTCTTTCCCAATTACTTTTCTACCAACATCCCAAATATACCGAAGATGATTTACCTACATACAAAATATTATTGGAACGAATGGGGGTTCATTTAAAAAAAGATAGAACACTAAAAGGTTCTCAGCGGTGGAAGTATATTAATATTATTAAAAAGCAATTTATTATGAGACGAAACACTACCACTAACATCGTAGGTAAAGGATTACCTGATCACATCATGACCTATAATGATAAAGATATAGAGTACGTTTACTGGGACGATGTAAACGAGATTGTTGAAAGACTTAGAGAGTTAATAGCTTCCAAGGATGCAGCTAACACTTCCAATGATAATGAGATTGTTGCCGATTATATACATTAACCATCGATTGATTTATGTTCATTTTCAAAATGAGTCTCGACAAGTTTGGTCGACATTCTGACGCATATAAAAAGAAGTATGATACAAATCTCTAAGCACGATTTAAAAAAATCGAAATAGCTCAATTGTCGTTGAACACAAGTATTCAGCAAATAAATGATAAAATAAAATCCTTGATAAATAATGGATCAACTCAAAAGTATGTAGATAATGCAATAGAATCAAATAGAAAATTTATAGTAAACATACTTGACAAAAAAATGAAAGATACATTGGATGAAATACATAGAAACTATGATTCAAGGATTGCTACTCTCAATACAAACATTCCGATAAAAAAATATGTCGATAATCTCGTTTCATCGACAAATATCAGCAGACAGATACACCAATTCGCAGGAAAGTATCACACAAAGTGTCTAATCAGCTTTAGGGGCACGAAGAAATTCAACAAGAACTTTTACGTTTTGGATACGGAAGGTACGGCTTTTGTATTCCCTTTTGATTGTAAAATTGAAAATTGTAAACATTATGCTTCTGATGGCAGCGTTTTATTAAAGAATAATATGGAATATCAGTATCAACAGTTAAACGGCCTTAGCATAAAGAAGAACGATAAAATAGAATTCAAATTGGGTAGTAGAGATTATTTTTGCATGGATCTTCTCGTACAGTGTAATTTAGAAGAAGAACAATAATTGACCTTTAGAAAATATATATATATATATATATATATATATATATATATATTATAGCGTTGTTTTGTGCAAGTTTTTTTTATTTTTTTTTTTGATGTTGTGTTTGCCCTGCCAACTCAGACTGTAATACAGCTTTTCCGGCGGCTAGGATCGTGGGTAATAGAAGGCGCCAGATCCCAAAATTGGAACCAAGAAAACTAGATAATCGAAATATACAGATATACATATATTAATAATTCGAATTAACAATACGAGTCTATATAAAAATATATACAATTTTCATAAATGACCGAATCTATATAAAACTACTTTATCCTCAAACAAGATTAATTACTTATTAAAGATAATAAGGCGATACAAACAAAACCTGATAGTAAAATAAACCTGACCCCAAAGTGATATTAACTAAAATACAATACTTATTTCCTGTAAGGAAGTGATCTAAGCAAAAAAAATGGACGCTACCCAACCAAGATTATTCCAAGTAAATAATCAATAAAGCTGCTCTAAACCAATAACAATAGTTATCACTAAGTAATGAGCCAATCACCTATTTGTGCAAATATTGAATAATATTAATTATTTAAGTATTAATGATCAAAACCAGAGAGGACTGATAAAAAAATCTTCAATTATACATTTAATGATCGTACGTTCATTAAAAGGTAGTTGAAGTAACAAGTACAAAGTTTTGATTTACTTTTAAGTAACTAGGTTGGAGTATTTATAATTAATCAGAAATAATCAACAAATGAAATCAGACACAAGATGATCTGATTCTTAAGCGTATATCACTAGTTGGGTGAAGATAACTTTTATGGCTCGGTGAAACCTATTGAGTAAGTAACATTACTTAAGGTCAAGAATAATTGCATACTTAATGAAACTGAAATTAATTTTGATGGTCTTACATCAGGTTATGCTCAATGATTTCAATTAACGAACTATCAATTTTCATTTTATTCCGAAATAAAAAAATAAAACCGATAATTTCAACAAATCAAACGAAAAAATTTTCACGTCAATGATACTTGGGTGAAATAAGTGGTATCTGAATGAAGAAAATTTTAAAATAAAAAATATTTCATTCTGGGAATACGAATACTGATTTACCACTGCTCCAACAATTGGTACTTAGAATTTCAAACAAGAAATAAGTAGACAATCTTACCATATGATGCTGAAATTAAGGTAAAAGTATAGAATTAAATAAACAACTGTCCCCTATAAAACAAGTGGTCATAATACTTAAAGTCTAAAGTGATCAGTACTTCGAATTAAACAAATCAGCAAGCAAGAAACCTCACTTAATTTCAGTATTTACAAATTTAGGCATCTACAAAATAATTTCTACTTATTAAGTCCTACCAAACAATTTGAGACTATTTTCAATAAAAGTAGTTACGAAGATTATACTATATTACAAAAACCGGCATTACGCCGAAATTACTTAAAATTACTGGTTATCGTCAGAAAAGACACTTTATACATCAAATATGAAAATATTATTTACATCTATGAAGATTCTAGAAGGTTGGTTTGACAACAAAATTTATAATTAAGTTGATCTTCCTATATAAAAGTTCACTGTAAAGTGTTAACTTTGAAAGACACTTAAAACCATTTACTAGCGTGAAGATAAAAAATGAATGGACTCTGCTAATGCTGATAAGGCATTTAATGAAAAAGTGAAGAGAATTACTTAACTTTGTATTACAGTACTCCTAGCAAGAACAGCATTACATCATAGGATAATTAAATATCCCAAATCCCGGTAGATACGGCTCCAACGCTAAATCCAAGTTGTACTGTAAGGTGGAAAATAGGACTTACTGGAACACCCAAACGATTCCCGATTCCGTAGGAGGATAGATTGACTTCCTTACCATATTAGTATATTTACAATTTGTTTGGAAAATCAATATCTGCGGCTTAAGAACTCGTAGCATTCCATTTTTTAACCATAAAAGTAAGACTCAAAAGAAACTCACAAAAACTCTGAGCCCAGAACCAAAAAACTTGTCTTCGACTTTCATGTGAATTCTATCCGGAGACCCGTTACTATCAAAGATATATTCACATTCACGGTCGAAAAGCAACTCCTCCGGCGAACACCAGTTATAACAATCCTAATCGAATTTATGTATATTGTAAATACGAGGGGCGGTAGACAACTATGTAAACCGAAATATCAAAAAATTTATAATTAAGTTTTATCTTGGAGTTGATTTGAGAATAAATTTACCTCAGCTATATTAAACATAATAATATGAACTACCATTATTAACAAAAAAATGTAACAATCGTGAAAATGATTGTTACAATATATATATATATATATATATATATATATATATATATATATATAATAAAATAACCTTCTTTGTTCACTATACATCATGTCTGCAGACAGGATTCAACTTGTTAAAGAATTGCATAAACCGATTCGACGAAATTATCCACGTCGACGAACAATAATCAAAGGTCTTGATGACTTATGGCAAATGGATTTAGCCGAAATGAGACCTTATGCAAAGCATAATAAAGGATTTGAAATGATTTTGGTGGTTATCGATTGTTTCTCGAAATTCATGTGGACTCGTCCACTCAAGACGAAAACAGCCGAAGAAATAACACGAGAATTTTCGAGTATTATCAGGAGTCGAACACCAAAAAATCTACAATCAGATCAGGGAACGGAATTTTACAATAGTAAATTCAAATCTCTAATGAAAAAACATAATATCAATCATTATAGTACATTTAGTACGAAGAAAGCTGCAATTGCAGAAAGAGTTATTAGAACGCTCAAAACGAAGCTCTATAAACATTTCAGCTTAATTGGGAAATACCAATGGATCGATATTTTACCTCAAATCACAAAGGAATACAACGACACAAAACATAGTAAAACTCGATACAAACCATCAGAGGTGAATCGAAGTAACGAAAAATTGATTTTAAATAAGAAATTCAGTTATTTGAAAATCGCCGGTCCCAGAAAATTAAATGTGGGAGATATTGAGCGAATAAGTAAATAAGTAAAGCGAAACATGCTTTTGAAAAAGGTTACACTCCCAATTTTACAACTGAACTATTCAAAATTACGAAAGTCAAAATAACGAATCCTGTAACGTATTTGATAGAAGATATGACTGGATCGCCTATTAGAGGTTGTTTCTATGAAGAAGAATTACAAAAAACCAAAAATCCCCACATTTATCTCGTTGAAAAGGTGTTGAAGAGGAAACGTAACAAAATGTACGTTAAATGGTTAGGATTAGATGAAAAACATAACAGTTGGATTAACACTGATGATGTAGTAGTATAGATCACCAGCAACCAATCAACTTTAATTGAGTGGAGGACAGAGATAAACATATAAATTGATCGACATTAGTTTAGAAGTCATCATAATGAGTAGTCACGATTCTGGGTATTATAGTGTTACAATGTCATGTAGTGATAATAGTAGTTATGATGAAGAACCACATTATGATCGTGATTTAGATCAAATTGTACTTAATTATGAAATTGCAATAAGAAAAGAAAGGCATTATTTATTGCATACAGTTTTCAATGTTGGTCATCAATTTGAAGTTGGATGTTGCCTGAGTCCTGCCAGAACTTTTGCACCTGCCATCATTTTATCATCGTTTATCGTGGAACCTTCAAAAATGTCATTCAATACTTTATAATGGGATGAGATCATAGAAGTGCTGCATAAAAGTAACGAGTTATTCTTCAATTCTCCAGATGATGATGTTGTAGATTCTAATCCCATCATGTTGTACCAAGATTTTTGTCAAATAACTAAAGTTATTTATGATAATCAAAAATTTGTGAAAATTCAGAAAGATGATGTAACAGTTTTCCTCGATGAAGAAGAAGTTGTAGAAATTCAACATGTTCATGAGAATTTGCTTCAACATCACATTTCAATTTTAAATAAAGTGAACTTTTGCGATTTTTATTATAATATCATTAATTTATTAAAAACATTTATATCGAATCCAATATGTGGCTTTTCCAATTGTTTAGATTTAATGTATGCTGTTTGTGATATTTATTCTTATGACAACAGCAGTTTAATAGGAAGAGCACTTAGAGAATATCTGTACTATTACAAAGTCCATGTAATCAATGATTTAACATTATAAAATTATGAAAATATTCTTTGTTTCATTCCACCTCTAACACAAGTAATGCTGATGATGAAAACTTTTATGTTGATTTGGAATCAGTATTGAACATCGAAAGTGAAGGATGTTTTCTTCTACTATTAATAATAATTCTACCTTTAGTGGCATCTGAGAAAATTGATGTAAATTATCGAAAGATTTGGATATGTTAACAAGTCGGAACATGATATCACAAATATGTCATCGATTTTAAAAGATTTCCAAGAGAAATTAAATTTTCCTGTAGATGGCACTCTAAATCCTGCAACTATTCAACTATTAGAGCGACTTCGATGTAGTGTAAATGAAAACGATCATGATGGTGAACATTCGTATCGCGTTAGAACAAAATGGGTAAAATACTAACCTAAATCGGTATTTTCCTCAAGCATCACCGTCATATGTTGCTGAAAAGGCATATTTGGCAACAAAATTCCAAATTTACAATTTAAACACCAGTCTAAAGGAACAGCACTTCTTACTCATGTACTACTTATGAAACTTCAAATCGACGTAATAACGTTAAAAATTCTTGAAAACCTGTGGAGAAGGAGCTAGGATAAAAAATCAAGTTTCAAGGTTATATGAATATTGTTTTATTAATTGTATTTATATACATATTACATCAAATAAAAAAACAGTACATATTACATTAACGGCATAATGAAAATTATACATTTGACAGTACATATTAAATATAGTTATACAGATAAAAGATACAGTGAAATCAGTAGGGTAAATCTGCTGCAGCCTCTAGACACTCAAAATATTCGCATAATATGAAAACAACTGCCTCAAAATCGTTTTGACACCAATAGTGTTCAGAATTATAAAATCCTGTTAAATTTTCTGAAGTGCTCACACTAATTTCTTCGTGAAATGTGTAATTTATATTAGGCATAAGTTTAAAATATTTCTGAAAACACTCTTCGCAAACTTTTAGACCCAAAGGAGAAATGTGGTAATATTTACTAATTAGGCAGTAGAGATCGTGTTCAGTAAACACATCTAAATAAGTGAAATTTAATAAGGTATCTCGAAGCTCTGGTGAAATTTTTGTTTCATATTCAAAATCAAGCAATATAGCATCACAGTGATCAGATTTCTCACTTTCTTCTTTGATCTGCAACCATTTATAGGTACGAAATTCTCGAGAAATTTTTATTTTCAAAAACTGAGGAATTTGAGCTTGTACAAGAAAACTTGAAATTCTAGTAATACGATTACAAATTATCTTAGTACATAGATCTACCAAACTCTTCATCTGAAAATAAATTCCAATCAATTTATTATAACTCCATAATACTATAATGTCCCCACGGAAGAGTGTCATGTGAACCAGGTATCAAATATCTTTTATCATCTGATGGGTTTAAAGCAATTTTTGTCTGTTCAATGGTGTATACATCATGTAACTTTGATAGTATACAACGTTGAGTTGCATGCATGAAACACTCTTCTTGAGGATTTTCTATAAATTTCTGCAAACAGAGAATATAATCATCAAAAGTTATTTTTTTCTTTACCACATTAGACTTAATACCTTTAGCTTTTTTACATCGTTTTCCTCACCTAACACTCTGAAGGCATACTGTTTAGAACGTAAACCTACAAAATGTGTCATAATTTTTGAGTTATTTTCATCCTTCATAATTCCGGGTACTTTCTTATTAGCTAGAGGAATATCCCACACATTATTTACAGGATAATCACTAGTATCAAAACGGTGAATATCCGCCTTTATTACTTCTTCATATATGTTATTACATTGAATTTCGTATACTAAACTATCAGTATCGGTATAAAGTAATTTACATTGTTCAGGTGAAAAGTTGGTCAGCATATAATCATAGTGAAATTCATAAACACATATTTTTGAAATATCTAAAATTGCTAATCCTATATAAAGAGGTTTGTCAAATACAATTTTAGTTTTCTTAAGCTCTATAGCCAATAAAGGATTCTCAACATCATCGTTAAATATAAAACGACTATGAAATGTGGGACTTGTAATTAAATTTCTAGCTCCTCGTTTGCCATACCACGTTCGAACTAATTTCACTAACCGATGTTTACGCAAATTTTGCATCGTTTTCCCGAATACTGCATTATTCATAAGTTTATACAAATTTTTTTCAAAATTATTTTTTGCGTGGGATCTCATCAAAGTATTCAATTCTATATAAGGCTTCAACCAACAACTTTGCTGAAATTTTAATACCCTATGAACTTTCTTAAGCAATAATCCATGAGCTATAGCTTGCTTTAAATTTTTGTAATGTATAATATAATTTTTTTTATTATACAGAGTAGTCATTAATTTCTTTTGTTTAGAATTTGGTGGTGAAATATGTTCTGCACAGAATGGCAGATCTTTGTGTAGATCGTGTTTATTTTTTGGATACTCTAAATCAACCTCGAGCAGGTACCCTTCAGGGGAATCATCTGGAATTTGAGTTATATCAATATTATGAACTACCCATTTAAATCCTCCGTAGGGAAGCTCCTGACTCATAGCCCAACCATAAAGATTATTAATATCTGTATATAAAAGATACTTCACAGGTTTGTTTTCATTATACGTAGGCATATACTTGTTGTTGGCTTCACCGTATCGATTACAACACTGAGATATTCCACCCCTTATACCTCTTTCAAAAAATAGCAGCATGTCAATATCTTGCACTGTCTCTAATTTACAATGAGTATACTTGAGCATACAATCCCAAGTGTAACCAGGAACTGTATAATAATGACCGGGATCCAAACCATATGTTTTCCAGCAAGTATCACGAAATGTTTCAAAAACAGACGCTAAAAGTAAAATATCTGTTTTCATATACAAGTCACTGTAATCAGCAAGGGTTTTCATATTAAATGCTGACCAAACTAATTTTGCATGCCTATAGTCAATATCTTTTATATGTTCATCGTTAAGTTTGTTGTAAAAATATTTTTTACTAGGTAATGCAGTTTCATCTAATCGCTTTATATCATCTAAATAATCACAAAAGAAAACACCTTTTCTAGTTAATAAACTATATTGTTCAGTATTTAGATTAGAAAATTCTTTTCTAAGTGGAATGAAATTTTCTGGTTCTAATGTTGATACCAATGAATCTAATGAACATCCCATAAATCTAAAAGAGTCTATAAATCTAAACCTAATATTTGTTATATTATCCCAGATTGTAAAACTTATGTATTTTTCTTTATTAACAGGTAAAAGTGGAACATAATTTCGGTTGGCTAAATCTCTAATTATGAAATGTGAATCATAACCACTTAGGTTGTGAAAAACTACTGGAATGACAAATGATTTTTTATAATTAAGATTACAGTGGTTGTGAGCAAAACCTCGAAAATTACCTGTTAGGTGACAATGTTCCCTAACAATCTTATCACCTTCCTTAAATATCTCCTCACAAATATGACATTTATCTGAAGCATCTTTTAAATTCACTTCAACATTCATTGGTTCAAAATTTTTTAATTTTGACATTACAAATTTTGCAATATTTTCAATTTTATCTACAAACCATAACATACAATCAGAACTTCGATTACTATCATAAAATAACCCGTTATCGTTAAAATTACATTTAAAATATAGTCCAGCACTATAAGCTTTATGTTTTTGATACCTAGCACTTCTCGTTACCGACTGTGAACCATATCCCTTTTGAGATTTTATTCTAGCATCTACATCAATATAAGGAATAAGTAGTGATTCAAAATCTGCATAAATAATAAAAGGTACTTTTTCTTTGTATACAAAATTTTTAAACTTGACATATGGATCTTTAGAAAACTCAATTTTACAATTATTATCAATTTTTTCACAATATTTGAAATGGTCATCCAATTTTTCTTGAGAAACAAAATAATTCAAACATCTATCACATATATATTTTTTTTCTAGTATTTTTAGAGAGTTGCTTGAATAAAAGTCTTGACAAGTCTTTTATCCAAATATACTGTATATCATCACTAAAATCATAATCATCATTATCTGACTCTGGTTCGCAATCATTCTTTTTAGGAAAATATTTATTTTGAATAATCAGTAAATTGACATGCTGTTCTCTTTTTTGTTTTGTTAAACGTACTGGCACAACACTAAAATTTGATGGTCTGAAAATTTCCAATTCAAAAACATTAACCGAAATATTAACATCATTTTTTTCGAAAGTTGTAATCTGATTTGGGTGTACAGGAAATGTAAGACCGTTTATGTTCAAAACTTTGCTATAATGAGGATATGAACAAGTACGTGTAGGATTTTTATTAATAACGCAAGGGAACAAAGCTGAAACAATTGCCCAAGCAAAGCATGCATTATCGTCATTCTGATCGTTGATACACGCCTTTCTTTTAGCTATTATGTCTGGTAATTTAATATATGATGATATTCCACTAGCCACCTCGTATTTATTTATATTGATTTCCAGAGATATAATTTTACTTAAGGCCCACCCCGATCCTTCCTCAGAATATTCTGAAAGTTTTCTTAAAATGACATCTCTTACATTAACTGCAAACCATTTTTTAAAGTCAGTTGTCTTATCAATTATTTCATTTTTTGTAGAAAAATATTTATTTTCTGTAATTTCAGTATCACCTGATTTTCTAATAAATTCTGCACAAAAACAAGTATTTACTTTCAACATATTCCATTTTTTTAATGCGTTTTTCATTCTAGTGCTGAAAAGAAGCAACGAATCATCAAAAAACTGTAAGATATCTTTATGAGATTTATTTATAATAATCCCGGTTCGAACTCTACTTTCAAAAATTGAATTACTATCTTCCCATTTTACTCTATTACTTCTTTTTTTATTAATAGTAAGCCCCTTTCCAGATTTACTTAGATTCTGAATTATTGTTCTAAACCGCTTTAAGTGACCCAAGTTGGTTTGTAGTTTACGTAATGTACCAATGGTTAGATCCCCATCACTTATTGCTAAGTTGCAAAGTCTAATGTGGCATTTAGCTTGTTTTGACCATTTTTCTATAACATAATTATTATTATTATTATTATTATTATTATTATAAATAGTACAATTTTTTTTTTGAAATAAAATATTTTCAATTGCTTGAAACTTTTTAACAATATTATCAGTTAGGAGAGCTATTTCCTCAGAATTCATTTTCAAAAAATTATAAAAACTTACGATTTTGAAAACTGAAGCTGTTCACCTGTGTCCAGATTATTTTTCAAGGTGTTGAAATTCAATATGTACTGTTTTGTTATGTTTTTTTATACATTCTCCTCTATTTTGAAGAGGGTCCTAGGGGAAACCCTTTGGAAAGTTTGAAGTCCCAGGAATGTAATGCTGAACTTCCCCGGCGTAAATTGATTTACATGCGACGCAAATGCATCCGTCACTCTTTTGGGGAGAAATACTATATTTTCGTCCAGCTCCAGAAGTATTTGGGCTCCAAATTGCCCCTGGTGCACCTTTGCGCTGTTTATTCTATGTGGTGTATCCCTTGGTAAATCTTTCAGTTTTATAACGGGTTTTATTTCTGCAAAAGCAGTGCTTATTGTATTAATCTCATTTAAAAAATTCATCTGTAATAAAGAAAGAATTATTTGAAAAGTTTTTTAAAATAGTTAAAGATGAATGAAAAAAAAATAGTAAACTTATAAATAACTTACTATGTATTGTGGAACCTTAAACGACAACTTTTCACTGGAACACTAAGTACAGTCTATTGTCTAGTATTTACTGTGAGCACTATTTAAAAGAATATTTTATTATAGAGGGGATGCACAAGTCCAATGAGTTATTTTTGATATCATCATCATATTTCCAGAAAACTATATTTTTTTACGATTTCGTACAATCTAATCTGTTACTAACAATTATAAACCAGAAATCATGACATTCCAATCTTATCATATTTGAAACAAGTTCGCTATTGTCTTAATAAATGATTTGGTCTGCACGTGCTTGCTAACTATAGAAATAACGCATAAATATTACCTACTAAGCGAATTTAATATAATGCGAGATTTCATTTATTACAATATAAAAAACCTTCTATAAAATGATATGAATTCACACACATATCCGTTTTAAAAAAAAATGTTGGTTATCAATCTAATAACATTCCTTTGAGAATTTCAAAATATAGAACCCTTAAAAAATCAGCTAACTGCATAGCCCCTCCCCCTCGTGAGCACTACCCCTCATCTCTTACACACACACACACCCAATCCTCCATATATTTTCTTTCTTCTAATTACTTCTTGTATACATCCTTATTTACTTTTTACGCAACCCCCCCGTAGACGCTACCCTTAAAACCTCTTCGCTTCTTCTAAATCACCCCCTAGATACCTTATACACGTAAAAACATACACACTTATTTACTTTTTGCATAACCCCCCGTTCTTGTATACACCCTTATTTACATAATCCCCGTAGACGCTACCCTCCCCCGTAGACGCTACCCTTAAAACCCCTTCGCTTCTTCTAAATCGTCCCCTAGATACCTTATACACGTAAAAACATTCACACTTATTTACTTTTTGCATAACCTCCGTTCTTGTATACACCCTTACTTTTTGCGTAATCCCCGTAGACGCTACCCTTAAAAACCCCTTCGCTTCTTCTAAACCACCCTCTAGATACCTTAAACACGTAACAACATACACACTTATTTACTTTTTGCATAACCCCCGTAGACGCTACCGTCATTACTTGCTAACCATCTAGAGACTTCTTTTACTTCTTGTAAACCCTCTGGAAACTTCTTCCTATCGGTAACCACCCATAGGCCATCCGCCTGTTCATCCGATAAAGTGTCACAGAACATACGTGTATTTACTACTTAAGGTCTGTGCTTTTTAATTATAAAATTTGGAATTCCATATATATAAACAGTGAACTATAAAAGATAATTAGAACGTTCAAAGAATAAAATCATAAAAATGCCAAGAACAATATAATATGATGCAAATCATATAATACACATAGATATCCATGCATTTTGTTTTTATCATAATTATTAGAGTACTTACTTGTTCGATTAAATTATTCCATTAAATGTTCACGTGCTTTATAAATGATCATAAAATTTCCAATTCTTATTTCACTCTGATGCATGTTTAAACTTTCTATCTATCACTATCCACATCTCCCATCTCTCACAATTTTGTAGATATATGTATGTAATAGTATTGTTATAATTCTGATAATATATATAAAAATTTTCAACAACTATTAGAACGCTAAAGTGTATAAACAGTTCACACATACAGCGTTGATTGTGAATAGCATGTTAGTGTAGCTTGGAACTTTAGAAGCGCATGCGTTGTACTGATGCGCCGACGCAATCTACTAAAATGTTCTGTATGAAGGATTGCATAGAATGCAGGAGTATGAGAGAATTTTGATGTCATAAGAATACAATTTTTTTATCGTAACAATTTATTAAAACAATTTTTCTAGAAGTGTTGGCATTTTTATTTGTATTCATGTCCTTAATAATTTTATTAGAACTTGAGTATTTCATTCTGTCTATTTGATATTCATCTGAATTTAAATTTTAATGGTATATATTAAAGTGCAAATTTAAAGTAAAGAATTGAAATTTAACTTACATATAGATTTATATACATCCAGAACTCAAAGGGAGGAGTTTTCATGCTTCCGACTGTATTGAAATAAGCTGAGATAATAATACAATCTATTCGAACCGAGCTAGCCGAAGGTAATTTAATTCAATTCAAGTCAAGTATAGATTAATTCAATTTAAAACAACATATATATATATATATATATATAAAGAAATTATAAATTATTGGAATACATAAATATATATACATATATATATATATATATATATATATATATATATATATATATATATATATATATATATACATATATATATATATATATATATATATATATTGTAATGTTATATTATACATCTAAAAATTAACCTTTAATAATTTTGCCAGCTAATACCTCAGGGTGTAAAGGTTTCATTTCTCATAAATCAATAAAACAAGATTCTAATTATTCCCTGTTCTATAATGCATGTGCAAAATATAATTCGATATTGATACCTACTAAAATGTACATATAAATTAAATTTCGTTTTTTTTATTTACAGTTGATGTTTTAATAATTAGTCCAATAAATGTCTGTCGAAATTTGAGTACTCAATTATAATGAAAATGTTCTTTATTCTATTATATTATTGAATGGTTACTGACCTTATCACTCTGTCCACAACCGGTTAAATGTTCATACGCACTATCCAATCTTCTGTTATCAGGCTTCTTTCTTTTCTATTCTCCACGTTAAAATTTTGTTACTGTCCGCTAAATGTCTCCTTTGTTTATTATTATTATTAATATTTTCGCCGTTAAATACGTCTTTTCCGAACGAAATTACCTTTTTTTAATTCCCTCTCAACAAAAAAACCTCTATCCTCAAAAATCCCTTGACATCCCCTGTCAAAATGTCCCCTTCTCTATTATTGTTAATCAATATGGTTCTTCTCTAAAAAATCTGGTCTTGTCAAGATCACTTGACAACACTTGTCAAAAATGTTCATGATTATCTCAAATATTTACTCCGAATGTTTCTTATACTACTATATACACTTACATACTAACAACAATTCTATTTTGTTCTATTTTATATAGGTATCAATATCCCGAAATTTAACGTAAACGATTAATTAATCTAAATTATTATTTTTAATGTTTTCTGACATAAAAAATTCCCCCAATTGGGCAATAATTTTAATTGTGGTTTTCCATAGTTATAAATGATTTCCCAATTCTCATAAATACATGAGCTAATTATTAATTACCATAGAAAACTTATTCTAAAATCTTGAATTATCTAGATGTATCTGTACATGCTATTTATATTAAACACACCTCTCACTCGAGTTGTTCCTGGATATACCAGTTCATAACTATTGACTCCGTTTTCGGTAATTACTTCAAATGGACCTTCTAAATAAGGTTGTAATTTTTTACAAATGTGTTTTTTATTAGGTACTCTCAAATGTTTGATTAATACCAAATCTCCTTTTTTAAATATTATTTGTTTATTATGCAATTTTAACTGCTTTTGTTTATAAATTTCTGCAATTTTAATAAATTTTTTGTGTGTTTTCATCATCAACTCATCATAGTTTAAATTGTTATTATACCAGGGTCTTGTAGGTTCTATTCGTACTAATATTTGGAGTATTGTTTATGTAGGTTTCAACTTCCTGTAATTTATTTTCCCATTGAGTATGGTTTGAGGATATTAGGATTCTCAATTGTTTTTACTTCACGAATTATTCATTCAGATAGGTTGCTCTGAGGATGACATATACTCGTGAACACCGGCCGTATGTCCTTCGAATTTAACCATTCTATTAAGTTATTGTTTCTGAAATACGTGGCATTGTCCAATATTACCTTATTAAATTTTCCATGTTCTCTCATAAATTTTGAAAAACATTGTTTTACTACGGTTTTATTTGTTCTTTTACACGCATAAAGAACAACAAATCTGGAAAAAATGTCCACCATAACCAATATGTGTCTACAGCCTGTAGACATCGGAACAAGATCTGAAATGAAATCTACTGCAATGATATCAAGAGGATTCTCTGCTATTATTGATTTTGGCAAATTATAATTTTTTTTGTTTCTATCTTTACATAATTGACATACTCTACATTCATTAATGTGATTTTTTATTATACTAAGATCATTTCTACAATAGTAGTTTTCTCTGAAAATCATATGTTTTTTCTAACACCCGGATGGTTATATGCTAAATGAATGCCATCTGCTATTGTTTTGGGTAATGATTCGGTGATTATGTATAATTCAATTCCATCTATGATTTTCGTATAAATATTGTCTTTCAATATTCCTTTCCTTTTCTCTTTGTTTGTCAAATTTACTTGATCGTTTCTAATAGCCTCTAATGAAAAAACTCCCAGTTCATGTTTAAGAATGTTCAACCCAATTTTGTGTCCATCCATGCGAGTAAGTGCATCTGGTATTATATTTTTCTTTCCCGGTAAATATTTTATAGTGAACGAGTATTCTTGCAACAAAAGACTCCACCTATGTACTCTAACATTGTTAAATTTGTTATCTAATTTGGATATTAAAGCTTGGTTGTCTGTATTGACATACAAATGTCCACCTAATAAGAAGTAACGTAGTTTGCTTATACAAAACAAATTATGCTCAACAATTCCAATTCACAAACGCTATAATTTTTCTCAGCGGACTTAGTTAGCCTAGACACAAATGAAATTGGTACTTCGATTCCTTGTTGCATCTGAGTTAATACTCCGGCAATTCTATAAATAGAAGCGTCAGTGCTTAGAGTGAATGGTAGACTATATACAGGGTGGTACAGTTTGACTTGATCATGAAACATAATTTTAATAGACATGAATGCTTGTTCATGTTCGTCGGTCCAGCACCATCTTACATTCTTTTTAAGTAAGTTTATTAGCGGTATTTGTTTTTCAGACAAGTCTGGCACTAAATGTTTGAAATAATTTATAATCCCTAAAAACCCTCTTAATGTTTTCAGATTTGTAGGTCTCTTGTATTCTTTAATTCTACTAGGATCCATCTCAATAGTGAATGGTGTTAATTTATAACCCAGGAAATCTACTTCAGTTTTGAAAAATGTGCATTTAGCTATGTCTAGTTTCAGTCCCGCTTTATCTAAATCTTGAAAAATATTGGTTAAATGAATTAAATGATCTTGTTCACTTTTTGAAAATATTAAAATGTCATCAACATAATGAATAGCATAAGTTTCATGTTTTTTCAGAATCTTGTTGAGAGCTTTAAGTAATGCACTAGTTGCTGATTGTACTCCATTAATTTTAAAACCTACAAGATGCCTGCTGTTTTTATGCAATGGTATAAGCCAAAAGCTGTGTTTGAGATCTAATTTCGACAATATTTTCACATTTGTTATTCTACCTAATATTGCTTCAATATTTAATGGAGATTCAAATTGAGGTATTGTGCACTTGTTCAAATTTCTAGCGTCTAAACACAATCTACTACTATCGTCCCGTTTTTTTACAATAACGACCGGATTCAAATATGATGTTGTACCATAACTTATGATTTTATTTGGTAACATATTCTTTAACGTTTTATTTACGTCCTCCAAAAGTTTATATGGAATAGGATAACTCTTAGGTTTAAATTCCCTCATATTTATAACTTTAATTTCATGAACATATTCCTCAGCCACTCTCGCTTCTTCATTCACTAACCCTATATAATATTGTAACAATTCAACCACTTCTGCCTTCTATTTTACATCACAATTGACATCCTTCTCATTAAGAACCACTCTTTTTGCGGCATCCTTTGGCCTGTACCTAACAACACTATTTTCCACTCCTAAATACCTATTTTCATTATCATTACTATCTAACTTACTTAAAGTATCACAATCGATATTATTCATTTCATTAAAATTATAATTTATCAATTCGATACAATTATTTGTATTTCTTTTTTCGTAACTTATATCTTCACCTTCTCCTATGTTCATGTATTCTACTCTATCACTTTTCTGTTGCATGTTTGAATCTTTTGTTCTTAAATCATAATTAATTTTCCCATTTATTTTTATTAAACCCATAATCTATAATAAAATTATTTTTCTCCAATTCGTCAGTCCCTAACAATATATCACATTCCAAATGATCTACTATTAATAACTGTGAGTTAATAACTGAATTTGTAAATTTTATAATAACACAAGCTGCCTTATTTGTAAAACCCAAAGTTTTTTCATTTATACCTATCAAATTGATCTTAGGTACATGGAGAATGTTAGTTCTCATATTGTCAATCCTATTAATTGTTTTTTGTGAAATTAAAGATGCTGTTGAACCTGTGTCTAGTAATAATTTTACCTCTTTATAGTTAATAGTACCTATTACAATTATTAATCCTAATGGTTTTATTTTCAGGTGTGAAGGAGAGTCATCAATTTTTAAAAACTCTGAGAAATGGGTATAATACAAAATACATGGTTAAATTTTTCCTGAATTTCCCTTCTAAGAATTGCCAACGTTCTTTTATTCTCCTCCTCTGCCATGTTGATATTTATATTTAGTCCTTCTTTGACCACTTCTTCTAGATCCGTTATTCTTTTATTGGCCTTTATATCATTCAACGTTTGCATATCCTTCATTCGTTTCATTTCTTTCTTTACTCCATCGTCTTCATTGTATTGATGTTGATACTATTATCCTCCATATTTATATTTATTTAAAATTTCAACAATTATGTATGATAAGCAATGATTTTAATTAATAAAAATAATACATGAGTAAGAAACGTAAACAGTGGCCATTCTACCAATCACTTGAACACAACCGCAAATTATCAAATTGTTTTCAAAAATAAATCTTTGACTTTTCTATATTGTACTTTAGTTCTGATTATGAGGAATTTCGCGCCTGAACGTTGGGAGCCATTTGTAACGTTATATTATACATCTAAAAATTAACCTTTAATAATTTTGCCAGCTCAATCGAACACTATCTCTATAATACCTCAGGGTGTGAAGGTTTCATTTCTCATAAATCAATAAAACAAGATTCTAATTATTCCCCGTTCTGGTAAAAATTTACTATAGTGGCGTGACTCAGAATTTGATGAAATGTTTTTTCCTAGACTAATTTGGGTATGCTGATCAAGAATTTAAAAAAAAATTCACTGGAAATGAAAACTGAAAAAGTTATAAAGTTTTGAAATTTTCATTTTTATTTTTTTTTCTTCCCGTATTATGTTTATGCTATTATATTAACTAAAACGGATACACTTTGATCTGTGTCAGTGTGCCGGGGAGCGATTGTTTTTAATAGCAGGCTGTGATTAATCGAATCGTGTTTTGTTTATTTCTGTAATATGCTTGTGTCATTTTAAATTTGACTGAGTTTTCTGTTTCTCATTTAATCATGACTGGTTATATTAATCTTGACACGATTTTTAATTGGAGGAATTGTTCCGAGATTGTTGAGAAGTTGCAGGACTTTGGAGTAATTCCTAAAGACCGTGAAATCAAGTGCTCTCAACCATTCTGCAACGGAAATTTTAAAGTTATGAATGACAGCACGGTGTCCGATGGAGTTCGTTGGAGCTGCGATGGCACTGTTCGTTATCCAAAAACCAAGGCCGTGAAATGCAAAAAGAGGTACCTCATTTTATTATATTTACAATATTTATTCATTTATATATTAACCTTTGCCTTCTGTATTTTAGGGTTTCCATTCGTCACAACACGTTCTTCCACAAATCCAATTTACCTTTATGGAAAATTGTTGCATTTTGCCACCTTTGGGTTGAAAAGTGTCCCCTCAAGTTCATCATGAAGCAAATCAGAATTATCAGCCGCACTGCTGTGGATTGGGCCTGTTTCTGCCGGGAGGTTGTGTTCGACGCCTTCATTAAAAAGGCTACGAAGATTGGTGGTCCAGGGAAAACGTGAGTATTTTTATTGATGTGATTAGATTATATTAGGTTAGGTTAGGTTAGGTTAATAATGCTCAAATAATTCTAAATTTTTCAGTGTTGAAATTGACGAATCAAAGTTTGGAAAACGAAAGTACCATCGTGGTCATCATGTGGACGGGGCTTGGGTATTCGGAGGATATGAAAGAGGATCTGGGAAAGTCTTCATGGTTGTTGTTGAAGATCGGACTGCTGAAACTTTGTTGGACTGCATTGAGCATTTCATTGAGCCTGGCACTACCATCTACTCCGACTGTTGGAAAGGCTATTCGGGATTGAAAGACCACGCTAATTTTGAAAATCTTCAGGTGAACCATTCCCTTCATTTCAAGGATCCTGAGACTGGAGTCCACACCAACCACATTGAATCGTCATGGCGGCATGCTAAGGCATCCGGGCCATATGCCAACAGACAAAAAGTATTTTTGGGAGGATACCTTGCTCGCTACATGTTCCTTAAATTCGTCAATGAGGTTGAACAGGATCCACTTGTTATTTTTTTTATGATCGCTCGTGATCTTTATGATCCAGTGGCATTGAATGATGTACCTACATTTGAGAGAGAATGGGATGATGCGGAAGAAGATGAAGATGATGATAACATCGACGACGAATTTAATTAAATTGTTACGATCTTACTTATACTCTCATTATATTAACTTTTTCACAAAACTGTATAATAAAATTAATTCAAATTTTTTTTCAAAATTTTGAAAAAAAAATCGAAATTTCATTTCCGAATAAAATGTTTTTCTGATTCGTGTTCAGGAAGTCATAATTAGTCTAGAAAAAAAATTTCATCAAATTCTGAGTCACGCCACTATAGTAAAATTTTTCCGTTTTTTTTTATTTACAGTTGATGTTTTAATAATTAGTCCAATAAATGTCTGTCAAAATTTGAGTACTCAATTATAATGAAAATGTTCTTTATTCTATTGTATTATTGTATGGTTACTGACCTTATATCACTCTGTCCACAACCGGTTAAATTTTCATACGCAATATCCAATCTTCTGTTATCAGGCTTCTTTCTTTTCCATTCTCCACGTTAAAATTTAGCTACTGTCTGCTAAATGTCTCCTTTGTTTATTATTAATATTTTCGCCGTTAAATACGTCTTTTCCGAACGAAAATACCTTTTGTTAATTCCCTCTCAACAAAAAAACCTCAATCCTCAAAAATCCCTTGACATCCCCTGTCAAAATGTCCCCTTCTTTATTATTGTTAATCAATATGGTTCTTCTCTAAAAAATCTGGTCTTGTCAAGATCACTTGACATCTCTTGTCAGAAATGTTTATGATTATCTCAAATATTTACTCCGAATGTTTCTTATACCACTATATACACTTACATACTAATAACAATTCTATTTTGTTCTATTTTATATAGGTATCAATATCCCGAAACTTAACGTAAACGATTAATTAATCTAAATTATTATTTTTAATGTTTTCTGACATAAATATTTGTGCAATGTCCGCGGTTACCACTCTGTTTCAGTAGCCCTTTATTTTGCGTGAACTACACATAAATATCTTTGTTGTTGTTGTTAAGATATCACGCGATATTCCTACATCATCTTTGTTATTTACTATGGGTCGGAAGGTTCATGGCGGAGGGGCTATATGCGCCTCCGTGTCGATCTTGGTTGATGTCCTGAAATGGGCTAGTTTCATGGGTATGAATTAACAAGTGAAATCATATTAGAAGGATTAAAAATATCATATATTTTTGTATAATAACGATATTTATTCCAAAATGTTATAAATATCTTCGAAAATTAGATTTAAAATTTTTATTAGATTTAAATAAACCGCTGTAAATCGACCAATGACAGAAGCCCTTGTTGTCAGATTGAAAGTACGTTCTGTTGACAAACCAACGTTAATACAAAGTGAAAGTCGACTAGAAGAATTTGACAATTGACATCAATATCCACAACCAACCTCAAACAGATTTCATACTCGCCGACTTTTTAGTTGTTTGTTACATTATTTTATAGTAGAAAATGTGCTTCTGTTTGTTTGCCTTTAAAAGACATCCTTAAAATGGATCCAGGTTTCACCGACGCTAATTCGACAAATATTCCTCAAGTGGATGTGGACATGGTGTCTCAGTCACTCGAACTCCCCTAAACAGAAGAAGAGTAAGCGATCCGGTACTAAATCGAGTTTGGAGCTCTGAGGTAACGCAATCTGTGTATGTGCATGTGTTACATGACACGTTTTCCAAACAAGTCAACCTACATGGAGAACATGTAATTTTCATTATACATACATTTTACGTTATATTTTATATTTTGAAAGCATCATCACTGCAGTTTAAAATATATATTTCCAAATTTCTTTGACTACGAGAGAGTTACCTTTTTTAATAAGAGGCACCCGATTAGGAGAACATTATTTGAAAGAGTACGTTTTGACAGTACTTTGCGTTTTTCTTTAACGGGTGTTAAAGAAAAAAGATAACTAGTCTACTTATAAAGTTTTCCCTCGTGACAACAGCGCAAAATATCTTTGTTTGTCATTGGCTCTAGCCTACCACAGTCTACCACAAGAATTCGAATTTAATTTTTTTTTATTGTTATTTGAAATCGTAGAGTGGCGTTATTAGTCCCAAATTCTTAGTTCAGACCCAATATATCTTGTGACATTATCATTGAATTTCATGAAACGAGCCCATTGAAGGCACAAATGAGCGATTGGTTTCCCTGCTGAAATCCGTTGTATTGTTTTTTCCCATGTTTCGATTAACATCTTTGCTCCCAAATTTCACATCCTTATTTGGTTATACGGTGCTGAAGAGGCAAATGAGCCAGAAACATGCATGTCCGCGGTTACCACTCTGTTTCAGTAGCCCTTTATTTTGCGTGAATTACCCATGAATCTCTTTGTTGTTGTTGTTAACATATCACGCGATATTCCTACATCTTCTTTGTTATTTACTATGGGTCGGAAGGTTCATGGCGGGGGGCCTATATGCACATCCGTGTCGATCTTGGTTGTTATCCTGAAAACTCGGGATCTTCCAATTGAAGGCACAAATGAGCGTTTGGTGCTCCAAAAAGCGTGCCGTATCAAAGTTAGGATCCTTTAAACGGAACATCCTGTATTTTATCACATTTTTGAATTGTACTATTAAAAATAATGCAAGTTCATTAACATTTCCCTATACCTATCTAGTTCAGTTGCCAGGATAAATCGATTTTACATAATTTGTAGACCCTATGAAAAAATGCAATAACTTCAAAATAAAAACGAATAACCACATTTGCTTTACACTATCTCACTAACAACTTTTAAAATTATTTTTCCAATATTTACTGGTATGCTATAATATACAGGGTGTTTTTAATATGACAGTATAACACTAACCATTTAATACATAAATTTCTGGCTTAATTTAAATGGAACACCCTGTATCTGTTGGGTCTGTTAAACGTGGGAATTTGTTACCTTTCAGTTGGTATTAGGGTTGCCTATATCTAACTCTGATAGTTTTCGAGAAATTTTAAATTAGTTGTTTAATATTCAATGATTTGCTGACCTATGACATGATGATACTCTGATGGAAAGTTTAAAAATTTAAAGTTTGTTATTTTGACAGTAAGTGCTTTGTTGTATGATTGATTATTAATAAATTAAAGGTTTCTTAAATTAGAATTTTATTAAGGGTATGTACACTATTATTGGGCATACAGATACAATAAGCTTCAAAATTATAAAAAAATAACTACAAAAAAGAAGAATGTGTTCAAAGTGACGCCCATTTTGTTGGATACAAATTTCAACTCTTTTAAAAAAGTTATTGTTCACTTTCTTTAACATTTCTGGTGTTACTGTTTGAAACGCTCTCCTTAACCTATCCTTCATGTTCTCAGGAGTGTCTGTATTGTAGAAAATATTTTTTATGTAACCCCAAAGAAAATAGTCTAATGGGGTCAAGCATGGGGATCTTGCCGGCCAAAGATAAGGACCCCCTCGCCCAATCCATTTTTGTGGAAAAATATTGTTTAGGTAACGCCGGACAATTACACTGTAATGAACAGACGCACCATCTAACTGCAGCCACATTTTTTGTCTTGTAGCTAGTGAAACGACATCAGTTCGTTAAAGATTTACGGAATTTTCTTCCAGTTAGCGTTCCATTAAAAAAATAAGGCCCTATTATGTGGGTTCTAACGATTCCTGCCCATACATTTAATGACCAACGATGTTGATGATCAACACTTCGGAAGTAATGCGGATTTTCGTCGTTATAGTAATGAAAATTATGTATGTTTACTAAACCGTTTTTATGAAACGTAGCTTCATCCGTAAACAGAACAAAATCAAAAAATCTTCAGACCCTGTCACTTTGTCCATAACCCATAAACAAAACTCAATACGAGTCCTTATCAAATAGTTGCTGGTGCATTTGAATATGGTAGGGATGAAATTTGTGTTTTTTAATTATCCTAGCGACACTTCTCTTGCTTATATCTACTTGCTCACTAATACATATTTGACTAGTATGTGGATTCTCAACAAGCGCACCCATTACTTCAAATTCTGAATCATCTGTAATTGCAGATTTTCGTCTAGAATTTTTTGTATATTGCACGCTTTCAGTAGTTTTGAATACTTGCAGTAGTCTTTTAAAAACATTTCTGTTAGGATAATCTCTATTTGGATACTTTTGAGCGTATAATCTACTTGCTAAAAAACAGTTCTCCTGACACTCGCCAATAATTAAGATCATATCTATTCTTTCTTCGTTAGAGTACTTTTTCATGTTTAACCAGGGATTAATAACTTAATAATACATCAACACTATACAAATACAATACACAAATACACACTATACAAATTTATAAATTTATTTGACAGATGGAATGGTATTAAAATAATATCTATTTGAATGACATTTCATAGATAACTAGATGCCAAATAAGCGAATAATATTAAAAACCAAATACAGTACACAGCCACCCACTTCAGAGGACATGAAGAATAGGATCTTTCCATCGGAGTATCATCATGTCATTGAATATTAAAAAACAAATTTAAAATTTCTCGAAAACTATCAGAGTTAGATATAGGCAACCCTAATACCAACTGTTTGGTAATACATTCCCACGTTTAACAGACCCAACAGACACAGGGTGTTCCATTTAAAATAAGCCAGAAATGTATGTATTAAATGGTTAGTGTTATACTGTCATATTAAAAACACCCTGTATATTGTAGCATACCAGTAAATATTGGAAACAGAATGTTAAAAGCTGTTAGTGAGATAGTGTAAAGCAAATGTGGTTATTCGTTTTTATTTTGAAGTTATTGTATTTTTTCGGAGGGTATACAAATTATGTAAATTCGATTTATCCTGGAAACTGAACTAGATAGGTATAGGAAAATGTTAATGAACTTATTTTTAATAGTACAATTCAAAAATGTGATAAAATACGGCACGCTTCTTTAGAGCACCTGTATATTCCAAAATATTTTTAAATTATAGTCCTAAGTAATCTACTTAATTCTACGTCTAATTTTATTTGCCATCAAGACACCAGAGAATAGTTCATTCATAGTGCCCCACCCTGTATATATATATATATATATATATAATGGATATTTTTGTGGGGATGTGGCAATAAGACTCCAGAGTGAATTCTTTCAGATATTTATTCCCGAGCTTTCGAATGATTTTCATTCATTATCAAGGGCTATAAATAATTGGTCAATGTTATCATTAATAATAATTAAATGAAATAATGAATACTTACATAAAATCTATAGCGAATTTTGGAATAGTTGTAAATTTTTATAATAAACTCTTTTAAACATAATTCAATGAAAAACTCAAAAAACAATATGACAATAAACAAAATATTTGATCTTGAACTACTACAATTTTTATTTTTTTATCATAAAATTGAAGATTGTTATGAATCTTCTGTTCTTTTTTCATAATCTAAAAGATATGCATATATAACACTAAGGTTATTTAAATCAGTTTTTTTATTTATTACATAATTTTGTTCTGCAATATATGTTGTTTCCAAAAAAAGGCGTTTTCTATAATTCCTTTCTATTGCTAAGACTTTGGCAGATTGATAATCCATAGAATGGCCTTCATAAAACACGTGTTCCGCTAAAGCACATCTATCAGGATATAATCTACTGTCACTTTTATGAGAGGCGATTCGATTGGTTAGCGATCTTTTACTGTGACCAATGTATTTCTTATTACAGATATTGCTAACCAATCGAATCGCCTCTCATAAAAGTGACAGTAGATTATATCCTGATAGATGTGCTTTAGCGGAACACGTGTTTTATGAAGGCCATTCTATGGATTATCAATCTGCCAAAGTCTTAGCAATAGAAAGTAATTATAGAAAACGCCTTTTTTTGGAAACAACATATATTGCAGAACAAAATTATGTAATAAATAAAAAAACTGATTTAAATAACCTTAGTGTTATCTATGCATATCTTTTAGATTATGAAAAAAGAACAGAAGATTCATAACAATCTTCAATTTTATGATAAAAAAATAAAAATTGTAGTAGTTCATGATCAAATATTTTGTTTATTGTCATATTGTTTTTTGAGTTTTTCATTGAATTATGTTTAAAAGAGTTTATTATAAAAATTTACAACTATTCCAAAATTCGCTATAGATTTTATGTATTTTCATTTAATTATTATTAATGATAACATTGACCAATTATTTATAGCCCTTGATAATGAATGAAAATCATTCGAAAGCTCGGGAATAAATATCTGAAATAATTTACTCTGGAGTCTTATTGCCACATCCCCACAAAAATATCCATTACAAATAAGTTGGCAAATATCTTTTTTCAAATTAAATATATATATATATATATATATATATATATATATATGTATATATTTTTTCTATGCTATCAATAACAACACAGAACTTAAAGAAAATCTATTTATATTTTGAATTTTTAACCAAATGATAGAAGGAAATGTATTAAACTAACTAAAGATAATGTAAACATACGAATTCGTTACGAGAAAGCTACTGTGTGAGTGAAACGCGTCATGTAGTTGAAATTGAAGATTAGTTCAAATATAATGAAGTTTTAAACAAATTATATTGTTTTATTTCATCGTTATATTTATTTATTTATTTAAACGGAAAACCCCCCCTACAAAATACAATAGCATACAATATGGTTATGTTTACATTTAACTAAGTAACAGTAACACAACATGATAATATCATAACAAGCATATATATATATATATATATATATATATATATATATATATATAGACTTGGAATGAGCCATTAAAAACAACATTCAATCTAACCTCTCCATTTAAAAATTCTAGAGATCTGTCTATGAAGGAATGTCTACCAGCGCTCTCTGCGGCATTGTAACTTATTTTCCATATATACATATATATATATATATATATATATATTTTGGAAAAATTTTTCTTGGGATTGTAGGTTCCTAGTTAAACAAATCAAATGGTTTTTTTAGCTTTAATTAACATTTTTGTTTTTGTAACGTTTCGGACATATCTTGTCCTTCATCAGACATAATTCTACAAATAGATGACACAAAATTAACAATTTATACACTACATATGTCTATCCTAAAAATAACTTACCATAAAACAAGAGCTTGGCGAGCGCATGTTAAAATATGTTAAAATACACGAAAACAATCATTTTCATTAAAAACATTTATTATCAATATAAAACCCACATACAACTGCCAGTACACTACATTATATTATGACAATAATTACTTCTTAAAAAGAACAAAAAATTTTATTGTTAGTAAATAGAACTAGTTCTTTTTTTTGTATTGTATTCAGTAATTGTGATGGAACAAGGTTTTTAATACACACCAATTTTTGTCTTTGAAATTTTTTACTGATGTTATTGTGGTATAAGGATTTAGAAATATTACAGGATGTCATTTCATTTATAGACAATGCACCGGAAAAGACATCTATTTGATTAAATTAACATATATTTTTGATAAATTATTTGTGTCAGATTTAGCATTGATAGAATATGGGTTTTTTTGGATTTCTATCATTTCGTAGAATTCTCTTTTTTTTTGGTGGCTTTCAATTCTCAATATTTTTGTGCTGTCATAGTCAAATGTATGTTTGTGTTCAGAACTATGATTTGTCAGCGCTGTTCTGTTTTTTTTGTCATACTTGTGGCCATTTAGGCGGTTTTTTAGATATTGACTTGTCTGTCCAATATATACACCTTTACAGTCTTTTGCAAGGGATCTCATAGATGACATTGCTTTTTTTTTCTTTGGGAATTTTTGATTTTAGTTTACTAAAATTTGATTTTAAAAGATTATGTCCCTTGTGAGACACTGTTATGTTGTGATCTTTGAAAATGCTTCCAATTTTTTCTGAAAGTCCCGAAACGAATGGTAAAGAGAGATATTTTTTTTGGTGTAAATTGTGTGAAATATTTTTATGTTGAGTTTGGTTGTAAAAGAGGTATATACGGTTTTTAAAAATTGTATTAATTAATTTACACCAAAAAAAATATCTCTCTTTACCATACGTTTCGGGACTTTCAGAAAAAATTGGAAGCATTTTCAAAGATCACAACATAACAGTGTCTCACAAGGTGACATAATCTTTTAAAATCAAATTTTAGTAAACTAAAATCAAAAATTCACAAAGAAAAAAAAAGCAATGTCATCTATGAGATCCCTTGCAAAGACTGTAAAGGTGTATATATTGGACAGACAAGTCAATATCTAAAAAACCGCCTAAATGGCCACAAGTATGACAAAAAAAACAGAACAGCGCTGACAAATCATAGTTCTGAACACAAACATACATTTGACTATGACAGCACAAAAATATTGAGAATTGAAAGCCACCAAAAAAAAGAGAATTCTATGAAATGATAGAAATCCAAAAAAACCCATATTCTATCAATGCTAAATCTGACACAAATAATTTATCAAAAATTTATGTTAATTTAATCAAATAGATGCCTTTTCCGGTGCATTGTCTATAAATGAAATGACATCCTGTAATATTTCTAAATCCTTATACCATAATAACAGTAAAAAATTTCAAAGACAAAAATTGGTGTGTATTAAAAACCTTGTTCCATCACAATTACTGAATACAATACAAAAAAAAGAACTAGTTCTATTTACTAACAATAAAAATTTTTGTTCCTTTTAAGAAGTAATTATTGTCATAATATAATGTAGTGTACTGGCAGTTGTATGTGGGTTTTATATTGATACTAAATGTTTTTAATGAAAATGATTGTTTTCGTGTATTTTAACATATTTTAACATGCGCTCGCCAAGCTCTTGTTTTATGGTAAGTTATTTTTAGGATAGACATATGTAGTGTATAAATTGTTAATTTTGTGTCATCTATTTGTAGAATTATGTCTGATGAAGGACACGATATGTCCGAAACGTTACAAAAACAAAAATGTTAATTAAAGCCAAAAAAACCATTTGATTTGTTTAACTAGGAACCTACAATCCCAAGAAAAATTTTTCCAAAAAAATATATAATGAAATAAGGTTCAAGAAAAAAACAAAACTAAATATATATATATATATATATATATACATATATATATATATATATATAATAAGCAACGAATAAATTAGTGGGTATTGCACGCAAATAGAAGAAGGGGCTACTGAAAAGAGTGGTAACCGCAGACATGCATGTTTGTAGCTCATTAGCCGTCATCGGTACGGTACAACCAAGAAAATATGTGAAACATGAGAGCAAAGGTGTTGAATGAAACATGAGAAAATATAACAGAATTCAGCAGGATAGTCAAACACAACATTTGTGTCAGTAATATTAGAAGATCTCGAATATTCGAGACAACAACCAACATAGACACGGAGGTGCATATAACACTCCCGTCTGAAACTTCCGACCCATCTTTTCTTGGTTGTACCGTACCGATGACGGCTAATGAGCTAGAAACATGCATGTCTGCGGTTACCACTCTTTTCAGTAGCCCCTTCTTCTATTTGCGTGCAATACCCACTAATTTATTCGTTGCTTATTGTTCATATGTCACGCACTATTCGTACATCTTGTTATTATTTCATTAATCTGGGTCGGAAGTTTCAGACGGGAGTGTTATATGCACCTCCGTGTCTATGTTGGTTGTTGTCTCGAATATTCGAGATCTTCTAATATTACTGACACAAATGTTGTGTTTGACTATCCTGCTGAATTCTGTTATATTTTCTCATGTTTCATTCAACACCTTTGCTCTCATGTTTCACATCTTTTCTTGGTTGTACCGTACCGATGACGGCTAATGAGCTAGAAACATGCATGTCTGCGGTTACCACTCTTTTCAGTAGCCCCTTCTTCTATTTGCGTGCAATACCCACTAATTTATTCGTTGCTTATTGTTCATATGTCACGCACTATTCGTACATCTTGTTATTATTTCATTAATCTGGGTCGGAAGTTTCAGACGGGAGTGTTATATGCACCTCCGTGTCTATGTTGGTTGTTGTCTCGAATATTCGAGATCTTCTAATATTACTGACACAAATGTTGTGTTTGACTATCCTGCCGAATTCTGTTATATTTTCTCATGTTTCATTCAACACCTTTGCTCTCATGTTTCACATCTTTTCTTGGTTGTACCGTACCGATGACGGCTAATGAGCTAGAAACATGCATGTCTGCGGTTACCACTCTTTTCAGTAGCCCCTTCTTCTATTTGCGTGCAATACCCACTAATTTATTCGTTGCTTATTGTTCATATGTCACGCACTATTCGTACATCTTGTTATTATTTCATTAATCTGGGTCGGAAGTTTCAGACGGGAGTGTTATATGCACCTCCGTGTCTATGTTGGTTGTTGTCTCGAATATTCGAGATCTTCTAATATTACTGACACAAATGTTGTGTTTGACTATCCTGCTGGATTCTGTTATATTTTCTCATGTTTCATTCAACACCTTTGCTCTCATGTTTCACATCTTTTCTTGGTTGTACCGTACCGATGACGGCTAATGAGCTAGAAACATGCATGTCAGCGGTTACCACTCTTTTCAGTAGCCCCTTCTTCTATTCGCGTGCAATACCCACTAATTTATTCGTTGCTTATTGTTCATATGTCACGCACTATTCGTACATCTTGTTATATTTATATATATATATATATATATATATATATATATATATATATATATATGTTATATTCACAAATTCACATTAAACTTTTTAAAAACAATTTTTATTGAGTTACACAGTTTTATGTTATATAAAAAAGAAATAATAGGTTGAAATTATAATTGTAACTAACTATTTTACATAAAGGCAAAGAATTTATAGAATTTGTTAAATCAACGTCAGCGTTTATTTTCATGGAGAATTCGATGTAGCGTCGCTCCCATGAAAGTGCAGAAATAATTATTTTTCTGTAACATAATATTTGTGTTACTTAATGTGTTTATTTCATAAAAACGCAACGTAGCATCGTTCTCATAAAAATACGGAAATCGTAATCTGATGTTTGACATTGCGTAACATTACTTAAACATAAGCGTTTTTTCCTATATAACAACTCCCCCCTTAATTAAAATTGTTGTTTAATAAACAACAATTTTGAGAATAAAAACCAAAATACATAAAATATAAAATAGACAATACAATATATACAGAGATTTCAAGATTAAAAGGAAAATACGCAAAATACAAAAAATAAAAATATAAGGGTATACATTAAACCATGAAATTGTCAATTTTCGATTTCCATTTCCTCAGAGGCTTCGGTGTCAAGTTTGGGTCTTCTTTTTGGCAGAATGTTATGAATTTTGATAAAAACATCATTTGGTTGGTCCCGAACAGGCTTTCCTGGCGATTTGTTGAATTTAATATTTCTACACTTATAACAGGTGTAGAGGACGATTAAGGCAACGATGAGTGAGATCGTAGTATATGTGAACCACGAAATATTTTTCTCAACAAACGGTTTGTTTATGAGTTCATCCAAACTTTTTGAGTATTGGTCCAGTTTGTGTTTTGTCACTTGCAGATCATTCAAGTTAATGTTATTAAGATCTAGTGGTTCTATTTTGGGTACTTCTACTTTGTTTGGAATGTCTAGACAACAGTAGTAATCAACCATTACGGGATGAAGTACATGAGGAATGTTTATAGTTTTTCTGGTACTAGCTTGTATTTTAGTAATGCCAACAAAAGCGGAACATCCTGAGTATAGCTGTAAAATAGAATTTTCATTTACGGTTAATGTTTTCGTTTTTGTGTCTGGAAGACTTATGGTCACGTGTACCGGTTCGGAAATCGACACTAGCCACACGTTTTCTTCGAGTTTTTGCACATTATAACCTTGTCCGTTGACTACCGCACTTTTACAATTCGCAGGAAATGTCTTATATTGTCTTAGCAAACGGGCTTCACATATCGCATTATCGTCTATAGGGTACGCGTAAACATCGCGACACAACTTTTGATGCGTAGATAACTGTTTACACTTTTGTGAATCGTGGATTGGAATGTAGGATAAAGAATCATCATCTCGCGCTAAATATTTTTGTGAAAATGATAAAATGTGGTGAAATCCAGTTCTATTATCATAAATTGGTATTGGGTATAGGTGGAATAAAGTAAATACTTGTGGTTCAATCAAAGGTATTTTAAGAACGAAAACAAGATCTGAATTTGTTTGATATGCTTCGAGATCGATTATTTCCAAATACTGTGAAATTTCAGAATATTTTATTGGTAGCGGTAAACCTTTCCTTACTGTATTTTCTGATATTTTCTTAAGAGCAGTGATCAAATTTTCTGGTTCAATAATAGAAGTATGAATTATTTGAAGCTGTGCAAAAGTGATAGAGTTTAGAATAATATTAATAGTATTTTCAAGATACGAATAACTCTCCATTAGTTGTTCGCAAATTTCAAAGAAATTTAATTTGGCTTCGATAAGCGCAATTTCGTTTGTTGATTGTCGAATGGTGGTTTCAATTTTTTCTATATCTGAATTAAATATTTTCTCATTTAATTTTAATTGTCCTATGGTACTGTTGAGATTTGTTATGACTGAGCTTGTGATTGACATTTGATTTTTTAATAAGTTTTCTATCTGGTTTTGATCAGTTTTTAGTTTATTAATGCAGTCCATATAATATTCACCGTCAGACGCATCGAGATTTCCGGTTATTGATTTAAATATGGTGCCAATACCATTAATTAACCCTCGTTTTTGTCTTTTAACATCGAAAGATATTTCACTAAATTTATCGCCAATATATTTTGTAATTTGTTGCAATAATGCCAAATGTGATTTTACTTCGGATCGGAAGGACTTCATACTGGAGTAGTTTGAAGTAAAGGTATTTTGAATTATGTCAAGAATTCTATTATTTCTTTCAAAAGTTTGTTTAAAAGCTGATATATTTTTATGCACTAATAAAGTCCATTCGTCGTTCGAAAGCATTATTTTGGTTTCATCGTGGTAGTAGATTCCAACTGTATTGTTTATGGGTTCGATTTTATATTGATATGTTGCTGTTCCGATCAGCAGCAGAAACCTGAAAATAAGTTAATTTTCAACATAGGGTTTCATAAGATCGAAATTTATTTTTGATTTGTTATTTGTTTCTAAATTCAATACTGTTGCGGAATTTCTGTGTATCTCTAGTATTTCGAAAGGGCCATTAAACTTATTTTCTAACTTGTTTTTTATTTGAGTTTCTTTTACGTAAATTTTGTCACCTACTTCATAATTTGGTTTGTTTTCGGAGACATGTTTGTCAAATCGGTCTCTAGCTTTTTCTTTTTGCTTTATGGTTTTTTCTCTCGCTATTTTATAATAATAGGATATGCGGTTATTTAGATCTCTAATATATTTAGTAATTAATTCTTGTTCATTGTATAATTTTTCGGGAGGTCTACTGGACGTGTGTCCAAATGCAAGTTCGTATGGTGTGAATCCGTGTGTTTTGTTTATAGAGTGATTATAAGCGATAATAGCAAATGGTAAAATACTGAAGGGGTGTTCATTGGGGTGGTCTGCTAAATGTAATCGAATCATTTCTAACAGAGTAGCATGTAATCTTTCTAGAGATCCGTTACTTTGCGGATGACCGACACTTGAATATGTTAACTTAATATCGAACATATTACAAAGGTCTTTCATTAACGCATTATTGAATTCGCGACCGGCATCGCAATGAATGCGAAGTGGTGCACCAAAATGCTGAAAATAAGCTAATAATGAAGTGACAACGGATTTGGCACTTTTATCTTCAAGCGTATATGCTTGAGAAAATTTTGTTAGTTCGTCTCTTATTGTAAGAGCGTAATTCTTTTGAGGTACCTCTAAAATATCAATATTAATACGTTCAAAAGGTGTTTTAGGCGTTTCAGTTATAACGAGGGGACTGTCCAAATTTTTGCGACATATTTTTGTCTCTTGGCATGCCCGGCATGACTTAATATAATTTTCGACATCTCGATTGAGGCCGGCCCAATTATATTTTTGTCGTATTCGCCTAATAGTTTCATTAATTCCGCGGTGAAGGTGGCTTTTGCCATTATGGAATTGATCTAAGATGATAGGTATTTGATTTTGTTCTGGCTCTTTAGTAATATTTTGACAAATAGTGAATTTTACGTCAACTTCCGAAAGTAGAAATGATAGTGTTTCTAGTATTGGTAGGTCAGGATTATTTTCGATAAAATATTTTTCTGAAGGTTTAAATAAATCTCGATTTCTGTAAATTGCAACAAATAAGTATTCACTAATACTGTCTGGATCCCATGGTATAGCAATAATAAGGTATTTTCTATTTTTGACAGTTTTACTGCTAAGTACATTAATTTTTGCATAAGAAAAGTCGGGGTTTTCCTCAAATATATCCTCAATTATTTTTTCATGAAAATCTTGTAAATTGTTTTGTTGAAAAAAGGTTAAAATGTTTTTATTTTGTTTGTCTAGTAGATGATTATTGGAATATTCTATTTTAGAATAGTCAATCAGTGATTTTGTTTTATAAAGTTCCTCGAAAGACAAAAATTCTTCTGCAGCGGCATCCCAGTCAATTTCAGGTTTATTTTCAGTTTGTTGGGATGGCCCTGCATCTTCAAGAGCGGGATAAATTGGGTACGGTAAATATTTAAAGTTTCCTAATTTTGAACGAAATGAATCAAAGTCATTTATGTGGTTAATTTTTATTCGAGAAAGGGCATCGGCATTTTTATTGGATTTGCCAGATTTGAATTCAATTTGATAGTCGTATTCCTCTAATTTGAGGCGCCATCGTGCTAGACGACTACCGGGGTCTTTTATAGAGAATAACCAATTAAGTGGACGGTGGTCAGTTATAAGGGTAAATTTTCGGCCATATAAATAGGGTCTAAAGTGTTTAACTGTCCACACAATTGCCAAAAGTTCTCTCTCTATCGTAGAGTATTTGGTTTCTGCTTTGCACAATGTCCTAGACGCATAGGCTATCGGTAAATCCTTACCTATTGGGCCTTGTGACAAAACCGCACCGATTGCGAAAGCATTTTTTAATTCTTGGAATGACTTTTGACATTCGGAGTCAAAATTAAATGGGACATATTTTTGTAAAAGTTTTGTCATTGGTTTGGAAATTTTAGCGAAGTTCGGTATAAATCTTCTGTAGTAACCAGCGAGTCCCAAAAAGGATTTTATTTCCTTTTGGTTCGTAGGTGGAGGAAATTTTTGGACGCATTCAATTTTTGCCGGAAATGGCTTAACGCCATCTTCCGTGATTAAATGTCCAAGGTAGGCGACTTCTTTTCTCAAGAATTCGCACTTGTCTGGCTGAAGTTTTAAGTTAGCTTTTTGAAGTCTCTTGAATACTTCTGTTAAGCGGGTAATATGTTCTTGAATTGTCGGTGAATAGACGATGATGTCGTCCATATAGACAAGACATCGCTCGTTTTGAATTCCAGCAAGGACATTGTCCATGACCCTCTGGAATGTTGAAGGTGCATTTTTTAGACCGTACGGCATTCTGAGGAATTCGAAATGTCCGTTTTCAACTGTGAAGGCGGTCTTTGGTATATCTTCAGCATTATTTCAATTTGAAGAAAGCCTGATGCAAGATCTAGTGTCGTGAAATATTGACACTTACCAAGCTGGTCCAATAAATCTCCAATGTTTGGTAACGGGTATTTGTCGTCTACAGTAACCTCATTCAGTTTTCTGTAGTCTACGACAACACGCCATTTTTGTTTGCCTGATGCGTCGAGCTTCTTGGGCACAACCCACCACACGGGCGACGACCATGGAGAATTGCTGGGTTGTATAATGTTTTGTGAAAGCATTTTATTGATCTGATCTTTCACCTCTTGTTTATGAATTTGGGGATAGCGATATGATTTTACATAAGTGGGCTTAGAATTTTGCGTATCTATGGAATGTTTTATTTCGTTGGTGAAAGTAAGTACGTCTCCTTCTAAATAAAAAATGTCAGAAAAATCATGACAAAGTTGGGAAATTAAGTCTCGTTCTTCTTCATTAAGATGATCAAGTTTTAGTTGATTTTTTAATTCCGATGTTCTATCGGTGCACATTTCTTGGGTAGTTAGTTGAATATTATTTACAGTATTTATTTCATATGGTTCTAAGTTAAGTTTTGAAAATGTTACAGTTTTAGGTATACAATTAACATTTAATACTGAAACAAAAAATTCTCCTTTTTCATTTATTTTAACTAATGCGTTTGGTAGTTTAACTTTCTCTACTTCTTGACCTACCAGTATAGCATCAGTATTAACTAAATCGCATTTTAGTTTAAATATTTGTTCAGTCCTAGGTTCAATGGAAATTGTATTTTTGTAAATTTGTGGAAATTGGTTTCCGATTGAAATATTAGTAGTTTCATTATCTGTTACTTTAAATAATGGTACAATTTTGAAATCAGTAATAAGTTGTTTATTTTTTAGATCAACTATACAATTATAATGTTCTAAAAAATCCATGCCTAATAATCCATCAAAATCAATATCTAAATTACAAATGAATACTATGTGTGGATCGTTAGGTTTAAATGGAATAAGGGTTGATTCGTTAACTCTTATTTTTTGGTTCGTTATACCTTGAATAATTACATTTTCAGGGGATCGATTTCTATAATTTTCGCAAGTTTTGGGTTTGAAAATTGATAATCCAGCACCTGTATCAATTAGAATTTTATAAGTGTTTGTTCTGTCTTTAATATAGTATAAGTTTTTAGAATTTACCGGTAAGGTATTTTTTACATGAACATCTGTTCGAGGCAGTCCGATTCTGGACTGTTTAAACTCATGGTTTGAATTTGTGAACTGAGGTCTGGGATCGACAAATTTGAAGTTTGGTCGTTTAGCGGATCTGGGGGTTTCGTTTGTAAAGGGCCTTGTCGAAAATCCTGATAATAATCATGATTTGGATTTAGGAGGTTATCAGAATCAAAATTATAAACATTTTCATTATTATAATTAAAATTGTCTTGTTCGATATGGCTATAATCGAAAGTTTTGTCTTCATTCGTATTGCAAACTGGTACACCATTATCAGAGTTAGGATCACTATCAGCAGTATAATAGTTTTCCTCTATTTCACTATTAACAGTAGAATAGTCAGGAGCACTGGGGTTAATTTCTTGGTAATATTCTTGATAATCAAGTGAATTATCGGAGGATTGTTCTTGATTTTCATAATAATTTTGACTATCATCCGTATAATAGTCATAACTGTTATGAGAGTGTTTGTTAAAATCAAGATTTCGATTGAAATGAAAAGTTCTTTGTTGATTAAAATTTGTGTTGGGTCGATTTCCCGGTGGTCCTTGAGGTCTAAAACTTGGATTTGGTCTAATTACAGATGGGCGATTTTGATTTTGTTGGTTATTTTGAAATTGTGGCCTTTGTTGAAAATTTTGGCCTGTTTGGTTATGTGAGTTAGGAGTTTGATTTGGTCTAAAGGAACCCTGAGCTAAATTTTGAGATTGTCTTTGACGTGTGAGACACTCATTTATAGTATGTCCTATTCTGTGACAAAAATTACATTGTTTTGGTGAATTTTGGCTAAATCTACGAGTAGGTATATTATTTGTATTACGATTAGTCTGAGGTTTGTGGTTTTCATAGTAAGTTAATTGAAGTTCTCTTCTGATTCGTAAAATAGCTGATAAAACACTTATTGGATTACTAGCTCTAACAATTTGACCAATTTTTGGATCTAGACCGGTTAATAAAGTATTTAAAGTTAATGATTCTATAAGACGTGTTTGTGCTACTTTTTGATCTGTTGTTAAATGCTGTTGTTTACTTATAGCTGAATACATTTTTGCTTCCAGAGTTTGTAATCTCGGAACAAAAATTAAAGGCGATTCGTTTGGTAGTTGTTTCATTCTTTGAAGGTCTTGAATCAACGAATTTAAGTCGCGAGAATCTCCAAAGTGAGTATTTAGTAATGTTTTAATTTCTTCCCAATTTGAAGGGTCGCGTGAATTAACTAATTCAGCGGCTCTTCCTTTAAGTTTGTTTTTAATATGAAGAGTTAAAAGTACTTTTTGGTCGTTGCCGGCCATTCTGTAAGCTGTTTTACAAGTATTTAAGAAAATTTGATTACCGTCATATTCCGGAATTATTGAAAATATTTCGGATAATCTGTAAGGTTCTAGATTCGACGCTTGATCGGTTTGAGCAACTGGAGTATTAGCATTGGCATTAGCGTTTGTTGCACTACGTGTTTCAGGCATTTTGCTTTATATTAAAATGATTGTATTCAAAATAAAGTAAATGATGACAATAGAACTTGGTAAAAATAAAAAATAAATTGCAAAATATTAAATATATATAAAACGAGATGATTCTTACGTAAATATTTTCATTCCTTCCTTGGCAGCTGAAATCCTTATCGGTGAGCTTTGCTACACCTGGTTAGCAGTTTGCGTGTTCCTGGTGCCGGAGAGACCGTCTGCTTCTTGAAGATCTGGAGCTGGTACTTAAAAATTCCTTAAAGGTTTAGGAACCACCACACTTAGTTAGGCAATCCTTGTTCTAAATGTGTTTAGGAATCCTACTGACTGCGCCACTGTTATATTCACAAATTCACATTAAACTTTTTAAAAACAATTTTTATTGAGTTACACAGTTTTATGTTATATAAAAAAGAAATAATAGGTTGAAATTATAATTGTAACAAACTATTTTACATAAAGGCAAAGAATTTATAGAATTTGTTAAATCAACGTCAGCGTTTATTTTCATGGAGAATTCGATGTAGCGTCGCTCCCATGAAAGTGCAGAAATAATTATTTTTCTGTAACATAATATTTGTGTTACTTAATGTGTTTATTTTATAAAAACGCAACGTAGCATCGTTCTCATGAAAATACGGAAATCGTAATCTGATGTTTGACATTGCGTAACATTACTTAAACATAAGCGTTTTTTCCTATATAACATATAACTATATATATATATATATATATATATATATATATATATATATATATATATATATATATATATATATATATATATATATATATATATATACATATATACATATATACATATATACATATATATATATATATATATATATATATATATATATATATATATATATATATGTATATATATAAATGTATATATGTCTATGAAGGAATGTCTACCATAATTAGTTCTGTGAAAACTAATGGAAAATAAGTTACAATGCCGCAGCGCTCTTTGTGGAACTTCAAGATATATTTATATTTCAGGCAGCAAGGATGGACATGATGCAATACCATTTAGTATTTAATTAATGAGAGAAATGTCAAACATAAGCTTTCTTTTATCCAGAGTAAGCAATTTTAGTTCAAATATGAGAATAGCCAGGATCAATGGGATTCAAATTGAATCTATAATTACAATATCTCAAGAATTTGTTTTGTAATCTTTCGAGTAATAACTTATAAATATTATTAATACTGAGGCGTCCAAATAACTGTTCCATATTCCAGTTGAGATCTGACCAACCCAACATAAACAGACCTCGCAGCTTCCAGAGAGAGAGATCACTACAATTCCTCAAAGTAAATCCCAACATCCTTTGAGACCCAACCACCAATTTATTGATATGCTCACCAAAACTTAAGTGGGAGTCAAAAAGTATTCCCAAATCCTTAGCCTATTCTTTATTTATCAGCAATTGACCATCTATTGAATAAGAGAATGGGATCATAGTTTCCTTGTTGCTAATTAGAATATTGTATTTGGGTTCCGAGAATCATATTTGGTTACTGGGTGATTCGAAAGTATTGCTCAGGAATTAAATAGATTCCGATAGAAATTTTGACATCTCGCCGACCCTCTCGGGTTTTGCTAAAATTTCTTTCTGTAGCTGCCGTCCAGCTTTTGTTATTAGAGTATTATATTAAGTTTCCGAGAATTATCCTTGATTACTGGGTGATTCGAAAGTATTGCTCAGAAATTAAGTAAATTCTTGTAGAGATTTCAGCTCCTCGCCGACCTTCTCGGGTTTTGTTGAAATCTCCTGCTTCTTCCGCTGTTTTGAGTTGTTATAGGGTTTTTCGTTTAGTTTCCGAGAATTATTCTTGATTACTGGGTGATTCGAAAGTATTGCTCAGAAATTAAGTAAATTCTGGTAGAGATTTCAGCTCCTCGCCGACCTTCTCGGGTTTTGTTGAAATCTCCTGCTTCTTCCGCTGTTTTTAGTTGTTATAGGGTTTTCGTTTAGTTTCCGAGAATTATTCTTGATTACTGGGTGATTCGAAAGTATTGCTCAGAAATTAAGTAGATTCTGGTAGAGATTTCAGCTCCTGGCCGACCTTCTCGGGTTTTGTTGAAATCTCCTGCTTCTTCCGCTGTTTTGAGTTGTTATAGGGTTTTCGTTTAGTTTCCGAGAATTATCCTTGATTACTGGGTGATTCGAAAGTATTGCTCAGAAATTAAGTAAATTCTGGTAGAGATTTCAGCTCCTCGTCGACCTTCTCGGGTTTTGTTGAAATCTCCTGCTTCTTCCGCTGTTTTGAGTTGTTATAGGGTTTTCGTTTAGTTTCCAAGAATTATTCTTGATTACTGGGTGATTCGAAAGTATTGCTCAGAAATTAAGTAAATTCTAGTAGAGATTTCAGCTCCTCGCCGACCTTCTCGTGTTTTGTTGAAATCTCCTGCTTCTTCCGCTGTTTTGAGTTGTTATAGGGTTTTCGTTTAGTTTCCGAGAATTATTCTTGATTACTGGGTGATTCGAAAGTATTGCTCAGAAATTAAGTAAATTCTGGTAGAGATTTCAGCTCCTCGCCGACCTTCTCGGGTTTTGTTGAAATCTCCTGCTTCTTCCGCTGTTTTGAGTTGCTATAGGGTTTTCGTTTAGTTTCCGAGAATTATTCTTGATTACTGGGTGATTCGAAAGTATTGCTCAGAAATTAAGTAAATTCTGGTAGAGATTTCAGCTCCTCGCCGACCTTCACGGGTTTTGTTGAAATCTCCTGCTTCTTCCGCTGTTTTGAGTTGTTATAGGGTTTCCATTTAATTTCCGAGAATTATTCTTGATTACTGGGTGATTCGAAAGTATTGCTCAGAAATTAAGTAAATTCTGGTAGAGATTTCAGCTCCTCGCCGACCTTCTCGGGTTTTGTTGAAATCTCCTGCTTCTTCCGCTGTTTTAAGTTGTTATAGGGTTTTCGTCTAGTTTCCGAGAATTATTCTCGATTACTGGGTGATTCGAAAGTATTGCTCAGAAATAAATTCTGGTAGAGATTTCAGCTCCTCGCCGACCTTCTCGGGTTTTGGTGAAATCTCCTTCCGTTGTTTTGAGTTGGTTTCGTTTTTTTTCTCTTTCCAAATTTCGTTAAGCCGCCGATTAACCCCTTATGCCCTATTTGGTGTGATATTACATACGATAGTCCGATTATAAACCACTGAGTCCGTATAAAATTAAACTATTCTCCGATTTGCATTGTACAAGAACCATTTGATATTTTTTTTCTCGTTTATATTTTATATGGTGTATATTACTTGTTTAAAAAGGTGATCGCCTGCCTCTTAAGTTTCTTTGTGCCTTTGGGTAAAAGGTCTTATTTATTGTGTTGTGTGATCGGAATTTACTTAGTGTCTTATAGAATAAATACCTTTGTTAAATTATTTGAGTTTCATTCACAACTGATTAAGAGTTCGTCGTTACCGTTTGTTTCATTTAATGCAAGATTGACAGTAGTCATTATCGTATTAGCAGTTCATTTTAAGGTAAGTCCTGCTAACCGTTGAACGATAATACTCTGTAAAGTAAGTCTATCTCTATCTAGTCTCGACCGCGAATTACAGTCCGACCCCTGGAATTTTTCGTACCTCCATCTGCTGCTATCCGGAACCTTCGAAAGGTTTTGGAGTCGAGGGGCCGTGGAGTAAGCCGCGTAAAATAATCTGGCGCCCGAGCATCCGCCGTTTTGGGGTGTCAATTGTGACGCGTCCGGTTACTTAGTCGTCGACCCAAGTAAAGGAGCTGAGGGAAAGCGACGAAGAGGCGACAACCATTCGAAACGTAGATCGAAGAAAACGCAGCGCGTCACAGGTTCTGTAATAATATCGTTGCGTGGTAGTACTGTTCTCCGTTATTGTTTAGCCTGTTTGTTAATGACCCCAAAGATTATATAAAGGAGTGTGAGTTTTTAATGTTCGTTGATGATCTCAAATTATTCTTAGTGGATATTGGTTCAATTCAAAGGGAGCTAGATAATCTGTCTGAACGGTGTCGGATAAACTCGTTGGATTTGAATGTTGAAAAATGCTTCAAGATCTCTTTTAGCAAAAAGGAAACTATGATCCCATTCTCTTATTCAATAGATTGTCAATTGCTGATAAATAAAGAATTGGCTAAGGATTTGGGAATACTTTTTGACTCCCACTTAAGTTTTGGTGAGCATATCAATAAATTGGTGGTTGGGTCTCAAAGGATGTTGGGATTTACTTTGAGGAATTGTAGTGATCTCTCTCTCTCTCTCTGGAAGATGCGAGGTCTGTTTATGTTGGGTTGGTCAGATCTCAACTGGAATATGGAACAGTTATTTGGACGCCTCAGTATTTATAATATTTATAAGTTATTACTCGAAAGATTACAAAACAAATTCTTGAGATATTGTAATTATAGATTTAATTTGAATCCCATTGATCATGGCTATTCTCATATTTTACATGAACTAAAATTGCTTACTCTGGATAAAAGAAAGCTTATGTCTCATTAATTAAATACTAAATGGTATTGCATCATGTCCATCCTTGCTGCCTGAAATATAAATATATCTTGAAGTTCCACAAAGTCAAAACTAGAATGAACAAGCCCTTTTTCAACTGCGGACTCTGTATTTATATTTTCACTAATCGCTTTAAAAAGAAGTCTAGTAAAAAAAACTCAAACATTAAATTACTTTGAACCAAAATTTCTATAGGTATACTGGACGGTCTGAATGTTTTAATCGAATGAAATGAAAATACATATATATATATATATATATATATATATATATATACCGGACGGCCCAAATATTATAAATAAGGAACTTGTAATTAAATTGATTTGTTTAGTAAGGAGGAAGTAGTAGGTTTTAAATACAAATAAATTAAATAAATCACATAATATCGGAACAAATAAAAGTAACTTCGTTACACACCCTCCTTACTTCGATAAAAAAAATGAACAAAAGCGTAGCTTTTGTTCATCTTATTTTTTTTATATATAAACATTTTAAGTGTCTATCCCTCTATCGGATACACTTAATTCTATTTTACGGACATATTTACATAGAATATTCAAGTCCAAATATTCCTAAGCGGCGGCAGAAAACTAAACTCTTCTACAGATACCTCGAGCGGAACAGTTTCTCCTGGGTCCAAATCCTCGAACCGGTGGACAGCGATGTCATCTAGAGTGTCGCTCACGTACGGCTCCGGTGGTGTCAGAAATCTTCTCTGGATAAGTTTGCAAGTCGCACTGAATGCCTACTTCCTGGGTTTTCCGGGGTTGTGGCTGGGAAACAATATGCGCTTGCACGGCTACGGACTTCCTGGGCTCTCTGGTCGGGGTGGTAGGAGGGTTCTCGACAGCTTCTCCCTTACACGGACAATCTCGGGACATTCGTCCAATTTGTCCACATCTTGAACAGAACAGGACTGGTTTTCGCTGGCACCTATCTCGACGGTGACCATGGTTACCACACCTCCAGCACACATCATCAGTGATGGGCACAAATCGGGGTTTTCTCATTCCTTCTAAACGGATCCGGAAAGTAGAAGGATTGTAACGGTTCTCTCTCTGTAGTCTTTGATTGATCTCGGCTGCATCTCTGCTCATCTCGGGTATGGTTGTGAAGGGGTTAAGGAGAACGGAGCTGGTTCGTTGGTCGTCGAGTTCTTCGGGCAGGCTGCTGTCGGTACACAGGCTGATAGTGTCCATAGAGGAGTCGGATTCCATGTTTTGATACGACGGCGAATTCTGGTCGGTATTCATACTGTAATTTAAAATAATTAGGTAACAACTGGCTTTAAATCCTTTATATGCACATGTTTATAACGCTTGCCGTTATTGTCCACCAAATTATAAACTACCGGAGACACGACTTTTACAACTTTATACGGACCGGAATATTTTGGAGCCAGCTTGGCGGCTACATGATCAACAGCGGAGGATAGGGTATGCTCCTTCTTCATTACTTCATCTCCAACGGTGCATTTCCAGTCTCGGCGGCGTAAATTATAGTAACGGCTTTGGCTAGTAAAAGCACTAGACAGGTTCAGACGGACTAAATCGAAGCATTCCTGCAGCTTTCCCATTCGCAGGAGATGCAATTTCGAATCTTCTTCGGCGTGGTCTTCTGATCCATCATCTTCTTTCGGAGTATCTTCGGGGCCATCTTCAGCTTCTTTTCGGACGGATTTCGGTACTTCGGGATCTCTTCCAAAATTTAAAAATGCATGTGAGAATCCCGTAGAATCATGTTTTGCGTTATTGATCGCAAATTTCAAATCGGATAATCGGAGATCCCAATCTCGATGATCCTTTTCACAGTATTGCGCAATCATTGTCTTCAACGTTCGATTGGCTCGTTCCACTGGATTAGCTTGCGGTGTATATGGCGGCGTGAAACGGTGACGGATTCCTAATTCTTTCAACAGCTCCTTAAACAGTTTGCTATCGTATTGCGTGCCATTATCGGTCAGTACGGTACGGGGACATCCAAATATTGTCAAAACTTCATCGTGAAAGGCGGTACTGATGCTACTCGCTGTAGCATTTCTTAACGGTTTGCATTGGACCCACTTGGTAAATCTATCTTGAAACATTACAATATAACAGTATCCCTTTTTACTTCGCGGCAACGGTCCAATGATATCGGAACTAACGGTTTCCCAGGGTTGTCGATTTGCAGTCGGTCGCATTTTCCCTGGCGGTTTTTGTTGCGACGGTTTATATTTCTGATATTGTAGACATCTTCTCACGTATTTGGTGATGTCTCGAAACATTCCAGGCCAATAATACGATCTGGCAATACGGGTTCTAGTCTTAGCGATTCCCAAATGTCCAGCATTTGCAGCATCATGGTTCTCTTCCAGAATACGGATTCTGTGTGGCTTTGCTACGCACAGCTTCCAGGGATCAGATAACTCTGGTTCTCTGAAGTCATTGATATCCCAGAAATGACGGTACAATCGGTCTTCTCGAATACAGTAATCCGGAAACTTCTCCGGATCCTTCAGGACTTCTTCCTTCTTGTTTCGGTACCAAGAACATTCGGCGGTTACATCGGTAAGACAGAGGATAGATGTTGGGTCGGTCTCGGCGGTTATTGGTAGCGGATTTCTGGACAAAGCGTCAGCCACGCGATTTAGAGCACCTTTACGGTACTGTATCTCGAAATAATACTGCTGCAGAAAGACGCTCCATCGAGCTAAACGTCCGGACGGACTAGCTATGGAATGCAATCATCTAAGAGATTGATGATCGGTAACAACCGTGAAATGGTAGCCCTCTAGATAAGGACGCATCTTTTCAATCCCCCAAACTATGGCAAGACATTCTTTTTCAGTGACGGAGTAATTCTTCTCGGCAGGACTCAGTGTGCGACTTGCATATGCTACCACATGCTCATGACCATCCTTCTGTTGGGTAAGAGCGATTCCCAAACCATATTCGGAGGCATCGGTCTGTAGGGTGAACGGTACGGAAAAATCAGGACAACTTAAAACGGGTGCTTCTGACAGAGAGGTTTTAATCTTAGCGAAGGCACTTCCAGCGCTGAGACTTGCGGAGTAATTTCGTTAACGGAGCCACCTTTTCTGAAAATGACGGCACAAATCTCCTATACCAGGAGGCGACTCCCAGAAACCTCCTCAACTCTCGGATATTCCTCGGGGCTTCAAATTTAATTATACTCTCTACCTTTTCTGGATCGGTACGGATTCCATCTCCGGTGACTACGTGGCCTAAGTACTTCATGGACGGTAAACAGAAGTGACATTTCTCCGGATTGAGTTTCAGTCATGCTCCTCGTAATCGACGGAACACCTCGGATAGATTGTCCAAATGTTGTTCAAAAGATTCTCCCAAAACTATGATATCATCCAGATACGCAAAGGCGTAAGGGTCTAAATCTGGACCTATTAGTCGATCAACCAATCTCTGGAACGTGGCAGGTGCGGAGTGTAAACCAAACGGAAGGACCGTGAATTGAAATAATCCACGTCCCGGTGCGGTAAAGGCGGTGGCTCTCAGGAGTTAACGGAACTTGCCAGTACCCACTCTTCAAATCCAAACTGGAAACATATTTGGCTTTTCGCAGTTTATCCAGTATAGCATTGATAAATGGTAGAGGGTAGGCATCCTTCATTGTTACTTCGTTAACTTTGCGGAAGTCGATACAGAAACGGTTCTTTCCATCCTTCTTCTTCACAATCACAATCGGAGAGCTCCACGGACTGGTAGAGGGTTCTCTTCTAGTATTGCGTCTATCTCGGCATTGCACACATCCTGCATTTTTGTATTTTGAGGCCGGTATCTCTGTTTGATCGGTCGGGACTGTAGCAGACGGATTTCGTGCTCCACGAGCGTAGTTGGACCCTGAATTTTCTCAAACATCGGGAGTTCGTGCATCAAGAAAGTATTTAACTTCTCTTTCTGATCTTCAGTTAAGTTCGTTTCTTCACTGGTAGTAATGGTTTCTACCGGACATCCTATATAACCATAATCGGTGTTATCACCTGCATCCTCCAGGGATAACGTAGATCTTCCAAATTTATTATCTTATGTAGTATCTCTCACGTCTACAAGAGATGACGAATAGACTTCGGTATCAGACTGCTCCTTGTCATCCTCTAAACTACCCAGAGAGGACGTAGAGACTTCGGAAACAGATTGCCCCTTGTCAACCCCTAACACCAGGGAAGACGCTGAGGCTTCAGAAACAGATTGCTCTTTGTCAACCCCTAACCCCAGGGAAGACGCAGAGACTTCATAAACGGATTGCTCCTTGTCAACCCCCAACACCAGGGAAGGCGCGGAGACTTTAGAAAAAGGCCGCTCCTTGTCAACCCCTAACACCAGGGAAGACGCAGAGACTTCAGGAACGGATTGCTCCTTGTCAACCCCTAACACCAGGGAAGACGCAGAGACTTCAGAAAAAGGCCGCTCCTTGTCAACCCCTAACACCAGGGAAGACGCAGAGACTTCAGAAAAAGGCTGTCCTTTGTCAACCCCTAACACCAGGGAAGGCGCAGAGACTTCAGACAAAGGCCGCTCCTTGTCAACCCCTAACACCAGGGAGGACGCAGAGACTTCTGAAACGGATTGCTCTTTGTCAACTCCTAACCCCAGGGAAGACACAGAGACTTCAGAAACAGATTGCTCTTTGTCAACCTCTAACACCAGGGAAGACGCAGAGACTTTAGAAACGGATTGCTCCTTGTCAACCCCTAACACCAGGGAAGACGCAGAGACTTTAGAAACGGATTGCTCCTTGTCAACCCCTAACACCAGGGAAGACGCAGAAACTTTAGAAACGGATTGCTCCTTGTCAACCCCTAACACCAGGGAAGACACAGAGACTTCAGAAACAGATTGATTTACTCCAGGAACAGTTTCATTTCTAGAGCAGCGGTCTTCAACAGGGCGATGATTGGTTTCTTCCCTACATATTATCGGGACAGCCGCATCGATTTCTTTCATAGGCGGGTTCACTGTCTTCAATTCTCCAACAGGACTGGCCAATGACGGACGCCTTACTATTTCATTGTTTATGTATATATTTCCAGTTCCTAACTCCAAACGGAAATTATACTTTCGGAGGACATCGTGTCCTAACACTATGTCGGTTATGAGACCAGAGAAATGCTCTAACGAACCCTCCATAGTGACGTCGTTGATCTTCAATTCAAGTTCATAGATATCGGTGATAGCGACTAAATTTCCATTAGCTAAACGGGCCTTCATAGCTTGACGGGCTGTAGTTTGCTTTCTTTGGGAAAATTTCTCAGCTATTTGATCACCAATATATGATTTAGCTGCTCCGGTGTCTAACAATGCTTTAAACTTGCGATTTCCAATTTCGACGACTACGTGCGGTCGGGGATCGTTCATTTCTTCTGGCGGTCCAGTATGAGAGGCAAAGATTTTCGGAAGCTGTGCCGGCCTCTCCTCGGGACAGCTCCGTATTAGTTTTCCTGCCTGTTGCAGGAACAGTCTCTGGAAAATACTCCTTCCTTACGGCAACGAGAACAGAATATCTTCGGGGGGTTTCGACAATTGTTTCGGAAGTGTCCAGACTCACCACAACGGAAACAGGTGAGTTCACGGGAAGATGGTTCAGGCGGATGATGAGAAGTATCAGGCGGCGGACGGCGAAGAGTATCGGTCGGTGACGGTTGGCTGAAACCGGTGACGGGCTCTCTGGATGGACCAGGCATCGAGTTGCGGGACGGTCCATATCTTGATGTATTTACTGGCTGCGGTCGGGTTGGTCCACGGTTCGGTCCACTGGGGTTGGGTACGTTTTGGAGTTCCTTCCTAAGGAGCTCATATTCCCTTACCACTTGACAGAACGTGGGAAAATCTTCAAAGTCTCCTTTTCGGATTTGCAGCCGGTATTCGGGTAAAAGGTTGCGGTACAGCCAGGCTAACTGTTGTTCTGCAGTTAACTTTCCATGCCTTCTCATCAGGGTCTGTAGTTCGGTCATGTACGTTGCAGCGGGTTCATTTCGTCTTTGGAGACGTCTTCCTATCTCGGCTTCTAAATCGACTTCATAGTTGATTGGAAAAAAGAAAATTCTGAATTCAGCTTTGAATTCGTCCCAGGTGGTGAACCTACTTCGGTTGTTGCGGTACCAAGATGCAGGTTCACCTGATAATAATTCTGGCAGCACATGAAGCAAATTGTCTTTCTGAACATTCCTTGCTGAACATATTTCTTCGATCCTTTCTATAAATGAGGCAGGATCTCCTCGGTTTCCAAAAGACACCTTCCAATCGTGTACATTAACGGGCGGGGTTGCCATAGCGGTCGGATAATTTTCAGTATCGTGGCCAGCAGCGGATTGTGGAGAAATAATTTTTCGTCTCAAAAAGTTCACAAGTCTTTTCCGTTTTACTGGAACAATTCCCGCAACGGATAAATTTCTCTTTGCTAGTTGGGTATTCAATTCCTCGTTTTTCAGCAAGTATACCCAACCTACACGATGGTCTTTGGCTTCTTCCACGGAACTTACGGTCGGTACGGACGGGTCGGATAGTGTGTTCTCAGTAGCTTCTTGTTCAAATAGGGTAGTAATGTCCAATTCCTCGGAACTTTCTCTAGGCATCTACTTTTTAACTCTTCCGTACCTCTTTTTAATAGTAGAAGGGATAGTCGAAAACGGTATGGAATAGTACCCGCTACAAAAACAGCCGAAAACGGAACAAAACGGACCCAGCAACAGTACGTAGAAATAAAATCGAAAATGGTTCCTATTCTAACACACAATCAGTCCTCTTTTAACAATACGGTAAAAACGAAAACGGAATAAATATTCCCTGCTCTAATCAACAATACAGAATAATAAATCGGAAACGGTACAACACGGAAAAAAAATCCAAAACGAAATAACACGGAAACAAAAAAAATCCAAAACGAAATACAGCGGTCCTTCTTTAACAAACAATCAGCAGTACGGCGGAAAACAGTGAAAACAGAATAAAATGGTACACTATCAAAACCAAATTATCAATCGGTTTCTTTCAACACTCAGATCCATGTTCAATCACTAATACGGCGGAAAAACAGTCAAAACAGAAAAAGCGTTCAGTTTTCAAAAAAAAATTATCAACAAGTCTCTCTTAAGAATCAAGGTCCCTCTCAACAATCAAGGTCCCTCTCAACAATCAGGTCCCTCTCAACAATCAGGCCCCTCTCAACACTCAAGTCCCTGCTCGGGTGCCAAATTTGTGACGCGCTGCGTTTTCTTCGATCTACGTTTCGAATGGTTGTCTCCTCTTCGCCGCTTCCCCTCAGCTCCTTTACTTGGGTCGACGACTAAGTAACCGGACGCGTCACAATTGACAACCCAAAACGGCGGATGCTCGGGCGCCAGATTATTTTACGTGGTTTACTCCACGGCCCCTCGACTCCAAAACCTTTCGAGGGTTCCGGATAGCAGCAGATGGAGCTACGAAAAATTCCAGGGGTCGGACTGTAATTCGCGGTCGAGACTAGATAGAGATATACTTACTTTATAGAGTATAATCGTTCAACGGTTAGCAGGACTTACCTTAAAATGAACTGCTAATACGATAATGACTACTGTCAATCTTGCATTAAATGAAACAAACGGTAACGACGAACTCTTAATCAGTTGTGAATGAAACTCAAATAATTTCACAAAGGTATTTATTCTATAAGACACTAAGTAAATTCCGATCACACAACACAATAAATAAGACCTTTTACCCAAAGGCACAAAGAAACTTAAGAGGCGGGCGATCACCTTTTTAAACAAGTAATATACACCATATAAAATATAAACGAGAAAAAAATATCAAATGGTTCTTGTACAATGCAAATCGGAAAATAGTTAATTTTATACGGACTCAGTGGTTTATAATCGGACTATCGTATGTAATATCACACCAAATAGGGCATACGGGGTTAATCGGCGGCTTAACGAAATTTGGAAAGAGAAAAAAAACGAAACCAACTCAAAACAACGGAAGGACGATGAGATTTCACCAAAACCCGAGAAGGTCGGCGAGGAGCTGAAATCTCCTCACATGACCAACGTTCAACTTTAGAAACATTTTTTCAAAAGTTACAATTTTTATTTTTTAGAACTGAATATCTTTTTAATAAATACATGGAAAATTATCATTGATGCTGCAAATGGAAGATCATATATGAATTATATGGCAAATGTATGCATAATTTGCCTGTAGATAATATAATGTTTAATCAATTAAAAAAAATAGAATTGCGAGGAGAGGAAAAAGACGAAATTTTCGGTATAAGAGTCTGTCGTCTAGCGCAAAAATATTTAAAAGAGGGCGGAGTCGAGACGTGACATGGCGCGACTGACGAGCAGTCACTCTTGATATCTTTTTAGAAATAGTTGATCCAACAAAAACATACTATATATACTGCCCCGATGATTCATTACTTAATATTGCTTCTAAAGAATGTTCAAAAATCTTAGAACCAAACGTAAAAATCATTAAAACAAATACTTTTCCGAAAGACATAATTCATGAGGAAGAACAAGTCCGATTAATTTCAGATTATCAATCAGAAAATCATAACGGTATCACAGTAACTACGAAACATATAGTCCCTGTATTATTTTACAAAAATCCAAGAATTAGTAATGAATCACGTTAATAATTGCGAATTTGTCTCACCTCAAAATGATAAAACCCTCGAAAAATTCCATTTTCCAGGACACTTACTTCTAAAAGACCTTTCGAAAATCTCATGGACGTTATTCTCTATAGAAAATAAACAACTTCATACAATACTCGATTTATCCTCTAGGTACCTTGAAGCTTACGAAATTAGTGACTCAAATTCTATCACTATACTTAATCAACTCCATCATTATTTTTCTCATCATAACTACCCTTCGCAAATAACCTGCGACAATGCAAGATAATTCACTAGCGAAACCTTTAAAGAATTTATGTCACTCTTTCATATAAAAATTCATTATACAACACCCCAATCTCATACCGGCAATTGTCCGATAGAAAGAGCAAATTCAATTTTAACCGAAAAATTAAGAATCCTCAGACAAAAATCAATAGAAAATATTACCGACTTAGTTACAACTGCTATACTTATATATAATCAATCAATGCTCATCAGTAACAAATTTTACCCCATTTTCACTTCTTTATGGACCATATGAAAATCTAAATCTTCACGAAGTTGATCCCCATAAACAAGCATTCCAAAATTACAACGAATATCGACAATGACAATGAACTAATGGAAAGAAGGTAACTACCATCAATGATAACTGCAAACAAAATTTTAAATAATTGAAAATCTCAAAATGTAACGTCGAACAATGATTGTATTTATTCTTTTAAAAACACACTTGGATAGGGTCCAATAAAACATTTACTCAAGAATGGCCAACTTCAAAGAACCCACAGAAATGCATCACAACAATTTACATCTGGATGATCCTACCAAGCTGCTACTATTGTTTCAAGAACCAAATTTGCTACCTATAGGACTTCATCAAAGCCATTTAGGAATAAGAACAAAAATAATTTTTATTTTATTAATTCTATTTTTGTACCTGTATAGAAAATATTTTAGAAACATCAAAAATCCACAACAATCCCAGGGTGAACCAATCACTATTGAAGCAAAAGCCACGAGGTCGCACCTTTAACAAAGAGGGGAGGAGTCATATGGAGACATTCACATGAATTCATATAAAATTATTGTTAAATTGCTGACAGCACGTTTCCACATTATTGGATTTATAATTTTTAACTTTAATCAGCAAATACGTGGAGACATCCTGTTTACACAATTGTTATAATTTTCTTATCATATTTTATTTTTTTCTGTATTCAGCATTATATTCCATTTTCTTATTTTTTGTTGATTCAAAAAGAGTTCAGTTATAATTATATCACCAACTGTAACTAATCATAAAGTTTAATTAAATATTTTTGAAAAGTATATTTTTTACTTATTAAATTTAACTCGCGGAATTTAATCCAATCCAAAAATGGCTTGATGATATTTGGCTGTCCAAATCAGAAACCAAGACCGAACTACCTATGTATCTTTTCCAGAACTAGAGGTTGTGCTCTAAATCTGATAACCCTAGGTAAAATACACCTTTCCTATAAAAACTACCGTCAAATACCTTGGATTACTGTTAGACAAGAAACTTTTATGGAAGAACTGTATAGACCAAGTAATCAAATAAACTGAAAATTCAATGAATATACTAAGAGCGTTCTGTAATATAAAGTGGGGAGCAGATCCAAATACGGCATTAATATTTTATAAAACAATGGTAAGATCAATTATAACCTATGGAAGTCATCTATACGGAAAAGCAGCTGAAACACACTTAAGCAAAATTGAAGCCCAACGGAATAAACGTCAGAGAATATGCCTAGGATATAACAAATCCACCCCTATAAACATTATACAAGCGGGAGCAATAATACCACCTCTTAAACTAAGAAGACAATTACTCAGAAATATGTTTATTACTAAAATAATAGCAAAGGAAGTATCATATCTCAACAGGTTACAATAATTAACAGTTCAGGTCCTCACCTAAAAATACTGGTACTCGAATAAAAAACAGCTATAGTGGAAAGTCTTATGGAAATATCTAGCTGCCAACACAAGTTACATACAAACGGGAAACTACTAACTTTACATACCCTCCTGAAAATATCTTCTCTCACAAAATACCAACATATTACTTCGAAATTCAAGACGAAATACCAAACCTCACTCAAACAAAATTCAACGAATTCAAAGCAAGCAATACAAGCAATGAAATACATATCGAATTCAGATAAAATAGATATGTAGACAGTAAATGTGCAGTGGACAGATTAAAAAGTATGAACATAAAGAGAACAGTAAACCATATTGAAGCAAACATTTTCAACTTATACCAGGAAATTCACACAAATAACAAAATAGTCATATATGTATGGATAAAAGCTCATGTTGGTATAACTGGTAACGAAACAGCTGATAAATTCGCAAAAGAGAATCAGGAGAAAAACTCCACGATGACATAAAACAATTTAATTTGTTAAAAACTTCATTATATTTGAACTAATGTTCAATTTAAACTAGTTGACGCGTTTCGCTAACACAGTAGCTTTCTCAAAACGAATGAAAGTATAATGAAAAAATGTTTTAATATATACAGTGCATAAATACAGAATACTATTATACTAATATTAACAAAGGCATTGAAGAAAACTACCTGGAAATTCATTCACTACAAACATTCCTAAGCTATCTTCTAGGTAAAAAGGTTTAATAAAGGAGAGTGGTTGATATCTATTTGGTCGTTAAAAAGGTTACCTGAATATTTGTTTATCTCAAGAGCGTCTAAACGATTTAAACTAAAGGATCTACCTTCCACATGTAAAATTTCAAAATTTGGGTCGAAAATGTGTTGGTTTCCTAATAAACGATTTGAATAGTTAGAATCTAATTTTTTTGTCATACCTACGTTTGTGTTCCGAAATTCTAGTTTTAAAAATTCTAAAAGTTCTACAGATATCAATTTTATCACAGTTATCATTACCACATTTTAATTTATAAATTCCTGATTTGTTTAATTTTGAAGATTTAGATTTGTTATTTTTAACTATTCAAATCAATTATTAGAGAACCAACGCATTTTCGACCCAAATTTTGAAATTTTACATGTAGAAGGTCGATCCTTCAGTTTAAATATTTTAGTTCTTGAGATAAACAAAAAAAATGTTCAGGTAACCTTTTTAACGACCAAATAGATATCAATCACTCTCCTTTATTAAACCTTTTTAACTGACGAATAAATGCTGGGTTTCCCCAGTGTTTATTCTATAACTCTCTCTTTAGGCAGCGCTGTCACCAGTGCCGTCAGGCACAAGGGAGAACGAGAAAATTCGTCTCCGAGAAGAAGGATGAGAGAGGCGCTGCGGGCTCGAACGGCAGGGGTTTCTTGGATTTGCCTGGGCTTAAATTATCCACCAGGATCGGGTTGTTTCGACGAATCGTTGCTCCTGTGACGTCAATAGAGGTACCTAAATGATACCTGGGTGCGGTAGGGAATGAAACGGATTCACTAAAAACAATACGCCTCTATATTATCGACAATAACAAAAATTATATAACCCTTAATTAATATTAAACTAGTCAATTTCATTCTCTATATTTACATTTAACCACCCGGTATGAAAATGGCGGCAATTATCCCTGTTTAAAAACTACTGAACGTACCCAGTATGTAATTTTAAATGAGCAACTATTTAAATGAACCCCGAATTTCCTATCTCATAAAGCTGCTTAAATGCAACTTGTAATACTGTGGAACAAAATTGCAATAAACCTCCTCGTATTTTATGAAATTTTATTTCATTTTATTTCATACGACTTATACCGTCGAATTATCTGAGGTGGTGGTTCGCAACTGAAAGTGAAGATGGCGCCAGCTGACTACTTCTCGCAAGTGTGTAACCACACGAGCCAAATAGAAGTTGTCTGAGGGCGGAATCTTCAGTTCAGATTAATGACTCTGAACTAGAAGGCATTACGGCACTCTTGAAGAGAATTAAGAAGGTTGAAACCGGTCAGTGTACAATGCCCTTCTCCTATCGGTTGCGAATCACCACAGATGTCCGTATCGACAAAAGGGTTGATCGACGTCACGTTCATATCGAAGGGGAAGTAATTCAATATTCTGCGTGGTATTAGAAAAGAAAGTAGTTGTTTTTCTCTTCGAAGAACGGTCAGGCTAATATGTCGAAATTATTGAAATTTCGACTAAAATGTAGGTGGAGTAGAAAATAGAAATTCATTTTTCAATATAGAGAGACACCTCATATTTTATGAAATTTTAATTAATTTTATATATTTATATATATATATATATATATATACATGCATATATATATATATATATATATATATATATATATATATATATATATACAGCACAAGAGTGATTGTCGTACTGGCAAAAATAATTGTGCAGATGTGGACCATTTTTTAAAAACAGGACATACGTTCGACTACAATAGTACTAAGATGCTGCAACATGTGGACCGATACAAACATCGATTGTTTCTTGAGATGTATCATATTGCTAGGAACCCTAACGCGATAAACCTAAAATCAGACACTAATGGACTCAGTAATATTTATTGTCAACTTTTAAAATCGTTTTAGAAATTAATTTGTCTTATCACCCTGTAATTTGTTTTAGTGTGTTTCTTGTAAACATTTTTATATCTATACTTTATTGGTTTTATAAAATTATTTTAATTAGTCTTGTCCTAAACCTTTTAATGTCTAGACGTCAGTGAATTCCAGGCTAAAAATCTGTAAGTTCACTATTTGTTATTGTGTGCAATTGTTTAATAAATAAATTTTGTAGTATCTCCTGATGAAGCTACCAAACGGTGGCGAAATATTGAGTATAGGATAATAGTTTCATTTAATTTCACTGACCGCATACCCGATAATTCCATCTCTATATTTAATCAAGTACGGTCGATAAACAACAGAAGCATCTTTTTGCTTTCTATTTACATTTGTGATGGGTTTCGATCAAGCTATTACTGCGACATATGGTTTGAACACTACAAATTTATTGAAACAATGGGCCAATTTTAACATCAAGTTAGCGAAGAATGCCAACCGAAGAATATTCTTATTGCGATGTAGTACTTCTGGAGTATTGCCTAGGCATATTAAGGATAGTGTAAGGAATGTTCAAAATTTGTTATTTGCAGGTAATGATAAGGCAATGATTAATAGAATTAATAACTTCATTTTGAAATTATGCAAAAATACTTTATCTTTAGAAATAAAAATAACATGTAATTACATTTCAACGATCAAACGTAATATTGACAACATCAGATTAGCATTATATATAATCATTCCAATATTTTGATCGATTTTGAGATTAGGTTGGATACAACATTTAAGAGTACTTTTAATAGGGCGAAGCTGAATAATATTGATAAACTCAATGCAATTCTTGATAATGTACTTGAAGAGAGTGCATTATTTATTGATAACGATAAATGGTTCAGAAATATTTCAGATATTGATATTCCAAAGAAAATAGCGGATTTCTTATCTCTAGGCCCAAAATTCAGTTTAACTTCTGATAGTACTAATATTCGATTGGATATTTTTATGGCTGATGTAGAAAGCATCATTGATGGTGTACCTACAGATACAAAAGATATATTAAGGGCACGTGCTACCAATGTTGTAACCAATTTTTTACATAAATCCAATTCAAATGAATCTACTCTTAGTAAAATATTCAAAGAAACCAAACTATTTTCAAAATCTCAGCCACAACTCTATATTTTGCAATCGGATAAAGGTGGTTGTACTGTTGCGATGAACAAAACCGATTATATTGAAAAAACAGAACTTTTATTACAAGATCAAGCAACTTACATAAAACTAAATGAAGATCCTACTACGTCAGTTCAAAGAAACTATAATGAATTCATCAAAAAATTAAAAACTAAAAAGATATCTCCGATGATATTGCTAAAGAATTATTTATTTACAACTCTAGTTTTCCAAAGCTATATTGTTTGCCCAAAATACATAAACCGGATATACCGTTACGTCCAATAGTTTGTTCAGTTAATTGTACTACTTATAAAATATCAAAATATTGGGCAGCTATTTAAAAAAATTCATTTGAGGATCGTACTAACTATAATACAAAAGACACATTTTCCTTTGTTGTTGCTATTAGGGGTTGTAAATTACCAGAAAACTATGTTTTGGTTTCATTGGATGTGGTCTCTTTGTTTACTAACATCCCATTGGATATGATTACCAATATAATTGATAAAAAATGGAGCATGGGCGAACCTCACACTACATTATCTAAATATAGTTTTCTATCATTAATTGCATTTATTTTTGACAACACATACTTTAGTTTTAATAACGAATTCTATAAGCAAATATTTGGTACACCAATGGGGTCTCCTATTAGTCAAATTTTGGCCACAATTGTGTTAGATGAACTACTTGTTAGTATAATTCCAAGTTTGCCTTTTGAAATGCCATTTTTATACAAATACGTTGACGACATAATTTGCGCTGTACCAGTAGATAAGACCGACGTCGTTCTCGAGTTGTTCAATTCTTTTGATCGTCATTTGCAATTTACAATTGAACATGAAATTGACGCTGGTATACCTTTTTTGGATGCCAAAGTTTTAAGATCGGATAGTAATGTAATTTTTCTTGATTGGTATCAAAATCCAACTGCGTCAGGCAGATTTTTAAATTATTACTCTAATCATCCAAAAAGCCAAAAACATAATTCCGTAATAATGATGAGAAAAAGAATATTGCAAATCAGTGATGAAGCATTCGTATCAAAAAACTTGAAAATATTGTTTGATATATTTAAGAACAATGGTTACCCAACAGGCATTTTAAAGAAATTAATATATAACACCGACTTTTATAATGGTCAAGTTGACGAACATAGTGAGCAAACCATAAAATATTATAAACTTCCGTACAATACTAATCTAACTCATTTAATTTTACCTCTGTTTAAAAATTTAACCAATATTAAGATTACCAATTTTAACCTTTTTTCTAAAGTAAAAGACCCAACACCTACTTTATACAACACAAATGTTATTTACAAAATGGATTGCTCACAATGTTAGGGATGTTATGTTGGTCAAACCTCACAATGGCTTAAGCAGCGCATTACCCAGCACAAGAGTGATTGTCGTACTGGCAAAAATAATTGTGCAGTTGTAGACCATTTTTTAAAAACAGGACATACGTTCGACTACAATAGTACTAAGATACTGCAACATGCGGACCGATACAAGCATCGATTGTTTTTTGAGATGTATCATATTGCTAGGAACCCTAACGCGATAAACCTAAAATCAGACACTAATGGACTCAGTAATATTTATAGTCAACTTTTAAAATCGTTTTAGAAATTAATTTGTCTTATCACCCTGTCATTTGTTTTAGTGTTTCTTATCAGTTTTTTGTAAACATTTTTATATCTACACCTTATTGGTTTTTTAAAATTATTTTAATTAGTCTTGTCCTAAACCTTTTAATGTTTAGACGTTACTGAATTCCAGACTCTAAAAATCTGTAAGTTCACTATTTGTTATTGTGTGCAATTGTCTATTAAATAAATTTTGTAGTATCTCCTGATGAAGCTACCAAACGGTGGCGAACTATTGAGTATAGGATAATAGTTTCATTTAATTTTTCTGACCGCATACCCGATAATCCCCTCTCTATATTTAATCAAGTACGGTCGATAAACAACAGAAGCATCTTTTTTCTTTCTATTATATATATATATATATATATATATATATATATATATATATATTGTTGTAAATAGAACATCTACATAACCTATATAGAATCCTGATAAAGGATATAAAATTAAAATTTGTCAATAAAAATAATTTCTAATAAAATAATGTATCAAAAGTAATAAAATACCTGTATAACAATATAACCAAGTACGATCAATGGGTATAATCAAAAGAAAAGTAAATAAATATAAAAAGAAATCATAAACAACGATCAGAAAAATAGTTTCAAATTAATTCTTTATTTTAAGAAAACAACCTTAGACAGAACCTCACAAGTAGACGCAGTTCAATAAATAACATAACGCTGCACGGAATTTTAGACACCCAGAGCATCTGTTTGTATTTAAAAACTAAATAGAATATCATAATAAAATCCACAAAAACTATAATGATTAAACAATAAAAAGACATTTAGAAGTAGTAAAATAGATAGAATAAGATATTTAGATTAGATTAAGATATCATAAAAGTAGATATAGGAAATATAATAATAAATAGGAATCTGTAATTATAGGAAATGTCAATTTGTACAAAATACAACAGTTGAGACAATTATACCAACATAAAAAAGATATTTGAATATCAAATACAAGAATAAAATAAATGATTACCGACATAGTTTATGTGTATAGATGTAACAACATCAAACCTAACAAGAAACAAATTGTATCTATGTATAATATGTAAATATGTAGGTTGAAGAAAATGTAAAATTGATGAAATTGCATTGACCAATCAAAAGATCGCAAATAAACAGTAATATGAAAAAAGACAATAATAATAAGATGTGAGTGAATTAGTCAATGACAATAAGTGTATTATGAATGAAAAACAATAGTTTACAATAAGTTTAAGTTAGAAAAACAATAATAAACAAAGTGGCAGATGAACTTTTAATCGAATTTTCTAGAACAAAATCAGCTTCCGGTGACAAACCATAAAAGGGTTTTATTCGATGTAAAAAGCGGGATTTTGGTAGTCAACCGTCAGTGATTGTATAAGTGAGACGAATATTAAGTCATCCAGTTCTTTTCTTTGTAACAAAAGTATGATTAATCAGTATAAGTGTATATAAATCAATCTATATAAATTTAATTAGAATTAAAACCAAGTGTAACAAAGTTCTGTGAAACTATGGAAAGCAGAGGAGCAACTATCACCAGATAATTACGAGCAAGATATCCATCCATCAAAGGCGGGAAAAACCAATGGAAGCGTCCCCCTGTAAGGCATCATTCCAGCAAAAGGAACAAAAGGTCGGTGGTGTGTTAATTAAATATTTGGTACCAAATAATAACTTTCAAATAACAATTTACAAATAATAATTTCCAAATGATATAGTGAAATTTAAGATTATATATACCTGGCAGTAAAGTTTTTTCTATGTTCGTTAAATGAATATAACATACCAGAAAGAAAAGGTAATAATAAACTCACCATTGTAAAATTGTAGATAAATGTATAATCTCTGTCATGTTGAATTTCGCAAATCGTATATATAAAACTTTCCACTAACAACAGACCACAAAGAATTTCAGTTTTATGTCAATACACAATTATTACCATACACTAAAGTAACATTTAAAAACGTAAATTTTGAATAGATAAAAATTTCAGATGTGTTTCCAAGTTCACGTCCCGAATAAAACTAAAAATTAGTATTTCAAATCATTTCATAATCATCATAGTTAGAAAAAAACCAACAAAAAAGGTTTTGAAGTGGAAACGACTTAACAAAATGCAGGTGGCTACATAATTTTCCAAGAAGTCTAACGCTCACAAAACTAGTCTCTCAAGTTATACAAATGAGCCAGCAGAGTCGTCATAAAGAAAGGAATGAATAATTTCTTTTAAAAATATACAAAAGGTCGTATGTGATGTGGAAATTTAGATATATATAACATAAATCGTTATTTATTTATAACATAAGAATTTAAGAAAATATAAGGGTTAATCATTTATTTTACTCATAATAATAAAATATAGGAGTCCAACTGTATAAAAACGTAAATAATATTTTATATCTGAATCATGTTTTCAATGTTTTAAAAGTTTTTTTCTATTTTTTTTAATAAGTTACATAAATATAAGCCTTTGATAAGTAAGGTTGATTTTATTATAATTTGCCCAGAACCCTACTGAGTGAAGAGCACTAAACAAATAAGAGCAGCCGAGGTAAGAAAAATATAACAGTAAAATAAACTACATGTTTCTAAATAGTATCCTAAGTAAAAGGAATCTTTATTAAAATATATGTGTAATTTGGCGAACCCAATAAGAATCCCAATAGGAAAAGAAGGATTCTAATTATTAATAAAATAATAATAACATTATACAAAATTACACACTCACATATATATAATATATATATATACAGGGTGTCCCGGGACTAATGGGAAAAAAGTCAGGTGCGTATAATATGAACCAAAATAATGTTAGTACTCCATATAAACTTTTTCTATGCAGGCCCTCGTTTTCGAGTTATAGGCCTCCAAAGTTTTAATTTTGAATTTGGTTTTTATTTTTATTTTTTGTACTAGTTATTTGATCTTTATAAAATTTACAGTGAAGCTATAATGTACATGTATGTTTATTTTGGTAAGGTAAACAGATTTACAGTAGTGCCTTGAAGCCAGGGACGGGCTACTCGCAATGGTTAGTGATCCAAAAATTTTGCAGGGACGGCACACCCTGTATGAAATTATCGAAATTCACTTCCCCACACATTAAGCTAACGAAAAGGTACTTTTGTTGGAATTCGATAAAATAAGCCGTTTGGCTAATATTTACAGTTTTATTAATGCACTACGTACCAATTTACGCATTCACCATTTTTAGAAGTACGCAACGAGGTAAAAGTCCTTAATTTAACAGTTATAATGGCAGAATTCACTTTTATTGAGTATGCAGATATGCACTTAATGTATGAACTGGCTTCTCGAAACTGTTTAAAGGCTAGAAGGCTTTATGCAGAACATTTTGCAAACAGAGCATTGTCAGACAGACGAACGTTTGAGCGTGTTGATCTCAGGATACGAGAAACAGGTATGAATAAGTAAATGTAATTTTCCATGATTACAAAATAAAATTTTAGTAAGTTTTTTGCCAAGAAAAGGTGGAGAAGGTCCAGTACGAAGCGTGTTACTGTGGCAGTTGATCAAGACTTGTTAAATGCAGTTGATAATGGACCATCAACGAGTTTACGAAAATTACCAAGAGAACATAACGTCTCGAAATCAGTTGTTCATCGCATCCTAAAAGAACAGCTGTTATATCCTTTTCACATGAAAAAAGTACACAGTACGACAGTGGCTGATTATCCTGCACGACTTGAGTATAGCCAGTGGTTTCTGCGATAACAACAAGCAGACAATACATTTATTAGTAACGTTCTCTTTACGAACGAATCCGGTCAGAGATATTTGGAGTTTTAGCAAAATGAGTTATGGAACCTGTTTGATGAGGTGCTACTACAAACTCGTAGGAATTTATGGTTCATGTCTGATGCATTTCAGTTTAGATCTACGACAGCATTTACACACAAGGTTTCCTAATAGATGGATTGGTCGTGGAGGCCCTATTCTCAATGGCCACCGCGATCAGGAGACGTTAATGCTATGGATTTATTTCTCTAGGGCTATCTCAAAAATAAGGTAGACGCAACAGCTGTGCAAACAAGGCAAGATTTAATAGACATAATTGTGGTACACTGCAATGTTATTAGAAATAATATGGGATTGCTCTTTCAAGTGCAAAGAAACAATCTTCGTAGACTTAGAATATGCGTGGAAGTGGGAGTAGCTCATATTGAACATTTATTAGAATAACGTTAGTTTTTGTTGTTGTTTAGTAATTAGCTTTAGTCTAATGTTTTATTCCTTGTGTTTATTGAGGTTTTCTTAATAGTTTGATAATGTTGTGTTCGTAATTTTAATTAAAAGCAACTAATTACGTTGTTTGCGTACCTATTTCATTCTCATTAAATAAGTTCTTATTGTTTTTATCATCTGCTTTCATCAAATCATTTTTTTGTAGTACTGTATGAAAATGTTGGACATCGTATTAGTAAGTTAGTTAGGTAAATTGGTACGTAGTGCATTAATAAAACTGTAAATATTAGCCAAACGGCTTATTTTATCGAATTCTAACAAGAGTACCTTTTCGTTAGCTTAATGTGTGGGGAAGTGCATTTCGATAATTTCATACAGGGAGTGCCATCCCTGCAAAATTTTTGGATCACTAACCATTGCGAGTAGTTATTTCATTAAACTAGCCAATTCCTTTTTAGTACCTCCTGATAATCCAATATTCACAGTAGATGTCAACGAGATTATTTACTTTTTTGATTCTAGTCACTTAATTGAAGCTACAAGAAATAATTTGAAAAGAGATACACTTTGTTTTGATGACAAACAAACATCCTGGTCATTTTTAAAGTAGTTTTACGGTCAAGACAAACAGGCGTATTATATTAGATAGTACACAAAAATTAACAAACAGGCAAACTTATCCATCGAATTTCGACAAAATGAAAGTACGTCTACCAACTCAAACTCCAAATAATAAGGTAGGAAGTGGTATGAATGTGTATATGAGCTTGGGGGCAGTTCCTAGTATTGGAACCATTAAAGTAATTGAGAAATTTGACAGACTTATTTCATTCCACAAAATCAAGAAACATTAACAAATACAAAAATGAGTTAGTATCAGCAGACCATCAAATACAATTTTTGGGTAAAATGTTGCTTTTTTAAAACATTTAAGATTCAATAAAAAGTGAGGAAGTGTTACTTCCAGAACAAGGATGAAGAAATGCAGAACAAACACAATAAGTAGTTAAAAAAAATTGTAATAAATTGTAATCCAATGATTTTAAATATTTACACTGCACAGAACTAATACAGATTCTCTTGAAAGTTTCTTCGGTAGTATGAAGAAGCAAGGGGGCAATTGTATTAAACCCACTTTTATCCAATTTGAACATATCTTTAGAAAAGTGTTTTGCCAAAAATTTACCATTTCAAATGAAATGTACTGTACTGATGACCTACACAATTTATTAATTAAGTTAAATTCAGCAACTGTTTGCATTATTCCTGAAACTCACCAAGCAGCAGTTCAGAATGTAGCAATATCATTATCAGATTAAGATTACAGGAACAAAGAACTGACAATTTTACATGCGTTCAATTTTGTTTGTGGCTATTTGATGAAGAAAGCATTTTGTCACAGGTGTGAAACGTGCATAGAATTCTCAAAAGAATGTGGAGATCTGGATACAAAGCAGCTATTGACATATTTTGAAAAGTATGATAAGGACAAAAGTATTATTGGAGGCTTTGGGGTTCCAAGTGAACACTTTATAAATTGTATTTGTCAATTGGAAGAAGCATTTACTTTAATGTTTAGTGAAGTGTGCCAAAGTATTTCACATGCGGTTCAGATATTTTAAAACTATTCATTAGATTGAGCATATATAACTGCATGAAATATGAGAATAGGGATATAATAAAAATGGAAAAGTTTCAATTAAAGAGTTATAACTCTTTGGTATATATATACACAATATTAAAAAGCATTTATTTTACAGTAAAATCATACTAGTTACTTTAAAAGTTTACAGTGATACTAACGCCAAGGTTTACTAAGTTTACATAGAGTGCCAAAGATAGAAGAGTGTTGTTAAACCAGCTCACTAGCTGCTGCAAAGACAGAGCTATGATATAATAATAAATGATTTTATCCCATCCTACAGATGGGATAAAATCATTATTTTCGGATGTTCTTTCCGTTTATTATTTTTTTTTATTTTAAAATTGTTGTTGCAATATTTGAGAGAATAAAATATTTTCAATCTAATGAATAATTTAATAACATATTCCAGGGGGAATGAACCACATGGATGATGAAATTCTATTTTTTGCATATTTGAATATATATTATGTGAAATATGTTGCCCTGTCAAAATTTTTTCGAAAGATGAAGTAAACAATTTTTCTAACTAATACATATGAAAATAGAAACTATAGAAACAGGGATTTTGATAACCGAAGAAATAAAAGTACTATGAGTGAAAGTTCATTTTTCTTTAAATTTTGTTACGTTCTCGTTAAATTTTAAGCCCTACCTTATCACAATATAAAGTAAGAATGTTAAATATGCGTTTAATAATATACAGGGAGGACATATAGGTATATCCGCCGTATGTACACTCATGTATTAAACTTACAGATAAATATAAAACATAAAATTGACAACCATTACGAAACACATATACACGCACAGAAAAACGAGACGATAACAATATATATATATATATATATATATATATATATATATATATATATATATATATATTCCACAAATGTTTCATGTTTCACTTGGAGCTCTCAAACTTCCAAAAGTACCAAAATCATTGTTGTATGCCTTAAAATATGTTAACAAATGACCAATGTCTAGATCTCTTACTTCACGAGAATACTGAATGTAGGTATTGCAGCTATGAACATTAATACATTTTTTAATCAAATATCCACATACATAATTAAAAGAATTCTGTATTATTGCTGGTTGTTGGCGGTAACCTGTATCTGGAAGAGATATTGCTTTTAATGAAATTTCAGGTATTGGTTTTTGTGATTGTTTCCTACTTGATTGAATAGATCTTAGATTTAATAATAATTGATCCATGTCATTAATGCAATTCATATTATTTGAATGAAGGTATGTTTAGCAAAATAATTTTTTAAAAGCTCTTTGAAATTGTATGGGAGTTGGATTTATAGAATTACCACCTTGTTGCCTGATAGAACCAAAGAAGCTTTCAAAACAATCCTGATTGATTCTTCTACAGCGTAGATATTTAAAATCGTCCGAGGAAAGTCGACTCCAAAGAATCTTTAAAGAATTTATTGTGATAACACAACAATTTCTGCACTTCGATCTGGCGGTAACATCCACATCTTTTTTATCAAATGTTTTCAATTTTGTAATAAATTCCACCATTTCATCCAAATATTTTAATTGAAAATCTGTGCCTTCAAAAACATTTTTGTAAGGATTGGAATTTCTTAAGTCCACAGAATTGAGCATGTCAAAAAGCTTATCAAACTTTTCAATAAATTCTATGGTCCCTATGGCACTTGTAGGAAGTATTCCTAAACTTATATATGTATTCATTGAACTTGCCACGGTATTGCTTAATACCTGAGTTGCAAGTTTAACACGCATTTTTTCAAAACTTGTTGGATACATATGAGAGTTTCTAAGTTTTGGTGCACATCTGAAAGACTGTTTTTTGTCATATTCATAAAAAGATTTTACAAATGTCCAGGACGTTTTCTTATCATCAAAAGAAAAAACATTGTTTATTAAATTATTTCTAAATGCTTTAATTAAGTGACAAGGATCAAATATGTATACAATATTTTTATTATTTATTTGAAATTCTGGATTATTTTTAGAAACTCCAAGAAGTTTGCTTAGTTTAACAAAATTAGATCCCATGTCACTTACTAAACAATCCACAATCAAACCACAGTCAAACAATTTGCATATGCATTTTGTTACGACAGGTAGTAATTTTTCGGCGTCCAATTCAGAATCAACAAAAAAGTAAGAAATTGGTAACTTCCAATTGGTATACAGTCCTCTTACCATAATGACCAAAGCATGTTTTGCCACCAAGCTTCCTTTGTTCCAGTTCCAAAATCACATAAACCAATTATCTCATCTTTTCCAGTATCAAAGTACAAAAAAGATTTTAAAGACATCTCATCAATAATTATACTACAATGTTTGTCTTCTGGTAACATTGTGTTTGTTTTCATTTTTATTGCTTAAAAAACTTCTTCATTACCTAAACCTGCTTGAGAAACTAAACCCTTGGTCATGTTTTGCAAAGTTCTTGGAGTTGGTAGACTTATTATTTTTCTAAGAAATCTGTATGCTCTAGGTCCTAAAAAATAAAAAGTGAGGGCAATCTTCTTTAATTCATCAGAATAACGTCTGCCACGTGATTTTCTGTTTTTCAAATTAATTTGGGTTTTGACAATGTCTACCAATGGTTTGGTCAAAAAATGATCATACATATCTCTAAAGAGTTTAGGGCTATATTTTGGTGTTGCCTCCACATTACATGTTTTCTTGAATAACTTTTTCTTTATTGTTTTCAATTTAAACCTTAACTTTCCTTTCGTAGTGTGCCAAAGGTCATGCTTTGTGGTGTTTGAGTTGAAGCTGAGGGATATTGTAAATGTATGGGTTCCTCCATCTCAATAAGAATTTTAGAAGATCTAGTATCTGAAACAAAAAAGGAAAACAGAGGAAGACTATATGCACAGGATTTATTATAGACAATGTGTTGTTCTATTCATCCATCACATTTTCCAGTGTCTATTTTCTGAAGACCAGCAGGAACATTTTCGTACATTGATAGCAAGTCAACTTTGAACGAATAACCGAACATTTTTCCATTTTAGCAAAACCATAAAAAAGACTATTGTATAAGAAAAACAAAACAGATAGGCTAAATGCAATCTAATTATAAGAAAGTCATCTATTTGGATACATATTATCTACAAGAGCTGAATCTAAACGATGATTATATTTACCAAGAGATGGAGAAGCATCACGAATATGACCTGTGGCGGCTTCAGACGAATGTCCCACTTGCTCAAACGGCATGGTATCTGTAATTATAAAAATAATTGTAATACACAAATAAACAAAATGCCAATAAGGTATTAATGAATCCTGTTGAAAAGTTATAATTAATTCTGCACTAAGGTGGCAAAAATAAGTATCAATAACAACTGATTGTAATATTTACTTAAATTTAATATTTACCAGACTGAATAGCTATTTTTGTTGGTGGATCGCTCAATATAACATGGCCCTTGCGTTTTAACCATGGGAATATTGTAGGTAAAGCTTGAAGACATAGGTATATTTTACGTCCCCTTTTGGAAGTAAATTTATCCTCAAAGTGGAGTTGACATAACTTATAATTGTTATGTAAAGAGTCTAGGGTTTTTTCAAAGAAATCTCCACGGTTACATGCATCCAACCATAACTGTGCTCTAAAATGTAAATAAAGCTAAGTAAGTATATTTATATTTTTATTTATCATATGTGTATAAAAGAAATAAACTACTACCAATTTATATTGAATATTGTGTATTATTATTCAACATATTCAAGCTGAACTCATCAGCAGTGACGCTTATTGTAGTGTATTCATTGATTGTATTATTATCATTATTATTTATGTTAACAAAGACACAGAGACAGAGGAATGTTAACACTCAAAACATAGATTCACGCAACTTCCAATGTATAGGTGCAATGGAAGAATAACATATTTAAAAAAAGAAATATATATCTATAATTTATTGCATATAGAAACAATTCCTCTTACCTTACAGGATCTTTAGGAAATCTAAGCATAGTTGTTCTGTCTCCATCTCTTGAATGACACCCACGAACTGCACAAGTTCTTGGCGCCATAACTGATATAATAGTTTTTTAAACAATTAAAAACACAAACAAAATATATATGTTATATTGTAAATAAGGAAAAACCGTACAGCAAAGAATATTCTTTGTTAAACATGTAAACCAAAGAATACTGTTGGTGTAGGTGTATTCTTTGATGTAAACAATAAAATCACATGACATTGGCAGCTAACTGACTCTGACTCAGACATGCGCACTTAGAAAATGAATTCTAAAATTGCACAAGCTTCGCTTCTTGTTGTTTGTGTATTCTTTGATATAATTACGGATAGACATCAAATTGAAAAACATTATAATTATGAAGGAAAAACTTCTGTTAAACAAAATTATTACTACAAACTAACTTACTTAAATTGAATATTCTTATACATAGAAAACTATTCGTGGTGAAATTTGGCCAAATTAGTTATGTGTGTCTGAGTTTTTTTTAAAATGGTTAACCATATAAATTTATTTATACACTAACCTGTTCACAACACTTGAAAGTTTCTTTGTTCACTCTGCTCCTGTTCTCCCCTGGAATGAAACTGGACTCTCTTCAACTCGTGGAAACAAACTCTATTGTTTGTATAGCAGGTAAGTCGAGATAATTTATTAAATTGTTCGTTAAATTTGACTTAGAATGTTTCTATGATGATAATAAATGTTTTTTATCTAGTATTTAAGACTGTAATGTGGTCACTTCATTAAAGTTTACGCATAGCGTCCCTTCTCAAATTTCAATTATCTGTATTTTTTCACAAATAATTACTATTTACTGATAATTTCTGCTATAAATGTTTCTAAGGTTATAATTTAGCCTTTGTATTAGGTTTTGACTTTAATATCAAATAATTTCCACATATTTTTAATTAAATTTTAGAAAAAATTTCTTACATGTCCATTTGCTTTCACACCACTCAACACACCGTTTGTTTTTTCCATCAACAAAACTTTTGTTGCTAGCTTTGTTATTTTCCAACAAAACACTAACAAGTTACTAGATATATCATAGTCTTTTTTATTTAATGTTTAATATTTAATTTAATTGTCTTTCTCTTATTCCTATTGTTATTAACTGTTTATGTAAAATTTCAAAATAATTCCTTACACCTATTTACATGTGAAATATTTCCAAAAATATACCTTATATTTATATACAATGATTATATTTATCCAACTTTAAATTTAAATATCAATGAGATTCGGTGTTGAACCTTTGTACAGTACAGTTGTGCGCTCCGAAACGATTAAGTAGTTAAAAAGTAATTAGTGAATATTTCAAAGTGAACCAAAACAAGCAAGTAAGAATATCAGGTTAACTTTTTATTAAAACATTAGTAAAACAACACAATAACTAGAAGTGAATCTGAATTTAATATCAGATATAAATAATAGAAAATACTTCGCCAGATCCGTATTAAGGAAAACCTAAATGATACTTAAAAATGGATGACAACATATCTCAAATAGGGTGTACACCCACTAATAACACAACCCAACAACCCAAAACATATTCCTCAGTAGCAAACCAACAAACCAGAACAAACAATTTCCCATCCAGAAATCAAGCTATACTATTCGACGCAATCGAAAACATTAGGCTAGAAGACTACCTAAAGGCACTATGCCAAACAATACAACCAGATAACATAATTTTTTGCTCAAAGCTATCTAACAACAGAATATGTATTTATTTGGCAAATGAAAATTTAGTGAACACATTCATCAACAATCACGGTAAAATCCAAATAAACCAACAAATACTACAGGCACGTCGACTAGTCACTCCTAGTCAAAGATTAATATTATCCAATGTTTGTCCCTCTATCCCCCACTCAGTCCTTGAATATAAACTTAAAAATCTAGGGATTAATCCTCTTTCACCCTTATCTTTCTTGCGAATAGGAATCTCAGACCCCGCATTTCAACATATCCTAAGTTTTAGAAGACAAATATTTATATCTCCATTCAATAACCAGTCCCTTCCCGATTCATTTTTAATCACATATGAGCAAACCTCATATAGGATATTTTTGTCCATTGATAATCAAGAATGCTTACAATGTAAACAAACTACTCATACAACAAAAAACTGCCCAAATAGAGCAATCACTTCAACTCACTTTAACCCATCAACAGAATCATCACCAGAAAATCCAGCCGACAATCAAACTGAAGAAGAAACAAACAACATTTCACAATATCAACAGGATCAATCAAATAACCAAAACTCAGAACAAATTTCCGAACCTCAAACAATGAATACCCAAGTAGTTAAACACACCGAAAATAGTAAAGACAGCACATCGACTGTCAACAGAAATTAAATCGAAACAACCAAACCACAAAATAAAGGAACATCAACAGAACGTTCCCCATCACCTACAACAACTGAACACCTACCTACATTTGTAAAACCAACAAATAGTGAAAAGAAAATAAAACAAGCAGAAAACAAAAAAACAAAAAAATCAATAGGAGAAATGTTAAGTCACACTAAAGCGCTTTTCAAGAATACAGATATCAATTATCCTCTAACCTATGAAGAACTTATAGATTTTTTTGAAAATTGTGAAGGGTGTACAGATCCTCTCAGTATCGTGAAAATGTACACCGTAGAAATAACGGAAGTCACAGACCTACTTACCACAATATACCCCTATTTAAAGGATAAAAAAATGAAGATGAGATGCACTCGAATTAAAAATAAAATTCTCAAACAGATACACCCTGAATACCAAACAGAACTGGACACAGATACCTCTATTGAAACCTATTAATCTTGTTTACCTTCACTTCCTTAATTCAGTGGAATATAAATGGGTACTATACCCACCTAGAAAACCCATGCTAATATGCCTACAAGAAACCAATTTCAAAAACAATAGAATCCATAATCTAAAAAATTATAATTGTTTCTCTAAAAATCGAGAAAATGCAAGAATAGCCAGTGGAGGTGTAGCAACATATATTAGAAATACAATAGATGCAACATCAATTCATCTAAAAACTACTATTGAAGCAGTCACCGTTAGAGTGAAAGATACAATGACCTTTTCATTGTGCAACATATACAGAAGAACTCACTGAGCTGCTGAGCCAAATTCCAGCTCCTCAGATAATAGTGGGAGACTTTAATGCCCACAACTATATCTGGGGCTCTACTAAGCAGACACCTTTTGGAAAAAAAATGGAAAATCTATTAGAAAAGTACAATCTTAACTTCCTAAATGACGGCCAAAAAACCAGACATGACATAAGAACTGGTGAAGATTCAGCAATAGACCTAACAATATGTCACCCATCTCTCTCATAAATACTAAATTGGGATGTATCAACGTATTTATACGATAGTGACCACTATCCCATAATAATTAGCAGCGAACCGGAAAATACACCGGACTCAATAACAAAATGGAAAATAAAATCAGCAAATTGGAACGAATTCCAAGAATTTATACAAGAAAATCTCCACGAGTTAAAGGAAAATGCGGATATTGATCAAGAAGTACACTTTATCACGGAATTAATAACGCAATCAGCAGATAAACATATTGGACGGTACGAACACAACAACAAACACCAAACGGTTCCCTGGTGGAACTTGGACTGCAAAGAGGCTGTGAAGAAATCGAAAGAAGCTTTTAACAGATTCAAAAGAAGCAAGACAGAACAAAATTCAATTGAATTCAAACGATTGAGATCCAAAGCCAGATACACAATAAAAAAAGCGAAACGGGAATCATGGAAAGAGTATGTTTCAACAATAAACAGCTCAACTCCAATGTCCACTATATGGGAAAAAGCCAAAAGGATATCCAAACCAAAACAATCCAATACAATAACCTTTCTGGAGATAAATAACACTATTTATAAAAACCGAAATGAAATAACAAACATCTTATCAAGTGAATATCAAAAAAACTCAAGCAACTCAAACTACACACCAGATTTCTTGAATCATAAAAACAAAGCAGAGCAGCAAGAAATTGACTATAATAATAATAACCAGCAAACGAACAGTTTGAACTATGCAATAACCATTGACGAACTTGAAAATTTACTCCAAAACTCTAATAACTCCAGCCCAGGTCCTGATAATATTCCACTCATTTTTCTAAGAAATCTAAGGAAACAAACCAAAGAACATTTACTAAAGATATATAACCTAATCTTAACAAAGAAAGTATATCCCAGAGCATGGACAATTTCCATTATAATTCCCATTCCTAAGGCAAATAAAGCGAAATCAGATCCAGAAACATATAGACCAATTTCACTCACCTGTAGCATGGGAAAAGTTCTTGAGAAGATAATTAATAACAGACTTTTATGGCACCTAGAATCAGAAAAACTAATTATACCCGAACAGTGTGGTTTCCGTAAAAATCGCTCCACGTTAGACAATCTTATCGATCTAGAATCTGAGATCCATGAGGCCTTTGCAATAAAGCAGCACTGCATCGGAGTATTTTTTGATATTCGTAAAGCCTACGATACAGTCTGGAAATACTCAATAATCAAAACTCTTTACGACTGGTCAATACGGGGTAACATATTGAAATATATATCGAACTTTCTAGATCAACGACAGTACCAAGTACGAGTAGATGGCGTATACTCACAGCTGAACACCCAAGAAAACGGCATTCCACAAGGGTCAAATCTCAGCACGACATTATTTCTCATAGCAATAAATTCAATTATAGCAAACTGCAAATCACCCGTGAAATGCAGACTATATGCAGATGACCTGGTTATCTATTGCAGAGGGAAAAATATGACTACAATACATAAAACCATCGAACAAACAATAGCTACAATAGAGGATTGGTCAAAAACAAGTGGACTGCGTTTCAGCACGACAAAAACCAAAGCTTTATGTTTCTCGAAAAGGACTCAACCACAACTTAAAAACTTGTACCTTTATGGACAGAAAATAGAATATGTGAGAGAAATAAGTTTTCTAGGAATGATACTCGACCAAAAGCTGACATGGAAATTACACATTCTGACATTGAAGAAAAAATGCCAACCTGGAATTAATTTACTCAGATCGCTAGCATTCAAAAACTGGGGCGCAGACTACTCAAGTTTACTGCACATCTATAACTCATTGATCAGATCAAAACTTGACTACGGAGCGATTGTCTATAACTCTGCCAACAAAAGCCTTCTTCAGTCAGTGGAAGTTATACCAAACACAGCTCTTCGCATCTGTTTGGGTGCCCATCGTACAAGTCCTATCCAAAGCTTACATTGGGAGACTGGAGAGTTACCGCTTTCTTACCGATGAGAATATCTAAGCATCTCTTATGCTGTCTCTGTAATATCAAACAAAAGAAATCCAGTAGCCCACAACGTCTAATCTGATCGTTTTAAAGCCAAATTTTTATTCAGCTCAACTACTCCTCCTTTCTATCACAGAGTCAAAACATATTTAAACAAAATAAATTCGCATTTCCAAAATATTTATGACGTCCCATCAATAAATTAGGACCCGGGGGTTTTCGAGGCCGCTGATCACGAATATAATGTTCAAATTGACCTCCGAACACCTGGTGCACCAGAACCTGACCCTAAACGTCATCTCCGGGAGTTTTCCTGACACAATCAAAGAAGGTCAACCAAAAATAATTTCGGGGGGTTTTTTGGCCCGCTGAATCCAAATCTGGCATCGGCGAGCACCCCACTGGCACCTGGTGCACCAAAACCCGAGCTAGAACGTCGTCTCCGAGAGTTTTCTTGAGAAGACTGCCAAAACCTACCCGAAAATCATAAGAGGGCAGTTCTGTGGGGCGGTGGTCCCGAATTTCACGCCGAAAACAACTCCCCGGATACCTGGTGCACCAGAACCTGGCCCTAAACGTCATCTCCGGGAGTTTTCCAGACACAATCAAAGAAGGTCAATCAAGAATCATTCTGGGGAGTTTTTTGGCCCCCTGAATCCAAATCTGGCATCGGCGAGCACCTCACAGAACTATTTGTTATTAATATTAAATATATCTCGTGGCAACATGAATGCTCCAACGTGTTTCTCCTGACTGTGGATGCCGGCAGCTGCTCGATCTACGCTTCATTAGAAAGTGAAAGGCCCGCTCGGCATGCTTCGGAGATCTTAGGGGGAGGGGGGGGAATTATTCTTGTTGTTCCTGTAGCACTGGAACAACTCTTTCGAGGGCCCTACGCCAGAGTTACACATTAATAAATGTGTCAAATTATGAGACGGTTTTTGGTGAGTTTGTTGGGGTCGTGTCTGTACAACTCTCGGAGATGACGTTTAGGGTCGGGTTCTGGTGCACCAGGTATTCGGTGAGTTGTTTTCGGCGTGAAATTCGGGACCACCGCCTCACAGAACTGCCCTCTTATGATTTTCGGGTAGGTTTTGGCAGTCTTCTCAAGAAAACTCTCGGAGATGACGTTCTAGCCCGGGTTTCGGTGCACCAGGTGCCAGTGGGGTGCTCGCCGATGCCAGATTTGGATTCAGCGGGCCAAAAAACCCTCCAGAATGATTCTTGATTGACCTTCTCTGATTGTGTCAGGAAAACTCCCGGAGATGACGTTTAGGGTCAGGTTCTGGTGCACCAGGTGTTCGGGTCAACTTGAACATTATACTCGTGATCAGCGGCCTCGAAAACCCCCGAGTACCCGATCCGGGCGAGTTCTGACCCTTATTTATCAGATTTGAAAATCCTCCAAAAGGGCTCCCAGATAATGCATTTTTCGCGCGCAATTTGGCCTGCAGCGATGCAATTTTCGATCTCCGGGGAAAGTCTACCCAGACACATTCCGAGATAATCGTTTTGGAAGAGAATGCAGAAAACCGCATCCCGATCCGACCTGTGGCACCAAATTGATAGGTGTTCGCAGGCGTTGACGCGACTAAAGAGCCTTAAATAAATACGGTAGCATTTATAAGGTATACACAGATGCTTCTAAAAACCAATATGAAATTGGGGCTGCCTTCTACTCCGAGGACTTTTCGAAATCCTACATACTCCCACCCTACACATCTATTCATTCAGCTGAATTATTCGCCATCTTAGAAGCACTCAAGAAAATCCAGAAAATCAAGCATAAAAATGTTCTTTTAATATCTGACTCTCAAAGTTCACTAACAGCACTTCGTCAACTGTACTCTAATCACCCTATAGCCATACTGATCAAGAAACAGCTACAGAATTGCAGAAACAGCAGCATACATATTAAATTCATGTGGGTCCCATCCCATACTGGAATAGAAGGGAATGAGAGAGTAGATCAAATAGAAAAAAATGCATTCACCAATCAACAATCAGAAAGGAACGATTTTACCGTACATACTGATTTGAAAGCGTTCTACAAGAGCAAAATCTACGATAAATGGCAGGAAGAAGCAAGACATAACCAACACAAATCATATGAAGTCACTACAAATTCTCACGGCTGGAACTGTAAAAACATAAATAGAAGAGAACAAGTGATCCTTTCTCGTATTCGAATCGGTCATACGCGCATCACACACGACTACTTACTAGCAGGAAAAAATAAACCAATGTGCGAAATGTGTAACAGTGAGTTAACCGTGAAACACCTGGTAATCGAATGTGCGAAATACGACAAGGAACGGAAAAAGAATCAACTACCACTATCACTAAAAAAACTATTACAAGAAAAGCAAGAAACTAAAAAACTTTCAAACTACCTAAAAGACTGCAAATTAAGTAGCAAAATATAGAGACTATAACCAAGCTACAATAAGTGAACTTCCATCATTTTAACTCGCTAATAACCCTACGTGGTTGATGCGATTGATATATAAAAAAAAATATCAATGAATTCACAATCATTACCTCCTTAAAATCTTTCATAATGCCTTCCAATAAATTTCTTATATTTGATTCAATAATGATCTCATATAAATTTGGCCTATTATTTAATACAGTTACATTTTTCCAGACATCCAATATGCTTTGAAAATAATCAATAATTCAGAACCTAAATACTTCTGTGGTTGAATATATTTCTGATATCTTTATTCTATGCTACATGACAAGAAGTTTGTATTGTATTTCAGTTTCATTTCAACAACTGTGATAACTTGTCTTTATATTAGTATCAAATATCCTGTTTACTATTGTCTAATAATAACTTTATGTTCTTTTCAGATTCATTTTGATATTCTAAATAAAATATATAAGTCATAATCTGTGCTGCTAATACGAAAATGATTTTATAATTTACCAAGGAAATGAATTAAGATTTATGACTCACAATGTTTACATTCTGAAATTTTAAGGTAACTACTTTCAATATTACTGGTGTATTTATATAGTTATAAGGATAATTGATATCATAGGTGTTTGATTTGATATGAGATATATTTCTTACTTATTATTACACGCAGATATGATAATTCTATCTGTCTGAAGAAAGTAATCTCTATTTGTTATTTTACAAAGTTACAAATTTCATATATTCGTGTCTTATTCTCTTCAATATTTGCTACGATAAGTTCAAATCCCTTTAATATTTAGTACCTGGATATATTAATTCATAACTGTTTATACCGTTTTCGGTTAGAATTTCGAATGGAACCTCTAAATATGGCTGCAACTTTTTTAACAAACGTTATTGTACCTGTTAGGTACTCTAAAATGTTTTATTAACACCAAATCACCTTTGTCAAATGTCGTAGGTTTAGTTTGTTTTCTTAACATTTTGTTTTTTGTATTTCTCAGCATTTTTGCTTAATTTTTCCTAACAAAAGTAATTAGGATAGTCCTCATTATGGACAGTTTATACTGTTCCAAATTCCCCCTCAATCCTTCGTAAAAATTTTATGAATTTAACAATTTTTCCAAAGGATTGACATCCCTATTATATAATTTATTTTATCTTTAGACTTTATCTGTGTAACTATTTTGTCAAATAACAATAACAATTTTAACATAAATACTTATCATATAATGATAGTTTATAGATGTAGCTAGTAATACTGGTGTAATTGATTAATATTGAACACTCCTCGTGTCTTTCCTGTTTCTGGATGTTTCAACACATAGCTATTGATTCCATTTTCGGTATCAATAACATAAGGTCCCTCATATAAGCATTCTAGCTTTTTACACTTATTAAACTTGTAATTTGCAACATTCGATGCTTTGAGTAAAACTAAATCTCCTTTATTAAAAATCTTTTTACACCGATGTTTTTTCAACATTTTTTTCTTGTATCGTTCAGCCTTTTGTTGCTCCTTTATTATGGCTACTTTAATGATTTCCTCATAATTTGTATTTGAATTCCATGGTCTAGTGGGATTTTCCCCTTTAAATAAACTTATAGGACTAATTCCTGTATTTAAATTAGGTAGATTATTCATAAATTCTTCTACCTCTGGTAATTTATTTTCCAATTCTCTGTGATCATACCCAATTAATAACCTTAGATGTTTTATGACTTCTTTAATACTACGTTCAGCTAAATTACTTTGAGGATGTCTGATACTAGTATAAGTAAAATTAATATTATTTTTCTTAAACCAATTTTGTAACTGTACACTGCGAAAATAAGCATTGTCTAAGATACAATTCTCAAAATGTCCATGATTTTGTTTAAAAGCTTCTAATAAATTTTTAACAACTGTTTTGTTTGTTTTGGCACAGGGATGTATTGAAACAAATTTTGAAAAAACGTCCACGATTACAAAAATGTGAAGACTTCCATGGAAACTTGGAATTAAATTAGATATGAAATCTACTGCGATAATTTCTAGTGGTTTTTTCGTCAAAATTGTTTTAGGTAAGTTGACATTATGAAAATTCCTTTCTTTGTTAAATTGACATGCTTTGCAGACTCTAATCTGTGATTTAATTAGTAATAGGTCATTTTTGCAATAATAATTCTTTCTAAATAGCAAGTGTGTTCTTCGAACACCAGGATGTTTAAAACTTACATGTAGGTTATCTATGATTTTTGTTGCTAAATTTTGAGTAATTAAATACAGTTCTACCCCATTTATAATTTTGTAATAAATGTTGTCTGTACTCAATGCTATATTTTTTTCTTTCTCTGTAAGATGTACTTGATTTTCCTGAATAAAATCTAATGAAAATAACCCATTATTATGTTTTAAACTGTTTAACCCAATTCTATGTTGTTGACCTAGTTTTAAATCTTCCCCATCCATCCTTGTTAGCGCATCTGCTACTATATTATCTCGTCCAGGCACGTGTTTAATTGTGAAAGAATACTCTTGGAGTAGAAGACCCCAACGATAAATTCTGGAGTTGTTATATTTATTTTCCAAAATTGTTACCAAAGCTTGGTTATCCGTTTCAATTTCAAAATGTCCACCCAAAAGGAAATATCGAAGTTTATTTACACAGAAAATGATACTTAACAGTTCCAATTCGCTAATACCATAGTTCCTTTCTGCTTGTCGTGTCATTCTTGACACAAAGGAAATTGGTACTTCTATTCCGTTCTGCTTCTGTATTAATACTCCAGCTATATTTTGAATTGACGCATCTGTTTTCAATTTAAACGGTCTGGTAAAAACGGGATGATAAATTTTAACTTTTTCGCAGAAAAGTTTCTTAATAGAGTTAAATGCATCTTCTTGATAAGTTGTCCATTTCCATGGAACATTCTTTTTTAACAATTGAACTAAAGGTATTTCTTTCTCAGATAGATTTGGTACCATCCGTTTAAAATAATTGAGAGTACCTAAGAAACCACGCAAAGTTTTCAAATTACTAGGACGCTTATATTCTCTAATTAATTTTATTCTTTCTGGGTCCATTTCAATTCCGGATGAAGTTAACTTAAAACCTAAATTAATGACTTCAGTCTTAAAGAAAGAACACTTGGAAATATTAAGTTTCAAACCTGCTGAATCAAGATCCCTCAAAACTAATTCAAGATGTTTGTAATGTTATTTTTCATTTTCTGAAAATATGAGGATATCGTCTACATAGTGAATTGAATACATTTCATGTTTGCCAAGAATTTTGTTAAGTGCCTTAAGCAATGCACTGCTTGCACTCTGTACCCCAAATGGAACAACATTAAAATGATACACCCTTCCATTTATTTTAAAACCAACTAGATGACGACTATTGGGATGTAAAGATATGAGCCAAAAGCTATGTTTGAGATCCAACTTTGAGAATACCTTAGCATTGGTAATTCTTCCTAGAATAGCCTCTACACTTAAACGTGCCTCGAATTCTGGATACGTGCACTTATTCAATACTCTAGAATCTAAACAAATTCTTACTGTATTATCGGCCTTTTTTACGATAACTACCGGATTAATGTATGGTGTAGTACTATAACTAATAATGTTATCTCTGAGTAAAGTCTGTAGAGCTTCGTTAACATCATGTAAATATTTATATGGTATTGGGTAACTTTTTGGTTTAAATGATTTCATATCCTTAGCTTTTATTTCATGAACGTAATTTTCTGCAACTCTAGCTTTCTCATTTATCAGACCTATAAACTTTCCTACTAACAATTCTACCTTAAATTTCCATCTTTTTTCACAATCAAATTCGAAACTCTTTAATTCCACTCCATATTTAGCATCTTTGGCTTTAATTCCTACATCTGTACAATCTCTCTCTATATAACCTATCTCAATATAATTACATTTCCCTATATTTCCTACATTATAATTCTCTTTATTCTTAATTATTTCATCTTTTTCATAAATATTCCCCCACTCAGATGGAAATTCTCTATTTCGAGCTACTCTATTGTCAGTATCATTATTCAATTTATTCCAATCATCATAGTCACGCTCATTACTAATCCCTTCTATAATACTAATAATATTTTTATCACTCAAATAATTACCACCTTTCCTCAACATGAAATCAATTTTATATTCATCACCTATTGTTAACATTTTATTTTTGTAATCAATAATGAATTTGTTCTTACTCATCTCGTCGTTACCTATAAGTACTTCACATTCTAAATGATGAACTATCAGTAAATTCATTTGTAATTCTATCGAACCTATCTTAATTTTTACTACTATAGATTTTTGTCATTAATCCCGATTAAATTAATTTTTGGCATTTTAATAATATTACTTTTTAAATCACAAAACTTTGCAATACATTTTTCAGAAATTAAAGAGGCTGTAGAACCCGTATCTAAGATAATTTGTATACTACGATCACAAATTTTTCCTGTTATAATTATTAAACCTTCTTCCTTTTGTTCTAGGTGTTGCTGGCTTATATCGAAATCAAGAAATTCACGAGGGTGCATGAAATTACACCTAGCTACATCTTCATACACCCACTTTAAAAATGTCCTGACATGACTGAACAGGTTGTGAAACTTCCCTGTTCTCACTTCTGGATCGGGAATTGGCAAGTGTCGTGTTTATGAGATTAATACGTCTATTAGATTCACCTATGTTTCGAGTAGTTTCACCTCTTTCATCATTGCTACCTCTATTATTATCATTTCTATTATTTGAACTGTGCTGATTTCTTTGGTTAAAAGTATTTCTATTTTCTGCACTATAATTACCACGATTGTAATCATTGTATCTTGGAAAATCGTTATTATTATTATAATACTCCCTATTATTTCCTTGGTTTCCAAATCTATTAAAATTCCTATTCCCATTCCCCCTATTATTTCCTTGGTTTTCAAACCTGTTAAAGTTCATATTCTCTCTATTTTAGATAAATATGTATAGGTAGAGTTATACCCGGGAATTGGGATTAATTTAATCATACGGGATTGTAGTTTAATATTAAATATATATGTCTAGCTGTATATGAGGATTTGGAGAGATTATTTTATTATATATATTTTTTGTATAATGTGGAGGTTCTTACATTATTTTTCCTATCACCTCTACTCCAAAAATTTCCCCCTCTGGAAGTGTAACAATCGTGGACGTGTGACCGAGACGAGGAGGACAAACCCTGTCCTGGCAAAGGAAGATTCATCCGTTTTAAGACCAGGCGAACCTAGCAAAAACCAATCGGACGGGATTGCCTTACACGCTCAGCTGCGCACTGGAGGCAGAATTTGGTGGAATCGAAGGTAGGGATACTTTTTGGCATTTTGATCAAGTTATCTTACATATCTGGGATTAAAGATTACAAGTGAACAAGGGTCTAGATTTTATTAAAGGTCTAATTTATTACAATAGGTATATTGTTTGATTTAATAGATATACTATCATGTGCTTTAAGAAGACTATCCACAACAGCAGTAGAGCTTAGATAGACGCATATGCGGTTGTTTGAGATTTTAGAGGCAAGTGTTACATTTTTGGGGGTGACAATTTCTCCTAGAGCTTTTATATACTCAAAGATGGTGGTATTGACTATGGCATGCATGATGATTACTTGTTCTCTTTTAGGTGAGGGAGGTTTTGTTTGAGCGGCAGCAACGTAACACTGCAACATTTGGTGAGTTTTGAGAAACGAAGGTTGGTGTTGATTGGAATTGATTATTATTATTCAATTTGCAAGTGACCCTGGATACCCAAATCAATTTGGAGTAAAAAGGAACACAAGGGTCCCTGAAGGATCCTTGGTAATATTTAGTAGGAAATAATAGATATCTGACTTGATGCTACGCCACTAGTAGAATTAAATGTCCTCAATAGTTGATACTTTTGGAATTAGTTATGTTTAATTGTTCATAATGTCAATCACAAGTTTTGTAAAAATTCACAATATATAGAAAAACTCGTATTTTGATTTAAAGTTAACGATCTATTAAGTACTGATAAGCGATGTGTACTCGTCGGCTACCAGAATAGGAATAACTATTGATATTTAATTATCAGAAATTCTATAAATATGAAAATGTTGAACAAATTCTGAGCCTTTCAAATATAGTACATGGCTAATGCATAAAGATAATGGAAATAAGTAGAATTCCCAAATTATTGAATAGACATATTTCCAACACTTTGTTTACTTTAGAAATTCATATTATGTTACATATTTATCACTTGTTATAAAAACGGTTTTAGCAGGATGCATTTTTAAATTTAACTATTTTAAAATATGATTTATTCAGACAAAAATTGGAAATTGATATGATTTATGTTATTAAATTATAGGAGTATTACTGGAGGAAGTATGATAGGTAACAAAATGTTATAGGTATATAAAACTATGTTCCATTTGACATTTAAAGATGCACCAACATTCTTTATTCAGTTAAAACAAATTAACATATGCAATAAAATCAACATAACAAATGCCAGTAAAGCTATGAATTTACAAATTATATTCAACTTGTATGTTAATTCTGCTGATTGTATAACATTATATTGCTAAATTGAGAATGTTTTTTCTAATTGGTTTTTGAAACTACCAATCTAGGTGTTTTTAAATGTAAGATTAGCTATATCATCAATGATATAAAATGTATATAGATGAGTGAGGTCAGCCAGTGTACCAGAGAAAAATAATGATAGAAAAGAATCCGATTTTGTATTCTGTACCAAAATACAAAATTGGTTTCTTTTCTATCATTAAAATGTATATGAATACAACAGTGAATTAAGACTTATTTGGTGTTTATCCTGCAATTGAATTTTTCCCATAAAATTAAGCAAATTTAAGCATGAGATTTGAATATTGACTCTTCAATTTTATCTAGATCCTCTTCTTCTTCGCCTTCCAGTTCTTCATCACTTATATACTCTATAATCTCTTGCTCGAATTCCTCCCCATTTTCATTGTCAATGTCGACTTCTTCTTCGTACTCTCCTTCGCTGTCTTCTCGATATTCCTCCTCAGCAGCATCTTCACGATTATTTGTAGAATTTATATCCTGAAAAAAATATATTTATATTTCTCATTAGAAAAAAATGGAAAAATATTGATAAAACAAGTGTCGATTAAACAAAAACAAGAAATCTTTTCTAGCCGAGAATCATCAAAAGTTTAAATATAGTCAAATACAAAATAAACATGATATTTTTTAAACAAATTTTAGGGGAGCAGTGCTTACGTCTAATAATGCTGCTTCAGCAAACTGAGAAATTACGATATCTTCTTTGTTTAAACCATTGTCTTCTTGTTCGTTGTCACCTTCTAGTACATACTCTTCAAATTTTATGGGTTCTGATATTGATACTAAATCTTTGTCATCAGTAGCACGACCTTTTCCTATCATACTTGGTGCCTCTAATACTTTTTTATCCTCTACTTCAATATCTTCTTGTATCGTGGATTTCTCTAAAGATATTTCATCAGCAACTATTGTTTCTTCAGTTGTGGTCAGTAGCTCTAAGTTTTCATTCAGTTCTTTCTCATCATTAGAAATAATTAGTTCTCCTTTAACAATGTCTTCTTTTATGGTGTCAATTATTGTTTGAATTTCATTTTCTTGTGAAAACAATACACTCATAGCTTCTTTTTGATTAATTTGACCTGTTATATTTGCTTTTATTTTTGGTCCTTCAATTTCAGCTGTGATTTGTTCCAGATGTTTGCTTTCTACCTCTTTTATTTCTGACGAAAGTCCAATTTTATTTTTCACCATTTCTTCGTTAACAATTTCCTCTGTGACAGGTAGTAATTCTTCTTTAATATCATCTACCGATTTTTTAACCACCTCGGTTACTTCATTTCTGACACAGTCTTGGCCATTTTGTTCATTTTCAATATGAACACGATCTTTTTGAATTTGGTTCATTTTAGAATCAACAATATCTATGGTTCTTGCCAAATCTTGTTCAGTTTTAAACAATGGGCCATCCAATTCTTTTTGTTTATCTTGAATTGTTTCTACTACAGCTCCAACATTTTCTTCAATTATATCTTCTATTAAAATAGTATTTTCTTTATGAGGAGGTTTCGATTCAACAACAATATCTACATTAGTTCCATTTTTAATTAACACCGGTTTATGATCGTTTTCTGCAGTTTGCATTATACAAGCCACTGATTCGCTTGGGATTGATTCTTTGATGTTATCAATTTCCTTTATTGACAAGTTATGAATATTTTTTAAAACCTCTGTATTTACATGTTCTGCTTCTGCAATGATATAGTTAATTTCTTCATCTAGTTGTGCAATATCAATTTTTTCAAATTCTTCAGAAACATTGCTGCTACTTCTATCTTCTGGCTTTTTTCCTGAAATTGATGTCTCTTCTGTGCCATTTTCTAAAAAGAGAAAATTTCACATTAACAGATGTTTGAAATTTATTCTAAATAAACATTCACTCCTTCGAGCGCATTTAAGGTTTTATTAAGTATTTTTAGATAAATATATTAGTAAGGACTGCTATAACAGCTTTTGTTGAATTATAGATTAACATTATTGTTGTATTTTCGACAAAATTCGGGTGTTCGAGCAGAATATTTCAACAGATTTTTATGGGAAAGCAACTTAAATGAGTTAAAAAACCTCAAGGTCTCAATATAGCAAGTACCTACGATACTAAACCTACAGAATTGTTTATTTCCATTTAACTCTGTGTTCGCCTCGCTCAAGTCAGACGAATACGTCATCACTGGACCTAACCTTTTTAATTTCATTGTTTATCGTATGTTGGAAAAGTGTGTTTTGACGATTTAGTATCCGTCTTTTTTTTAAATTTTGAAGGTGTGGTATATTAATACAGGTGGTAAATAAACTTCTCTAATGATTGTCAATCAAGAAATTCTATAAATACGAAACACATTATTTCAGTGTAAATACAAAACTTTTGGATTCGCGTTTCAATGTATAAATTTCAAGTAAATTTTTAAATTCTTTTGCTTATTTAAATGTGTAAGCTTGTTAAATTATTACCTACACTCAAAGCTTACGTTTGACAGGCATTCGCCGATAACCAATTTCGTGACAAGGACTAAATTTGGGTTTTCATCTGTTCCTAAGGAGAACGATTTAGTAAGGCGACAGTGGATGCATCAATGTAAGAGGAAAGTTAAATTTGATGTGGAAATATTAGTGCTATTCAACGCGACAATCGATTACAATCATTTCCTGTCATTTAAAAAATAACATGTTCAACAGTACTATTTCGATATCAATCGATCACTCTGATTATAATGGGTCTAAAATTATGATGCTATTGAAAGCAATCGTAAATCGGAAGCATGTGATTGGTCGAAAAATTTAAATAAACTACCGTTTGGCTGTGGGTTATGTGATGTGAGTGATATTTTGCAATTGTATATTACATTTTTAGTTAACAGAACAGCTTTTATAAAATTAAACGTGATTAAACTAAATGAACTTCTGAAAAGTGTGAAATACACGTGAAATGAACTAAAATAATGATGATGTTATGTCACTAAAAATGACAATTTTTTTGGTCGTTCAACAAACATCAATCCGTTTTCGATTTCGATTATAAACTAAATCGGAATCAAGATCGAAGTGTTGAATAGCGCTATAACAGTGTGTTCTGAACACTTTTTGTCAAATGATTATGACAGACTTACAACATGAGTTATTGGGTAAGTTTTTTATATCATACTATATTTAGATGTGTACATAATGTATTTGTTAGGTATCTTTCCATAAATAATTTGAGGTATATGAAGAGTACCATGCAAAAGGAAAGATAATCTATACCCAACATTTTTTGTTGTTTTAGGTCTATCTGGACGTAAAATCTTAAAAAATACTGATGTCCCAATTTTAAATTTGGGTAAGAAAAGTCACTTTGCCAGTAATTTAGGAAAACTTCTCGGGAAAGAAGAGCAGAAAAAACAATACAAAGAAATTGTGACTGCTTTAGTTACTGCTGGACAAGAAACTACTGAAACCCAATTACCAAGTCAATTACCTCTACCCCAGCCTTCAACCTTAACATCAAGGAATTAAATGTTTCAAATCGAAGAAAACAAGCCAACTTCGACATTTGAAACACCAGAGTATGCAGATTTACGTAGTAAGTAAATACAACAATCTTCTTGCTACATCAAGAACTGCAATTAAAATTATTAAATATTATGAAATTAAATACTATAACAGCCCAACCAGTAAGTACGAGAAACATATTGCTTTACAAAAAAATTTAGAAAAAGTTTTGACACTTACTCAGATAAAACTATTATCTGGAAAAACAAAAATGGGATTTTGAAAAAATTGTAGTCTTACAGTTTGATGAAGTCAAAGTCAAAACTGTTTAAGAATATGTTGTAGCGAATTATCTAGTACTGGGGCCATGCAATCAAATGCAAGTTGTTCAAGACAGAGGCTTATTTTCAAAGTGGAAGCAACCTGTGTTCATTACCTTTGATAAAAAATGACAAAAGACATTTTAATGGAAATAATTATGGAGCTACAAAAAATGTCCAACAATGTAGTTGCTTGTGTAAATGATTGTGGATGTGGAAATGTGGGTTTGTGGAAAGAACTTGAAATTGACATTGAAAAACCATACTTTAATCACCCAGTAAGTGACTGTACAATATACAAATATATGTTTGCTGATGTACCACATGTATCAAAGCTTATGAGAAGTTGGCTATTGGCACTGGATTTATCTTAGAACGGGATAAAAAGATAACAAAAGGGTATTGATAAGATCTCAAAATGCAGAAGTTAGGCCATGTTGGAAAAGTAACTGAGACAAATAGTCTGTGAAAAAATCTATAGGCAAAATGTTGAACTAGCAAGACAGCTTATGTCAAATTCAGTTTCAACAGCTTTATTACGATACAAACACGGAATTGATAAAAAAATGACCGAAAATTTGGGGGACTTCATAGAAGACATAAACGAGTGGTTAGATACCTTTGATAGCTACAAAGAATATGGATCTCTGCCATCAAAATGTGGATATTTATGGTAAGAATGAGCATTTAGATAGTCAGTAGAATAATAAAAAAATATGGAAGTCATTGGAAAAACGACATTACAGATATTCCAGAAAATAATGCTTATGTCAATTAGAGCTCTTAACATGCTTTTCCAAGACAGCTTGAATATGTTTGTACACACAAACTGAACCAAGATGGACTAAAATACTTCTTTTCACAATAAAATGAAGAGGGACTTAATGTTAGGAACAATAAAATACCCCATAGACCTAAAAAGAACTGTTTTGTGAAATTGCCTTAATATAGTTTTGTTGTGACGTTAGTAGTGAAGGATGACAGTTGTTAATTTTGATACATAAAAAAATAATAAAAATGTGTGTATAACTTTTCTTTGGTAATCGTGTGTAATAAACCTACTGGTTAACAAAATAAATATACAGAGATCTCTAGTAGAGTTTCTTTTTCACTAAACAACAGGTTATGGGCCCAGATGAGTGAGAAAGAATATAGATAACTTAAAAATCAATCTCTGGAATAATACATACCACATACCTAGAAAACTTTGGCATCGGCAATTACATATGAAAAATATGTAATTAAACCTTTTGATGGGCATAACTATGACCATTGGAAATTTAGGATGGAAATAATTTTCGACTAAAATGAGGTTAAAACATGTATAGAAGCAGAAAAGCAAAACCCCGATGATGCCTTTGTCAAACTAGACAAAAAGTGCAAATCTATAATTGTACAGTGCGTTTCCAATACTCATCTTGAATATATCAAAGATAAGAGGGCTGCCTACCAAATGTGGACAGCCTTAGAAACCGTATTTCAAAGAAAAGGTGTTGCAAGTCAGCTGTATCTAAGAAAAAAACTCTTGACAATGAAACTTTCACCAGGCGAGCCATTACAATCACACTTCATTAACTTTGAAGAAACAGTTAGGGAACTGAGATCTGTTGGAGCCACTCTCGAAGAAACAGATACTGTGTGTCATTTATTATTAACTCTTCCAAAAAGCTATGAAGGCATAGTAACAGCTTTAGAAACGCTGGAATCATCAAAACTGACTCTAGAATTTGTCAAGGCAAAGCTGCTGGATCATGAAATCAAGAAATTTAATAATAAACCAAATGATACAGATGTATCGGCTGCTTATTCAAGTAGAAGAGGACAAATGTCAAGTGGAAAAGGACATTTTCATGATAGATGTCACAATTGCAGAAAGCCAGGATATACAAGACAGCAATGCTGGCACAAAAAGGAAGCAAACCAGACAAATAAGAATATAGAAGACAGTGATCAGAATATCGCTTTTTCAGCAATGAATACAGCGTTCAACATTAAACAGAGCGTAAAATGGTACATAGACTCAGGTGCGACTGATCATTTGGTAAATAACTTGAATGTCTTTACAAAAGTAAGTAAGCTGAGTAATAATATTTTAATACATGTTGCAAAAGCAAATGAATCTTTAAAATGCACTCATATTGGTTCCATAAATATACTGTTAGATACAGGAGAAAATGCTACAATTGAGAATGTCATGTTTGTTAAAGATTTAAGGCATAATTTGCTGTCTTTTAAAAAACTAGAAAAAGCAGGCTTAGATGTAGTGTTTAGCAAAGGTAATGTGTCAATTTACAAAAATAATAGATTAATTACACGAGGCATTAAAAATGATAATCTTTATAAAGAAATGCCTGTGGATATGGTGTACACACTAGATGTAAATTGAGTGAATGAAAACGACGAATACTCAGTGTGTATTAGTTTATTACTTTCAGGCTAAGCGCTTTCGGCTGTTAAGCCATTATCAAAGCCGTTGTCATTTAAAAAAGTAGTTGTCAAAGCCATCAAGTTGATCAAAAACAATACTCAAGATAGAATCATCGTTATGATTGAGTCATTGGAACAAAACATTAAAATACCCTATTGTAAGGGTGTAAAATTATAATTCACATGATGTAAATTCACTCAAAATTAAAAAACTGATAATCTTTATGTTTTGGAATTTATGTTAGTTAATAAAGAAACTAATCTATGTAAAAATGATAACTCAAATTTGAACTTGTGGCACTGTAGATTAGGTCATCTATCAAGTGAAAATATGCGAAAACTGTGCAATAATGTAATTGGATTTGATTTGAATAAAAACAGTGAAAATATTAAAGATTGCGAAACTTGTATACTAAGCAAAAGTAAGAGGTTACCTTTTCAAAGGTCTGTAAATAAGAGAAGTACTAGAGTGTTGGAATTAATACACAGTGATGTCTGTGGCCCTATATCACCTCCTACTATTGATGGTAAAAATTACTTTGTTACGTTCATGATTTTACACATTTTGCAATTACCTATTTGATTGAAAATAAAAGTGATGTTGTTTGTTGTTTTAGGGAATATTATCGTTGGTTGCAGCTCAGTTTAATACAAAAATTCATTCAGTTTGTACAGATAATGGGGGTGAGTACTGCTCTCATGAATTCATAAGTTTTTGCAAAGCCAATGGTATCATCCATAAAACTACTATTCCCTATAACCCTGAACTAAATGGAACTGCAGAGAGGTTTAATTGAACACTGCTTGAAAAATCAGGAGCAATGATTCTGCAGTCGAAGCTACCCAAAGAAATGTGGGGAGAAGCCATTCTTTGTGCTACCTATATAACAAACAGAAGTCCAACTGTTTTTCTGAATGACAGAACACCATCAGAAATGTTCCATAATAAAAGGCCTAACTTAGAAAACTTAAGAGTGTTCGGAAGTGTTGCATACAATCACATACCAAACGAAAAGCAAAAGGGAAAATTTGATCCCAAAGCGAACACATGTATTATGGTAGGATACACAAATTGTGGATACAAACTGTGGGACTTTGTAAAAAGAAAAGTCATAGCAGCAAGGAATGTAGAAGTAGAAGAAATAAATTCTGAAGTAGAAGAGATTCCAGAAGAAGGTAGGACAAGTACTAGAATTAAACGAAAACCGCAGTATCTGAATGATTTCTTTGCAGAGGATGAGTTTGAACATCTGGCACTGAACTCAGAAATCTGTATTGACGATACACCGAAAAACTTTGAAGAAATTGAAGGAAGGTCAGACTGCAATTTTTGGAGAAAAGCTATTAATAATGAAATGGAATCTCTGAAATTAAATGAAACTTCGATAGAAGTGGAAAAACCTAAACATGAACAAATAATAAACACCAGATGGGTTTTCCGAGTAAAAAGGGATAAACAAGGAAATGCCACTAAATACAAAGCCAGACTTGTAGCAAAAGGGTATATGCAAAAAGAAAATTTTGATTTCAAGGAAACTTATGCACCAGTAACAAGATACTCAACGTTGAGAACCCTATTCGCATTTGCAAACAATTGTAATCTTATTATGGAGCAAATGGATGTTTGTGCAGCATTTTTGCATAGTACACTTGATCAAAACGTGTACAATAATATACCTGAAGGTTATCCTGCTAATGACAACAAAGTCTTTAAATTAAAAAAGGCACTGTATGGGCTGAAACAAGCACCATACTGTTGGAACAAGAAGTTTAATGAGTTTGCAAAGTAAAATGAATTTAGCCAATCTCAAAATAACTTATGTCTCTGTATTAAAAAGAGTGATAACAAAATCATTTATTTGCTTCTTTATGTAGATGATCTTATTATAGCAGGAAACTGCAAAGATAATATCGATTCCGTGAAGCTGGAGTTAACGAATGCATTTATAATGCATGATTTAGGGGAACTTAAAAATTTTCTGGGAATCACTGTTAGAAGAGTTGAGGATGGAATTTACCTGAATTAAAAACACTACATTTTAAATCTTTTGAAACGTTTTGGAATGGAAGATTGCAGAGAATGCAAAACACCAATGGATCCTAAATTGGATATAAATTTGTTGCAGGAGAATGCTGCTAGTGAAAGACCAATTCGTGAACTGGTTGGGAGTATAATGTATTTGATGCTCTGTACTTGACCTGATCTCAGTTCATCAATAAACATATGCAGTAGATACCAAGATAAGCCTTCAGAAGCACTGTGGACCTGCTTAAAACGGATTCTCAGATACATCAGAGGAACAGCTGATTTTGAGTTGTGCTATAATAAATGCAATGAAAAGTTGATTGGATATGCTGATTCAGATTGGGGTGGAGACGCAACAGACAGAAAATCAACATCAGGATATCTCTTTAAAGTGTTTGGTTGTTTGGTAAGCTGGAATACTAAGAAACAAAAATGTGTTGCGATCTCATCCACTGAGGCTGAGTACTTGGCTCTTGCTGAAGCTGTCAAAGAAGGTGTATATGGTTGGAAAATTTGTTGACGGACTTTGGCTGTGTAAAGACTGGTTTTATCGTATTTGAAGATAACCAATCATGTATTAAACTAACTAGCAAATATGAACATAAGCGTCTGAAACATATTGGCATAAAATATAATTTTTGGAAAGATTTGGTTATTAACAAAACTGTTAAGGTTGAATATATATATACTAAAAATCAGACTGCTGACATACTTACTAAGTGTTTGGTAGGTGAATTATTTGTAAAACACAGATATGATTTGGGTTTAAGGGAAGAAAGGGGGAGTGTTGGGAACATTAAAATACCCCATAGACCTAAGTTCTGTGAACTTTCCTTAATATAGTTTTGAGGTGACGTTAGTAGTGAAGGATGACAGTTGTTAATTTCGATACATAAAAAAATAATAAAAATGTGTGTATAACTTTTCTTTGGTAATAGTGTGTAATAAACCTACTGGTTAACAAAATGAATATACAGAGATCTCTAGCAGAGTTTCTTTTTCACTAAACAACACTTAATGAGCATCCAAAAGTCCCTTGGATACCATTTACAGAATAAGGATGATACTGCTTAGAAAAAATGCTGGCTTTTTGGAGTCGAAGGGATTAATTAAAATAATTATCAATCCCAGAGAAAAAGTGTAAGTGGAACAGGGCATGATAGGCGTTTTAAAAATTTAAAAAAAAATTGTTACATAATAAATTTTTTATAACTACATATGACGTCTATTTTATTATCGCTGCAACAAAAAATTATATAATGCTGAGTTTACCCATCAATTAACCCATAAGCACAGCTCGTAGATTTGCTTCTCTTGTTAGGCAAAATAAACTATTAGCAAGTTACTCAAATCAAATCATTTATTTTCGTCTATACCGATGTGAATTACGAAGTTATTATTCAATTTTCAATCTTATATAACCACTTACAACTTTTAAAATAACATGTCATAAAAACATATTCATGATTATTCTACCATTCTAAAATTCAGCTTTTTTAAACTAGTTTGGTAAGACTTTTATTCCTTTTAATTTCATTTTAATGATTAATATTAATTATTACTATATCCACAAATAAAACGCGGGGGCGTTAACGATTGCAATATATTTTAAATGAAGTGAGCTGAGCCTAGGTCGACTGTTGACGTAAGCAAGTTCCCGCCCACCCGCGAAATATTTAAGCAAATAATCAATCCTGGTAGGGTGTATTATTGTTGAGCAAGTACAACCAAACATCAAGAGTGACTGCTCGACACTCGCGCCATGTCACGTCTCGACTCCGCTCTCTTTTAAATATTTTTGCGCTAGACGACAGACACTCTTATACCGAAAATTTCGTCTTTTCCCTCTCCCCGCAATTCTATTTTTTTTAATTAATTAAAAAGTATATTATCTACAGGCAAAGTATACATATATTTGCCATATAATTCATATATGATCTTCCATTTGCTGCATCAATGATAATTTTCCATGTATTTATTGAGAAGATATTCAGTTCTAAAAAATAAAAGTTGTAACTTTTGTAAAAATATTTCTAAAGTTTAAGGTTTCTCATGTGTGGTTTCGATATTTCGCTAAAAAAATCAATGTCGCTACCGGTGATTCATTTATTGCAGGTGTGGTGGTCGATGATTAAATTTCATTCACCCTGATATCCTGAATCTCGTTATTCTTGACGTCGTTCCCAACGTTATGCATACGCAAGGCTGTGAATGCTCTATTTGCGAATAGTTCCTAAAAATGATATTCTCGAGCACCGTTCCTAAAATCATCGAATTGTATCGTCCCTCACATCAGCGTCAGTTGACGTTACGATACAAATGTCATTTTGTTAAGTCAAAAATAAATATAAACAAGCTTTTCAAATATGTTTATCAATTTCTTCTATAAAAATGAATTCTACAAACCCAAATTGAAGAGGCATACACAAATAATAATAATTTACTCATTTGGAACATTTTAATGAAGTGTATTTAGTGCAAAAAAACAAGTGTATTCTGTAACTTGTCGTTACGATAACGATTATTATGTAAGGATAATTTTTCAGAGTAGATTCTGTAATATCGTTGCGTTAAAATCTAAAGACAAAACATAACGATAATATTTTTACAATTTTATAAGGGTTGGTATATTTTTGACATATTGTGCTAGGTAGCAAAAGATTACCGATTTATTTGTTTATAGATGTTTGGTTAAATAAGCTTTTTATTCACTTACTCACGTAATTTTTATTATGGATAAAGACAAAGTTAAAACACCAAGACAATATAGGCACAATGTATAATGTATTTGGATGAATTGAATACAAAAATGAGCCGTTTAGGAATAACAAATTTGATGCTATAAGCCCTGTTATTATTAAGAGAAGGGAAACAGCTTTCAGACAAATCAAATAGTCTAGGTGGTTCTATTAAGGATTCAGCAGAATAGAAAAGGGTATGTACAATACTTGATTTTCTTTTTTTATTAGTATTATCCATAAAAGCAGTAATTACATATGTTTTTTGTTATAATTTTTACCAATTTCAGACATTCACCGACAGGAAGTGTCAAGTTAAAGCAAAGACAAGAAAGAATAGAATTATCACAAAAGAAACAAGAAACATAGGGTATCCTATTAAACCTTTATGAGATACTGAAGAACCATTACTAGATGTTACAGGTTGGGTGGTAGTCAACGTCTATATTCATGAAATAGGATTAGGTATGAATTACGTGATTTTTTAAATTTGGTTATATCCACTAAAATTTTAAAATTGCAGACATACCAAATAATGAAGAAATTAGAGAAGAGTCAGAGAAAGAGTCCCTAAATCAAAGTAGGATTCCTAAGCATCAATTAGTTGAACACTCGGTTGAAGAGTCACTTAAAAGACCATCGAAGAAAGAAAAACGTCAAGTACTGGGGTGCAAGACTCTAAAATAAAGTAATTGTAATGATGAAAGTGAAAAAATAATAATCCTGAAATAAATTGCAAAAAATGTCAAAGAAATGAGGGTAATAAAGGAAAAAATGCTAAACCTGCGTTAATTCAATCTTCGAGTCAAGTATCCTGATTATGATTTTGTGTTGGACTTGGATTCATATTCTTAAATTGCCCACAGTGTGGCCCCCTGTCCGTAAGTGGGTGTCAAGTTTTTTGTTATTGATTTTAGTTATTAAGTTATTCTTCCTTACTACATGTTCTAAATCCTAAAACGCAATAACCTAATATCAATATTTATTAGTAGTAAACAAGATTTGTCAAAATATATCAATATAGCTCAAGAGTAAAGTACTTTTATTTTTGAAAATATCAAAAAATTGCACTTTAAAAAGTTGTTTGCAATTGAATTTAATACTCACTTGCAGAGTTACAGCTACCTGAGTCTAGTATTATTTTACTTTCTGTTTCAAACTGTTTTATTAATAATTTTACGAAAAAAGTTACTAGCTATAAAATTTTATATTAGGTAATTGCATTTTATATGTTAGACTATGCAGAGTTTTCACAAAGAATAATTTTTTTTTCTAAAATCGAATAGTTTTTAATATGGTGTTAATTTAACGGGATACACTGAATAATCAGTTTATTAAAAAAAATCTATATTTTCAGATATTTGCTGGATTGTGATGTTATGTTTAGTACAATACTTTAGGAGGAATTTTGCTTGGACCAGGTTGCTGAGTCACCTATACTTTAATCAGTGTTATTGGAAAAAATCGTATACAGTGCAAGTTCTTTAAAACCCGACAGACCAATTTTTTTATTCGAAGTTATAGAGTAGTACTTCCTAAGTAGTTAAATTATTTTCTACTACTTTGCCTTAGGGAGTACTACTCTATCACTTCGAATAAAAAGTTGTCATACGTAAGGTTTAAAAAAACTTGCATTGTCGTTATGTTTAGTAAAATAACATAAAAAAATAATTCAATAAAACAATTTCAATTTTCTTCCTATAAAAGAGTTAATTTGAATTTATAGTACATTATCGTATTAAAATGGACATTGTAAATTTTCTGGAATTGTTATTTTAATAATTGATATTTTTCATTTTTATTCTTATAAATGGTACCATGTAAGAGCCATAACACAAGAAACTTAAGAAAATTGTTCTTCAATTATTGTATTGAAATATACAATAAGTCTTGCTCAATTAAAGAGATTATTTATAATTTGATTCCAAACTATATTATTAACCCTATTTAATTAATGAGCATCGTCCAATCGGCCAATATCATCTTCATCAACAAAATTGTTGTCATCTTCCTATAAAATTAGATATTCATCAATTTGTACATTCCGAAAGAAGGAGATTGGAACTTACGGGAACTGTGGATGGAAATAACAGCGAACTCATAATATGGGAAAATGCCGAAGAAGATGAAGAAGGTATAATCCTTTTTATAATAATGTTGTGGATCGTATTGCACACCTTTGAGCATTCCATTGGTTCTTTCAATGCAGTTCCGAATTTATGGATGTCGATGGGTGTATCGTCGCTGCGGTGTATTTGGTGCTGCTCCAACTACAGGTGTCAGTAAATACGGCAAACGTGGGTAACTATGGGTGGTGTTCTAGTATTTCGATTACCACGATTCACAAATGATTAGTCCCGGAATAATTCATTAGCAGCTTCACTGTTTACTCGATACATCTGCCGGAACACTTCCACTGGTAACTCAAAGGAGTTACTTCGGTCTCTTAAGACATCAAAGGTAGTCCTTCGTGTCTGTCTAAAAATATTGCATTTGTATATAGTTTAAATTATTTAGCAACCCTTATATGAACTTACCTTATATTCAATTCATCCAAAACAATACGTAACAGTTGAATCATCTTAAATAAAATGTGATCTTTGTAGAAGGAACACCTTAATCAACGACTTGCTAACCCAATAACGACTGCTGGAGAGCTGACGTTTGACAGCGACATAATATCAGCTATTTTGTCATTATCTAACAGCAGTCGTTATGATACTGAATATACAAAGTTGTTCAGTATCGATAATAATAGGAAGAATTTGACATAAAGATTTTGTCATCATAGGAACTATATTTAAGTGTTTATTTCTGGATTCATATGTATGTGCGGGTAAGTCAATTTTATTTTTCATAGTATGATATTTTGCAGATGCACACAGAAAATATAATTTCTTCAAGTCAAAGATTTTGTTTATATTATACAGTGCATTACTAGGTCACATGCTGAAATTAGACATAAGGTTTGTTCCAACCATACAAAAACCGTACAATGTATGATACAAATTCAGTTGACCTGCTGGTTAGTGAATATAATAAGTCTGAGATCAAATTCACTAAGCAGCAGGTCATTTGAATTTGTATGGTACATTGTACGGTTTTCGTGTCAGTCGGAACAAACCTATAATAATCTAAATAAAGCTTCTTTCTCTAGGTGACCTATAAATGTTCTGGAAGCACATTTCCAAGACAATAGGCCATACCTGAGAGATGGCTTTCCACTAGATCATAGTACAATGTCTGCAAATATTGACATGACAAGTGCGCCACCACTGGAAGGGTAATGAGATACAGGGTGCTGAATTGTTTTATTATTTCAACTTTGGTGTTTTTAATGCAGGTGGAAAAGTGCAGTATTTTTTTATGATTGTACTTACTCCCCTATTTCGATTTTTAATCATTTCATTCTTTCCAATTCATAAACGTAGCCGCCCAATTTTGCTAAATTTTTTTTATTAAAAATCACCCTAAAAAAATCGTAGCGGCTACATTTGTGAATTGGAACGAGTGAAATTAGTAGAAACAAATAGGTGCCTACTCAAGTTTTACATCATTCAATTCATCAAAATTTCTATGTACCCATCTGTTGAATACTTCTGGTTTATTCAAAGTGATAGTGACTTCTTCTATACATCCAGAAACAGAGACACTGATACAAATATTTTCCAATGTCCATTTGATCCAAAAGCAAAAAATCGACAAGCTACGAAAACCTATTGAATGAAAAATTTTGGGAAGGATAAAAATCTATAATTATTTTGGTTGTTATACTAAGGCGTGGGCCTTCTTTGAGGTTGCAAGAAAGAAATTCATGCTTCAATTAAATATCTGCATAATCTTTGTGAAAACTGATGTTCAGTCAATGTCTTAAATGGGTTAATATTTTCGAAACGGTTGTGTCTGTTAATTTGTTCATCTGCATTTTCTAAATTCTTCAAATTGTCTATATATTGTAGGTCATCCATTTCAAAATTGTTTAATCGGCCTCAACTAATATTACTTTAATTAGAATACGCATATAAGAATAATAATAATTTTACTTCTAGCTTTGAATATCAAGATAAACTTCACAAAAATAGCATATGCATATGAAACTCGGAAACATAACTTATTAAAAATATCTGTTGCTGTTGAATCGCATGTAAGTCGTTTGTGATCAACACACTACTCATTGTTAAACACACATAATCGCATTTTATTCTATTTCAGACCGAAGAAAGTACACCTGTTAGAAAAAATAAATCTGTGAATAGAAGATGTGCAAAAACAAGAGTAAAAGCTTTAACTCCTTCACACATATCCGAAAAATATAATAATATCAGTTGATAAATGGTTAGCAATTGCAGATATGTTAACAAAAAAAGGTAGTAGCTGACGTCAGTAGGAAAAAAGAAGAACACATTCTCTGAAAACTAAGTTTATTCAAAAAAAATTGAATGAAACCAAACAAAATTAAAATTATTTAAAAAACAATCTTCATTATTGTTATTTAAAGACACCCTGTAAAAATAGTTATACTATAATTTTTTTAAAAACATTCATTTTAGTTTTCTCTCGTTTTAGACCAAATAGAGCTGAATTTCTAATATTTTTATTGTGACCAAAATTGTGTTTTGGTCTGTCAAATGTCTCATAAAACTTATATAGGTTTTTCATTTTTAGTAGGTATGTATATGTGTTGTTTTATTTTTGTCATTACCAAAAGTTATAAATAAATAAATGTGTAATTCAAAATATATTTAGTTGACAGCGTCATTATATTCAGAATTATTCTTGTAAAATATTTTTAATACCTTCTTTATGATTCTTGAAGCTGAGGATATTGTTATTTCAGCAATAGCACTCGGGTATCCTGTAGTAAAGTAAAATCTCAGGCAACACAATAACTGATTTATTGGTGATACAGAATTATTACTAAAAATTGAACAAATAAATTTGGTTTTTTTTTAAATTTATGAATTTGAAGCTTTTTGAGAACTTACATATCACTTAGAAATTCGAAATCTTCTTCAGTTACCGTTTCTTTATATAGCCAGTACCTTCTAAAAGAAAGTTAAATTATCCATCCTATGGAAGTCATCACTTCTCTTGTATATTTTTCAAGGAAATCCATGTTTTATTATTTCCAATATATCCACATCATCATTAAAAATATCCCTTTCAACATGTACATCATAGTATTTATAGTTCATCTTTTTCTTTATTTTTCTGGATAAATTAGCTTAAACCTTAGGCTATATGTGGTTAGGTACAACGAAACCTCCATAGGTAAACCTTTAGAATATATTGATGGATATATAAACATGAGGCGTAAGGATCAGTTTCACCTAAATAGTGATGTTAAATTCTCAGGAATTAATTTTAATGAAATATTTTAAAAATTGTTGAAGACACAATTAAAATTTTCAATGAAAAAGTTATCTAATAATTATCAATCTATCACCAATTTACTGTAAATAAAGCTGTTGCAACGAAACTTTATTATTTAAAAAAATAAAGTCAGTAGGTACATGAGTATTGATAATTGAAATATACTTTATGACTAATATCACTAGTCACTACCATAGAGCAAGTAATAATTGTATTGTTTTTGGTCACTACATTCATTTTATTGTGCATCTTCGACTTCTTCCAGTAAATGGGTTTCATTTTTATCTTAATCAGATACGACATCATTAAAATTTCCCAAGAGTTGGGAAGAAATTTATGGTTTGGGAATATTTCCTTATAAATTCCGAATTAGGAATATTCCCTTATAAATTCCTCATTGGGAATATTCTTACTTAACATCACTAGTTTCACCACCTTCTGATAAGTGTCATGTGATTATCTAACTACGTTTGTGTTTGTCACTTGGCATAAAATAAGAAGAGACAATACTTCCGTTTAAGCTATCAGAAGGTGGTGAGATGTAAAAAAGGTACCAGCATAGAGAAAGTAGTTTCTTCTTCATTTGACACTACCTCTATTTGAAATACTGATTAAAGGTGGAAACACACATTACATGACTGTGCCAGGACTACTGCAAGTAGTTTGTGTATTTAGCACATAATAATGTCTAACTTACAATTTTTTGTATATTATTAAACTGCAATTTATTTTATTTTGTGTATTTAACACTTGATAATGTCTTACTTACAACTTTTTGGATATTAATAGACTGCAAGAAGTAATTATATTTTAATGTAACTTGGAATGTACCTATCTTAACAAATTTAAAAATATTACAAATATAACTCAACAGTAAAATAATACCCTCAAAAACAAGAATTTGTTTTTTATTAAACTATTTATTTTATGGAAAAAAAACAATGGCAATCTCAATATGTCTCAGATAAGTTTTTAATAAAGATTGTAATAAATAAAAATACGACACAAAAATAGTAAATAGTCTATTTAATGAAAATAATTTAAAAAAATTACACTTAATTCTCATTAAAAAAATATATGTTTCTAAATATTTAAAATGCCTACTTGTCACTTTTTTCTTCAAATGTTCTAACATAAATTTCTTTCAATATACTTCTCATTTCTGCTTTCATCTTCTTAACTTCCAGGTTTTTTATCTTTGATTTTCCTTGAATATTCCAATTTTTAATAATATGCCACATGCAGAGAAGTCTTCTTGGTGGGGGATATTCCACCAGTTATACATTTGGTCCACACATTGTAATATTTTGGCTCATCATCGCTCATTATGTATTTGACTTCAATTGATTCGCCTAACCTATTCCTAAGAGATCCTGAAAAAGAATTCCTGTGACTTTTGATCTAACATAGTAGTAACGACATTGGAGTGTTAAAAGTGCCAGACCAAGACACGAGTTAAGAATAAAGACATGTTCATACGAACAACGTTAAACACTATAAATGCAAAAAAACACGATTTCAAGAGAAATGATTGAATTTAATAGTTTAATTTGTTTCTAGAGAATGTTTTTCAGTAATAATAAGTATGTTTTAGACATTTTATGGAAACTATTTGAGGTTAAAATAAGGAATTTAAGTCCAAATTTGACATAATAATCAGGTTTAGTCTCTCTTTGGCATTTGTAGCGTAAGCCTCGCAAGAATTTTGTCCAACTCAGATAAAAAATAATCGGAGAAGACTCGAAGAAACGCAGTAACTGCTAAAAAAATTGTACATACCTGGAAGTTTAATCCCCATAGCAGAAATTTGAGTTTACTTGATTCCTGATCAATAAGTTCTCTCATTTTTTTTAATCGAAATTGGGAGATTAAGTTCACTGTTTGTCATCTCTGGAACACAGCTCAGTGGGAACAATAAGTACAAATAGCTCACTTTTCTATTTGTATACTAGAAACTTGTAAGTTTGAATTTTTGATAACCTGAAATTGAGATATACGTTTAATGTTTTGATCTGCTTATAACTATAAATGCATGACTTGTTAGTTTACTAACAACTAGAACTTACCTTCAATAATTTTCTTTTTGGTTCATTTTTGCATTTAGTATTCATTTGAGTCTCGAAGAGTAAAGACGTGCGAGCATTGACTTCGAAATTCAAGTTTATTATCAGTTTCGGCAATTGGCCGGAACAAAAACAAGTGAGATAAGCGATAAAAATAATCATTAGTGCTGGTGACAAGAAAAAAAGAAGAGTAAGCAAAAACAACAAAAATGTATTCATCAGCGAACCTTGCAGATTTTGATGTAAATTGTCAACCAATGTATATACAGGGTCACCCAACAACAAACAATCAATATCCTCAAACACAAATAAATCAAACACATTCAAATTTAATCCAAAATTACCCAATTACAAACCCACAAATACAAATTAATCCTGCACAATAGACACAATACTCAATGTACTCCTCTCAAATAAATCCTTTACCACCAACCCAAAATCAGTTCACTCCAATGTTTGTTACACCACAAAACAATCAACAAACAAATACACAACTGCATAGAACTTTTTCCACAACAGATGAAGAACAAGAAATGGAAGAGAACTCCACAGAGAATAACAACTCAGTAGCCTGGCAAGTAGCAAAAGGGACAAAAAGGAAAAAAAATAGTGAAACTCTACGAACAGCCAGAACGACTGTAAACGAAATACCTACGAACAACAGATATGCTTCATTATCAAACGAAAACGGAGAAAACATAAATGCAGAAGAAGATACAACTAACAAATCTCCAAAACCGCCGCCGATCTTCATATATGACGTCATCAGTTACCCGGAAATGATAAAACAGCTTTCAGACGTAGCAGAAACAGAAGAATATAACACCAGAACAATGGCAAACAATATAATCAAGATAAATAGTAATACACCCGACACTTACAGAAAAATAATCAAATTTCTAAAGGAAAGAAATGTGGAATTTCACTCATACCAAACGAAAGAAGAACGTGCCTACAGAGTAGTTATAAAAAACCTCCAGCACACTGTCGAATTAAAGGAAATAATTTAAGAATTAAAAGAAAATGGTCACCGAGTCAGAAACATAATCAATGCCAGGCACTGGCAACCTAGAGAACCCTTAAATATGTTCTTTGTAGACCTGGAGCCGGCACAAAATAACAAGGACGTATACAAGATAAGAGCTGTACATAACAAGATAGTTGTAATAGAACCCCCAAACAAATCAAAAACCATAATACAATGCACAAGATGCCACTCAAAAAGCTATTGCAATAGATCTTACCTTTGTGTAAAATGTGGAGGACGACACAATTCAACAGAGTGAAAAAAAAGCAAAGACACCCAGCAACATGTGCGCTCTGCGGAGGACCACATCCCGCCAACTTCAAAGGATGTACATACTATCATAACCTAACGAAAAATAGAAATATTACACAAAGGCCACAAAACATACAAAACATTCACCCCAATCAACCTCAATCAACGCAAGCTACAGTTACTAGTGGTACCTTGAACAACGATATGACTTACGCACAAGCAATTAATAATAACAATAAAACCTCACAAGACATCACACTAACCAAATTTCTGGAAGAGTTCAGACAAATGTTCAATCAACTCATGAAACAAAATAGCACAGTACTCAACGTGCTAACCATGCTAGTTCAAAAATTAAAATAATGGCTAAATTTTTGAGGATAGCTCTCTGGAACGCAAACGGACTCACACAGCACAAAGACGAAGTTAAGTTATTCCTGGAAGATCAATATATAGACATCTTACTTGTCAGTGAAACGCATTTTACAGCTGAAACCTATTTCAACATTCCAAACTACAAAACATACTACACAAACCATCCAGATGGTAATGCACATGGAGGAACTGCTATCATCATAAAAAAAACTATTGTACATTATCAACTACCAAAATATGAAGAAAACTACTTACAAGCTACTTCAATAAAAGTTAGGACACTGCCATACGAGCTAACAGTATCAGCAGCCTACTGCCCACCAAGGCATAATATCAAAAAAGAAGACTTCGAACTGTACTTCAGAACTCTTGGTCAAAAATTCTTAGCGGGTGGAGATTACAACAGCAAAAACACATTATGGGGATCACGGTTAACCACAACTAAAGGTAGAGAACTTGCTAATCTGATCCATGACTGCAAATACTCCTTCATTTCAACAGGTACTCCAACATATTGGCCAACAGACCCCGCAAAAATACCAGACCTTCTAGACTTTTTTGTAACAAATGGACTCTCGACAACTTATACAGACAATTCCTAGTTACGACTTATCATCTGATCATTCTCCAGCTATTGCTACCATCAGTTCAGCACCTATCACAAAACAAAAAGAAAAAAAATTACACAACAATAAAACAAACTGGGAAAACTACAGAAATGTATTGACAAACAACATAAACCTAAATGTACGATTGAGAACTCCGGAAGACCTAGATTCAACAGTTGAAATGATGATATCACTACTACAAGAAGCGGCTCTTCAATCCACTCCACCCCAAAAGCCACAAAATCATGTCGGTAATATTCCACTAGAAATCAAACGTCTTCTAAAAGAAAAAAGAAAAGCTAGATCTATTTGGCACCGTACACGCAACCCGATCAACAAAACCAGATTTAACCAACTAACAAACAAATTAAAATCAAAAAATACAGAGAAGAATCATTTACCGACTACCTAAAAAACCTAAATCGATTCGACCAATCAATATGGAAACCAATCAAAAATGCAAGAAAACCCAAAGACCCAGTACCACCAATCAGACAAACAACACCAACTATAGGATCCTGGGCAAAAAGTGAAAAAGAGAAAGCAGATCTCTTTGCGCAACACTTCTGTAATACTTTTACTCCTCACAGTGACGAACTAGACCAGGAAATAGAACAAAACCTAGAAACGCCTACTGAAGAAAGTCAACCAATAACACTTGTCACTCCGACGGAGATAAAAGAAGTCATCAAATTCTTGGGACTAAAAAAGGCACCTGGACCAGACAAAATTACACCAAAAATGCTTAAAGAACTTCCACAAAAAGCAATAGTGTTATTAACATACATATTTAATGGAATATTAAGAATGCAACACTGGCCAGAAAAACTGAAAACATCGCAAATAATTGCAGTAATCAAACCAGGAAAAGAACCCACAGATGTAAACTCCTACCGACCAATAAGCCTGATATCAGTCCTTTCAAAAAACTTTGAAAAACTCATACTACACAGAATTAACAACAACATAAGACCTGAAGAGTGGATCCCACGCCATCATTTTGGATTTCGCCAGGGGCACTCTACAATCCAGCAGATACATCGAATAACAGATGTCATCAACAAAGCCTACGAAAATAAAAGCTATTGCTCGGCGGTATTCCTGGACGTCAGCCAAGCCTTTGACCGCGTCTGGCATAAAGGCCTACTTTATAAAATCAAACAAATCCTTCCCTCCTACTGTACCCTACTTAAATCCTATCTCAGTGACCGAAAATTTGAAATAAAAATGGGAAACGAAAGATCAGAAGTTTAACCAATAAAAGCAGGAGTTCCACAGCGTTCTTGGGCCACTGCTGTATGTTCTATTTACATCGGACCTGCCAACCTCCAGACATACTACACTTGGGACATTTGCCGATGATACAACCATATTATCGGTGAACAACAACCCTGAAAGATCAGCAATAAACCTACAAGAACATCTAACACCCTCCAAAATTGGTTTGAAAAATGGAGAATAAAGATAAATGAAAATAAATCCAGCCACATTACCTTTACACTACGCAAAACTCCAACACCTGAAGTTCACATCAACAATGTCCTAATACCCAAAAAACAAGAAACAAAATACTTAGGAATGACCTTGGACAGTAAATTAACATGGAAACAACATATAACCAAGAAAAGAAAACAAATAGACTTAACAACTAGACAAATAAACTGGTTAATAGGTAGAAGATCGAAACTAGCGGTGGATAACAAAATACTTATCTATAAGACAATAATCATACCAATCTGGTCCTATAGAATTGAGCTATGGGGTTGTGCGAGCAAATCCAATACAACTATAATCCAAAGATGCCAATCTAAATTTTTAAGAACAATATTAGATGCCCCATGGTTTGTCTCCAATGAAACAATACATAACGACCTCAAAATAAAACTTGTGAAAAATGTCATCCAACAAAGAAGCAACTACCACCACGCTAAAATCGAAAACCACGAAAATCCAACTTTAGAACCCCTACTGACAAGAGGAGACAACAGACGACTCAAAAGAAACTGGCCAATAGACTTGATGTGAAGTACCTGAGGTTTGTCAATGGACAAATTCTCATCATGCCATAATCCCAACCATAATATTAGCCTATAGAAATGTATTTTTTTCTGATTGCTGATTGTATTGTAAATAAAAAAAAAATATTTGCATTTATTAATATTCTTTGTTTCGTATTATAATTACCTAATTTCACTAAAGAATTAACCATAACCAAACTTTTGAAGTGTTGTTGTCATCTGTGTCATAGATCTCAACTCATATTTCAATTAAATAATTTGTATTCGAGGACATAGATAAATTGAAACCTCTATGAAAATTTACTTGACACTAGTTAAAAACCACGGTTCTTAGACTAATACGGTTGCCTCTTCCCATGGTGGAGGGGAGAAATTAATTCTCGTTCTACGCCACAAGAGTACAATGGTCGAACCACCGAACTCAATCAACGTAAAACGTTACAAGTTTGCGAGGTTGATGTCTATTGTGTTTTGTAATTTGTTGAAGTTTATTCGCAAGATTAAAGTGAATTTTTAGTGTAATAGAATATTTTTAATAAGGTAAACATGGGATGATGGTTATGGAATTGCCTTAAACTTAATTTTTACACAATTTTAGAATGCCCGGTACGGGTTGCAGTGTGGCCAATTGTGGTAATAATTATTACAAACAAAAGTCTAGAGGCCAACAGCAAATAGCATTTTTCACCTTTCCCAAAGACGAAAAGTTACAAAAATTATGGATTATGCGTTGTCATCGTAAAGATAAGATTAATATAAGGACTGCAAGAGTATGCAGTGACCATTTCAGAGAGGAAGATTTTGTTGATGATATGTATTCACGAATGATGGGAACTAAACCAAAATTGAAATTAAAGAATGGTGGTAAGTTTTGTTGACCTTAAAGTTTTTTTTATTCAGTATTATGTTCATATTCTAGCAATTCCAAGTCAAAAATTAAAATTTGGAAAAATGTTTTCAAAAGAAAAAGAATCTGCAAGAAGTGATATAAGAATGGCTGTGAAAAGACACAATGCAATAATTAAAGATGTATTGGAGGCGCATTTGCAAGAATGCAAAGAAATAAGTAGAGTAAACATAGATTTGTTTGATGTCCCTAGTACAAGTAAAGAATCAGATGAAGACATCTTAAAACGGAAGTATGATGAGCTATTGTAGAAAACTTAAAATTAAAAGAAAAATTGGAAGAAAAGGAGGGAGAATTGTTTAATGCAAAAATGAAAATTACAGAATTAAGTAAAATCAACAAGGACAAAGACATTGATATTGAGAAAAACATTTTGGACCTGTTTCAACACATATTTACTAAAAATGAATTAGAAATTATTTTAAAAAAGAAACGGAGAGCATGTTGGAGTACAGAAGACATATCAAAGGCTTTCACAATACGATATTTTAGTAAGAGGTGTTACATTTATTTAAGAAATACTCTTAAATACCCTCTACCTGGAATTTCAACATTGCAGAAATGGGCTACTCATATTAACCTTAAATCTGGTCTTCTAAAAGATGTTCTTCGAGTAATGTTTACTGCTGGAAAATCAAATACTGAGCTACAAAGAGTAACCGTCCTCTCATATGATGAAATGAAAGTGTGTTCTGTTTATGAATTTGACCAAAAAGAAGATGAAGTGGTAGGTCTGTATAAATACATGGAGGTAGTAATGACTAGAGGACTTTTTGATAGATGGAAACAACCAGTCTACATTTGCTTTGATACCAGCATGACACAGAATATTTTATCTGAAATAATTACAGAATTACATAAAATAAAGTATGACGTGGTTGCATGTGTCTGTGATTGCGGTGGAGGAAACCAAGGAGTTTGGAAAAAAATTAATATTTCAATTGAGAGAACATACTTTCCACATCCAGTCACAGAAAATATATATATATATATATATATATATATATATATATATATATATATATATGTGTTTGCCGATGCTCCCCATCTTCTAAAATTACTAAGAAATTGGTTGCTTGACACAGGATTTGAGCTAAAAGATGGATCTGTACTGAAAAAAGATATATTAACAGAACTAATCGAATCTGGCTCCACAGAAATAAGCTCTTTATATAAATTAACTTCAAGACATTTAGAGGTAAAAAAAGCTCAGGGACAAAATGTTCTACTTGCTGTTCAATTATTGTCCCACACAACTGCAACAACCTTGAAACATTATTTTCACAATGCAACTGAAGAGAAAAAAATAGCAGCCATAAAACTTGGGGAGTTTATTGATCTATTTAATAGCTGGTTTGATTTAATGAACACTTTTGCACCTGCTGCATCTACAATAAAAAGTCCTTACGGAATGTACTTAAAGGGGCAGAATACACTTTTATCCGATGTACTAGATACTGTTTCTACCATGAGGTGTCTCTCAAAAAATACAATGCAAGTTTTCCAAAAAGGCTTTATAATTTCTATTAAATCTATCCAGTCTCTATTTACTGATTTGCAAGAGAAGTACAAAATTTTGTATTTATTAACACATAGGCTAAATCAAGATTGTCTAGAAAAATTTTTCTCACAGGTAGAAATTATTTCAAAATAAAATCATATATTTAATTCTTCTTTAATTGTAGTTACGAACTAGGGGTGGGTTACATGACCACCCTTCACCTCTTAATACCTTGTATAGAGTACGCATGATTATATTAGGAAAAAATCCAGGTGTTGTACAACAAAATACAAATGTTTCTCAACATACTTATGAAGAGGATGGAGAATATATTGTTGCTAGAGCACTACAACAGGCAAAAACAAATACTTTACCACCAGAAGCATCTACTGAAGATGATTTGGTATTCAACATACAGAGTCAAGGTAGCAGTAGTTCAGACATGTCCGGAGTTTCAGAGAATATTACTAGACAAACAGAAAAAGATGGGCTCATATATATTGCTGGTTACATAGCTTCTAAATTTAAAAAAGAGTTTCCGAACTTAGGAAAATATACTCATGAAGAACAAAGCATAAATATTCATAATTATGCTTTACCTCCATGGGTACAACATTTATCATTTGGTGGACTCACAAATCCATCATCAGAATGGGTACAACAAATAACTAAAATGGAAAAATATTTTAATAAATTTCATGGCAACAACTTTCAACTTGGAAAAAAGTAACCCATAGAACTACAGAGTTTGTATCTAAACGTTATTCCGATATACCCATTTCTTTAGTGAAAGCATTTTGCAGACAAAGAATCTTTATGAGAATTAAATATCTAAACAATTGTTTCAAAAACCAGCCATCTAACATGTGTAAAAGAAAACGAGAAGATGATACAAATGATGAATCACGAAAAAGTGTTAAAAAGATGAAAAAAATTTTATGTTAATAATCTTTACAAAATATATAGCATATACAAAAAAAAATGATTTTTATTTCATAAACCCATTGTAAAATAAATTGTACAACAATAGCACCTATATATAATAAGGTAAAATGTCATAAATATCAATATTTATAATTTATATAACTTTTTGAGGTGTATATACTTTTTAGAAATTAACAGCATAATTTATATATTATTATAGGTCTGATGTGATGGTCATTCAGGACCAAAACTATAGTCACCATTTCATAAAAAAATTTATTACATATTTATATGTGAAGATTTTGAGTTTAATTTATAATTATAACTTATACCTATTAGAGAAAATGGGTAATCTACTTCTATACCTATTTAACAAGTAATTATTTGAATAATTGTTTTACAATGACTTTGTCTTCTAAAAATTTGTACTCAGTTTTAATTGTTTTCTATTTGCTGTTTTCAATGCAAAAATCACATTTTTACTTCATAAAAATTATTATTAATTTGCTCAGTTTCTCTTTCTCTTCGGTATATTAGGATATGAATAAATAAAGATGCGGTTATTTTTCACTTCACGTACCGAAAAAAAAGACAAACTTAGTTGTTAGAGAGATATGAACCCAACAAAATAATTTGCTCTACGTATAGAATGGACAACGATTCAAATTGTGTACTCTCGTGACGTAATCGCGGGCTTGATTCTTATCGGTTAGTCGGAGTAGGCAACCGTATTAGTCTAAGGACTGTGGTTAAAAACCAATTAATTACATCTACGACCATAAAGTTATTTTAACCTTAAATTGACCATACATAATTACGACGATCAGTCTACAATTAGTTGTGTGTATAAAAAACAAAATAAATAACGGCACTAATTTGGGGCTGTTGTTTCTACAAAATTTAATTCTTTCATTCACTCATTTAAATCATAATAAATGTCGCAACCAACGCGTGACTCTAAGAAAAATAATAGTTCTTAAAAAACAATATTTATTATATAAACATAGAAATCCATAATAATATATCGATATTTTTCATTCCGTGCCCATCCCTATCTGAGTCCCATTGACCCCTACCTTCTAAAAAAAATTTAATTAACGTTTCCTGGACAAGTCTAACGCTGGGTCCTCATGTGCGGACTATAAGCAGTGCGGACTATAAGCAGTGCGCACTGGCGATCAATAATGTGGTTGGTTGAAATAAAAAGTGCGCTGTGCTGTCACTAATCGTGCGGATTATGCCAATAGTCCGCTGAAAAGTAGAATTTCTCTCTAGTTTTCGGCGTACTCCTGGCGTTTAATGACAGTAGTGAGCACGTCCTAGAGAAAGACATTGTTGACTACGTTGGGGAATTTTCCATTTCAGGTTATAATGATTGCGGTTTATTTGCTTTTAATTTATTTTTTTCATAGTATTGGATCTTTGTTTTGTCATAAATATTTCTATTACCCAAAATCTCTTTCTTCTACTAATTACTGTTATTTATTTTTGCAATTGATTAATTAAATGTAACTTTACTAGATTCTGCTTGATTGCAGATCTTCTCCATGAAGGACATTTCGATAATTTGATTGCCAAATTAGGTAGGTACATATCCCTTTCTATTTTATAAGTATTCAACCGAAGACAATAAAAAATAGAATAATAATAATCTTTCAACTATGCTCTATTTGTAAACAAACTGTCTAGGCTCAAACGGAATAAACAGAATTCGTCAGGATCCAGTACGCCGAAACGAGCGTATTGCGCTGTCAAATTGAGTCCGCTTCAAATCCGCCCATGATGACCCGCCTTCAATAGGTACACTTATAGCGTTTTCGATTTACCTGCTCCGACTGAACTGAGTGCGTACTCTGTTCAAAAGTTCTGTTCGATTATTGTTGTCAGAGTTGCACTCCTCCAGTTTCACGTGTTCGATTTACAAGCGGCACAGTCGGAGTGGGCCCTCAGTTCAATATTATTTGCCCTAAAATGAAAGACGGTGTAATCCTGTCCGATCAGTTTTAAGTGGCGCCAAATACATAAAATTTCGAATAGGCAATGCTAACCGAATTACTTTCCTCTTCCGATTCTATAGTCCATCTGAAGAAATGTTTCTGATAAGTCCTGAAGAAAAAATCAAGATACTCGATTTTACTAATATGATAGGAAATATTCAGATAAAGATGAAAATGTACCATTTTTCGTTGAAAGACATTTTTATTAAAGTTTTTTCTATTTACTTGAAGAGTTAATGTGTATGTTTCATTAATTATAAAATATATATTTCCCATGCATATTCATATGGTGTCTTGCTCCTTGCTTTTTGTTTGTTTTCCGCTTTTTGACCGAAAGTTGCGTTAGAAACACTGCACTCGCAGTTTAATGGATGTTCGATTTAAGACGCACTTTTTATTGCAATCAAGTGAACTAGCATGCTCTCGCCAAGTTTTGTGACGTCATTTCAGGGCAAACTGAACTTGCCTACTTGTAATTTTCACTAATTTTTTACAAGTGCTCAAATACTGATCACACTTGGTGATCACGTAATGAGAATGCGCATCGCGGCACACTAAACATTGAAGAAATATGTATGTTTAGGGTAGTTTAACCATGAAAATGTGCGAGAAAAAAGATACAGGCGAAATCTGAACTTCCCTAGATTAGAGATTTACTACAATGAATGGATGAGTTCATTAAACATGAATTGCAATAAAGTAGTTTAAAACTTACAAGGTACTGAGATGGCGCTGGTGTCGACTGATTAATTGAATGAAACTTTTCAAAATATGAATTTAGCGCCTTTAATCTGATATTAAGACAATAAACAATATGAAAAGTTAACGACGAGGATAGGATCATCATATAAGAAAAAAATTGTGAACGCGAGAAGATGTCTACACCAAATGGTAAGTGAATATCGATTTGCAAAAACAGGCTTGAGTCGACAAGTGCCATATTTCATGAATGCAATATCACATCTAATGGTCATTGTTACAGTATGGTGAAAGATAAAAAATCCTCATCATGGACAATGATTGATGACGAGACAATCACAAAACCTTTGTTTTGGCCTGTTGATTCCAAAAACTGCTACATATTAATTTTTAATGATGCCAAAAATTAAACTTTTAATTTAAAAAAATAGAGCTTAAGACTTCATTTACAGCTCTGAAGAATAAATATTCATAAAAAACGTTTTTATTTAAAATTGATTATATTGTACATTTATTAACACATTAATTTATCTTCAAATTAACATTCATGAAGAATCGATCTACAGCAGTAAACAAAGTTTATACTTGCTAGATTATCAATAACTGATGAGTTTTAGTAGACGGTGTAGATTCATGTGAATAAAAGAAAAAGAGAACGATGAATTTGCTGGATGGCAGTCAGTAGGTGCGTTCTTTTTGACAGATCTCAGATCATTTCAGTTAAGGTGATGTGGGTAAGCACCAAAAAGAACAACATCTCAATTGAAGCGCGCGATCTGTCGACGCATGCTTGAATAAGAAACAAAACATATAATAATAATAATGTTATTGTATCCATTAATTTGTAACAAAAGAAAAATAGATTATGTGTGTTTATATGTCAATGGTTAAAACTATAGATAACCTTGGTTAAAACTACATATAACCCAAGCAAATCAAATATTTGTTCATCCCCTCCACTTTATTTCCGACTCAAGTCCAACTGATTCCCCCTTACAACACACTCAGCATCGGTAAAGGGGGAGGAAAAATCTCAGCTCACTTAAAGTGAGTAAAACAAAAAGAACGCTCACATTACTGATGTGAGCTGAGATCTCAGTCAAAAAGAACGCACCTAATATTTAAGGAAATAATGACTCCATATTAGCAAACTAAAAATCGCTTGGGAGGACTGTGGTGGCTTAGAGGGGTGGAGGAGGCCACACTAAAATGTTTATACAAAAATCTGAAAAGTACACTTCAAATTTCCTAGGAAAAAAGGCTGGCCACACTGTATCTAGTTTGATTAAACAATATTAAAACAAGTGAAGAAAATATTATGTTGATAGTCTAGTCTTAGAAAAAAGAATATTTTCGATTAAAAACTATTATCTTGTCACACGCTGAAGAAAAAAAAACTAAATGACCAATAGAACGAATTAAAAGATTAAACTACAAAAATAATTGAAATACTACCAAAACATCTACGGATATCAGTAAAACTTTGCGCCATGTACACGTCTCAAATGAATCTAAAAAGATGAATAAAATTCCATTTAATAAGCAATTAAAATACCTAATTAAATTTAAATCTAAAAAAAATTTGAAATCACGTAAAATACAATGTCGTATATTAAAGTTATCCACCTTTTTCTATTTTCAATTGATACTTACCAAAAAACATTCTTCCAAATAATTCTCAATTTATTTACTGAAATTTACTCAGATAAAATTTTTATATATACATAGTTATTTTCCAAAAATCATTTGGCAAGAAAAAAAATGTATAAGACTTGGCCCAATTTTTTGCAGCCTTATACCAAAAATTGGACCAAGTCTTATAAATTTTTTTCTTGCCAAATGATTTTTTAGATCAGCTTAAAATTAGTTGGAAAATAACTATGTATATATAAAAAATTTATCTGAATAAATTTCAGTCAATAAATTGAGAATTATTTGGAAGAATATTTTTTGGTAAGTATCAATTGAAAATAGAAAAATGTGGATAATTTTAATATACGACATGGTATTTTACGTGATTTCAAATTTTTTTAAATTTAAATTTAATTAGGTATTTTAATTGTTTATTAAATGGAATTTTATTCATCTTTTTAGATTCACTTGAGACGTGTACATGACGCAAAGTTTTACTGTTATCCGTAGATAGCAGTTTTGGTAGTATCTGTATCTACTGTTTTAATTTGAAGGCATATTAATGTGATTTATATAGCAATTTATGAATTTCTATTTGCAAATGGTTCATTCATTTGTATTGAAAGTGCACAGGAAGGAATGAAACTGTTTTAAATTGTTAAAGACGCTATTGAAAGAGTCATCATTTGCGAATGCACATAGAGAAGACAATATCTGAAAATGGAATCTAGATTGGAAGGCAAAAAAATAAATTTACGAATCGACTGAACTTGTTGTGAGTTTTCAATATTTGCATTGAACAGTATAAGTAGGAGACAAGAGATAGAAAAAACAGAAGAACATGACTTGTTAAAACTAATTAAACCAGTTAAAAAATACCTAAACTAATCGGAAGAAATAAAGAGAATTTCTGTAGACATTAATTGATTCAAATGTATCAAAAAAATTAGGACCGTAATAGGAAAAAGGTTTGGTTTACAATTCAAAGTTCTGTTGAAAATGGAACAAAAAATATGAACATGAAGGATATTTTAAAACAAATCTAAGCACCAAATTTAAAGATTCTGGTTACAGAAATTTAAAAATATTACCGTATAGATTTTGAAAACGAGCAGAATATTTGCTAGTCGTGAAAATACTAAGCAAATTTTAATATCGAAGGGATAGATTTACGTTGTTACAAGGGTAATGAAAATAGGTTAAAGAACAAATTAAAATTTGACATCAATAGTAAGAAGAATCGTAATGGTAGCCAAGTTTGAAGGTTAACTTAGCACCCTGTAAATTTAAAATATTTTGAGGTTTTTAAACTATTTAATCAGTCTCATAGTAAACCAATGCATGTACATTAAAACTAATAACATCACTATTTATGTATTAGGAACTGGCAACACCGATGCTGCCAGGTGAAATGTCATTGCCATCTAAAAAACAAATGGTTTGTTGTTAATATTTAGTTGAAAATTTCATTTCGACCAAAAACGGAATGTAATCGCGAAAATGTTCCGAGCTATGATTTATTATAACTTTCGACGTCGGTATGTCGTACCAGAAAACATTGATGCTATGCGAAAACGAACTGAAGATCGCCATATAACATTTCGTAAAATCGATACAGGTTTAATGGTTAGTATGACCAGCATTGAATTCCCATTTGTTGACAGATGCTCAAAAAATTGTTCGTATCGATTGGTGGCATAAAAACACAACTGAGGTGCCGTAAACAGCATTGTCAAAGGTAACGAGTTGTGGATTTATGCATATGAGCCAGAAAGAAAAGGCCAATCGAAGCTTTGGGGGTTTCATTGTGAAGAAAAGCCATCAAAATTTTTTCGTTCTCTTAAGCCGGTCATTTCTTCACTAAAACTGGTCATGTGGCTACTGCGCCTCTCGAAGATCAAATGAGCATTAATGGAGCATGATATACTAACATTTGTTTGCTAGTAGTTTTCCGTAAATTGAGAGAATCATTTTGCATCACAAAAATGCGAGCTCTCACGCATTGATGAGTAATTCGCCCTATGATTTTTTTCTGGTTGCCACGAATTAAAGATAAATTGCATGGGAATTTTCTTTCAAAAAGCATGTTTTAAACCTATCATCTTCTGAAGGGTGGTTCAACCATATGAAAACGTGTATACATTTGAAGGTGAATATTTTGAAATGCAATAAAAAAAATGTTTGATAGAATTCTAAATAAAATGTTTTGATAGAATTCATTTGTTCGTTTTTTCTATTCTCAATACATAATTAGTTACTCGCGTTATGCGATACTTTTGGACAAAAATGACCACTACGAAATCTTTGACTGAGAAATTGGATGTTCATCTTTTTGGAGCATATTAAGATACACTCTAAGTAACTGCCTAAATTTGGGTGAAATTATTAGTTTTTCTAGCAACGATATCTACATAATAAAACGAATGAAATCTTTTTAGTACAATATAACTTAACATGTCATCAGTATTTTGAACAATTATGAGACCTGTCTAATTTATTGCTACTATATAATTGTTATTATGAAAAGGGTGTATAACTGAAATGAAGTCCCACATGATTTCAGTATATAGATAAAACATTTGAAACATCTGAAAATATATTTTTATAATTCAATAAAATATTAGAGTTGATGCGATCCTAGAACAGTGATGGGTCAAACTCTTGAAATTTGGAAGAATGATAAAGATATAAGTTTGATGTCCATATTTCATTTAACATGTGACTAGCAAAAAAGTAAGGTTTCATTTTTGTATATAGTGGAGATCGCACAGAACATAATATTTTCGGATTTAACATACCGGATTTTCAAATAAGACGGAAAGTTTCCACTAATAGAAATACTTTACAATATGTGTATTCACTACAAAATAAAAAAATATTAAAGTCATATTGTGGATTTACTTTATGCGTTTTCTATTTAGGACATTTTCCTTTATTTTTTAGTGGAGATTGATGGGGAGGGGAAGTTTGCTAGGAGAAAATAGTTAATAGAAAGTCACAAAGTTGTTACTATACTAAAATTAGTTTTCAAGTCAATTATAAGGTTTATAATATTGATTATGATAGAATAAGAAAGTGTGTTACAGCCCTGGTTAAACACTTGGCGTGTCCTGTTGACATTCATGAAAGTTGGGGTAGGTTAATGGTTTCTTTCCATTGAACTCTATACTACGTAACTGGAAAGGACCCGTGTGCTTTAACGAAATGAACAGCTGTGTGCCAGGGGCAACTAAGAGAGAACGAACGACGTTTAGTATTTGTTTCTTTGTCCGTCTCGAAAGCTTAAACGGTTATCTTTATCTGTTTTATTTATAATGTGTTGTTTCACCTCTCACAATGGATTATTCTACTTGTGGTGTGTACCTGTTGTTTAAATAAAGATATTTTGTGATAGTGAAATTATTATAGCTATTTATGTACCAAGTGCGTTATATAGATCCTAACGCCCGGAGGGTAACATTCACCCGAGGGCCTTTGACCCGAGGGATGAATGTTGCCCCATGGGCGTTAGGATCTAGAAGATTTTATTTTTCACGAAAAAATTATCTTAATCGACGTTGTTTACTTCATAAGTTTCTTCTCATAGTGTTTACTGCGTTCTGGTCGGCAACTGAGCACAAGTGAGCTTCTATGCAATTGCCATGGAAACATTGAAGAGGTTGCTAAGGGTTGTTTATTTAATTAAACGACGCTGCATTTTTGTAGGAATTGACAAGCTTGTTAGTGGAGGAAACTAAAAACTGTTATAATTATGGAGATCCCACAGAACGTGACGCTCAAAGCTGAAAAAGCGTTAGGAAATTTACTGACTGTGAAATCCAAACATACGAGAAGGAGTATGGCCATTTTCTGAAATGGAAAGATGAAAACAGAGTGAATACTGTAAATGAAACTGTCTTAATGGCATACTTCCAGGAACTGGTGCGTTTATCTCATGAAAAATATTAATATTTTTTATTTATTTTACATTATTTCAGTCTGAAGAATATAGTGCAAATAGTTTATGGACCAAATACTCACAGCTGAAATCAACATTGATTGTTAAAGAAGACATTAATATATCAGCATTCAGTCAACTGATGGCATTTCTAAAAGTTAATTCAAAAGGATACATTCCTAAAAAATCAAAGGTGTTGGAAGGTGGACATGTATTACTTTTCATAAGACAAGCTCCAGATGATACTTTTCTGCTACATAAAGTTGTTCTGGTAATGGGCGTATTTGGAGGCTTAAGACGTGATGAAATGGTCAAGATGGCAGTTGATGACATTGAAGACAGAGGAGCCGTTTTACTGATCAAGGTACCAGAAACCAATACCTGCACTTCAAAAAGTTTCACCATTGTTGAAGAAAGCGAAATAGGAGCCTTGAACTTAGTTAAAAAGTACATTACGACCAAAAGGATGTAAACGACGTAGTTTTTTTTAACCTACAGAAATGATAAATGCACCTGTAGGTAAAAATACTATAGGAAGTGTTCCTTCTATCATAGCGAAATACCTAAATTTGGAAAACCCGAAAGGTTACACCGGACATTGTCTACGCCGAACGTCGTCAACGCTTCTTGTTCAAGGTGGTGCTTCCTTTGAAACACTAAAATTACATGGAAAATGGAAGAGTAGTACGATAGCGGAGAGCTATATTGAAGAAAGTATCTCCTCGAAGAACAAAATTGCTATAATGTTTCCGTTTCCGAATAAGAAAATGTTAACGTTCCGAACGAAACAGAATGCACATTGAGGAGTTCATCATCGGTCAACTCACAGAATTTCAAACTTGGTACCAATTTTTCAGGAACATTTGAAAATTGTAATTTCTATTTGAGAGAAAATAATTAGTCCCTTTTTTATGTACAGTTATAAATAAAACTTTTCTGAGTAATTAATTCATTGAACTACAGAAAAAAACATTTAGCGGCCGTTATGATTCATAATGCCCTCCATAACGCCCCGGGCGTTAATAGCAACCGTTGTCAAGGTATTATGAAGCAGTAACGATCAAGTGAAAAATAAAAACTATTATTTTATTGTTGGACTAGTTAATTGTGATAAAAAATAACAATGGTTCTAAATCAGTTCATTTTCTATGTCTATGGTTTCTTTCTTTGACATGCAATTATCAACGAGGAACGCATCGAAAAAGAAGAATTCCAGAAAAATAGCGAAATGTCAGGTTTATTCAGGAAACATCAAGAAGGGAATAGAAGAAGAAATCGAAAGTTCTAGATTCTAGACTAGAGCATAAATGCCATGGACTTTATATACAGCGACGTGGCAGGAGACAGAAGTATAATGGAAATAGTAGTGGAAAATAGTGTAACACCAGCCCTGATGGGAGGCACAATAAACAGTAATGTTACAGTGCATAGTAACCCCGTTATTAATCTAGACAGTAATAGAGATAAGTACTAGCATGACAGTAGCGTTAGTAATCCTAGTTGGAATGAAATGGACATTGTGATACTGGAGATTAACATTAATTATTTTCAGATTGACGTTGTATTTTTGTTAAAAGGTATTAGTAAAGTTGATTTGTTATCCCACCTGGGTTTATTTGGGAGTAATATTCGTAACAATATAATAGATGTGTCGACTTATCAATAAATAAGTTTGATATAAATATCAACACATGAGTGATAAAAAAAGCTGACAAATCAGTGCCACAGCCGCTAGTCATAGTTTCACCATCACTGTACTAGATTATTGATACAATGTAAGTTTCTTCCATTGAAAATTGCAAATTGGATTAGACTTGACTATTTCAGATGTATCGCACAGTAAAAGCATTTGATAATTGCATTTTTCGAATACACAAGCTATTATGGAAAAACCCAAACGGTTTAACATACCTATTTTATGAAAATACATCATCAACGCTGTTTACAGCTAGTAACTTGTTTGGTCATCGAAAACAAATGCTTGAAATCAAAAGTATGTTGCAAGGAAATTTAACATGGTAACGATGATAAACATAAACATTTATTTATTCTAGAATAATTGCTCATTGAACTAATATTAACCATTTTTATTGTGAACAAAAAAGTCACTTTAACAAAATCTGAAAGACAGTTGCCCAAGGTCACTACTATTGTAAATGATCATAGAAGTAACCCAATTTTCTTATAATTCCCTTATAACGTTTTCTGCAATATAAATCCAATACCTGTACCATTTACACTTATTTCGATTCTAAGCTGCTCAATTATTTCGAATTTTTTATTTATTATAGATAAACATGATTTGAATTTTGTTGTATAGGGCAATGAATGATGTGAGACTTAGATATGAGTGAATATGTTTATGTGACATGTCCTTTGTGTCTCTTTTTAATGTCATATTATTTTTTATTCCTGGTTGAATGGGATCCACCTACCAAAGCAAAAAAACATAATTTCTCCTAAATTATAGATGAAATGAAAATTTATTGAAGAAAAAAATTAGATTATCTTGACATTATTGGTGGATTTGGAAATATAGCTTGTTGCGCAATAGGTTCATATAGGATGTGGACTATTCCATGTCGAATACAAAAAACTGAATTATTTTGAACAAGAAAATGTTTAGTTAGTTTCATTATAAATTATATCTACTGTCTCAAACCATACTTTGTGGAATCTATGAATGTTTAATACAGCCATTTAAGGCATTTTAATCTCCAATCTGCGGAAAAATTCCTAGTGAGCTGGATTTTTGTATACACCTTCATTATGGTGTTGTAATAAAGATGTGAAAAATCGATATCGTGTCGGCTGAAAAAGTTATAAAGGTCACGAAAATTAGTTTTTCCCAAATATCTCGCGACCTATTGCTCGGAGGTAAATAGCGGCCATTATAAAATGTTCATAGTAAAATTATCTACAAAAAATGTCTCGTGCATTTTTCTGTAAAATCAACCGTCTTCGGAGTAGAGCGCTGAGAAAGCGACTAGAATGCACCCACATACGGTATTGTATACCGTACACCAAGGCGTAAACTTTATTGCTTTTTATTAATGTCTGTAAGTGTCTTAAAAACTTTTATTTGATATTTGGACTTCGGGAAAAATATACTTATCTTATAGAGCTGCTACTTAGCCTTTCTGTATTCCTTCATAGAATATATGCCTCAAAAAGATTACTAGATGTTTTGTCAAGTTTTGGATTTTGTGCTCCATATAGTGATGCTGTGACATAAGAAGTGTCAAATGTTGACTAAATGTTAGATGGTCACGCTTTTGCAAAAAATGTAAGAGGACATGGACTTGTTAGAGTTGCACTAATGAAGCTTATATATGGTAAATTAAGAATGGATCAAAATCTGCAGGAGTTTTTAGATGGTTACATCACGGATATTATGAGAGGGACGATGTCTTATTATTGAAGAGTCTGAAGATGTTTGGAATGGACCATTTCAGTTATTTAATGTAGTTAAATTGAAAAACGGTGGTCCCACTGCTCAGTTATGACTACAATAGATTGAAATTATATCAATAGCTAATGATTTAATTCCTGCTGAGAGTAGGGTTATGGAATGATCATCTTACAAGTGTTCAGTGAATGCTTCCGTATTTTCATGCATCTGATCATTTCCTGTAAGCTAAATCTGAACATTTATACTTGCAAGATATGATAGCTTTGAAAGATAAAATGGATAGCCAAGACTATACAAACTTAACAAAAACATTTGCAGTAAGACGCGAAAAATTCAACTGTGGAACCTGAACTGACATGACTATTGAAGAAAGTTTGATGAAGTCTATGAAAACTGAAGGAGGGGTTTCTCGAGGAAGGAGTACTCATAAAAGAGTCTTATATCTAAATTATATATATATATATATATATATATATATATATATATATATATATATATATATATATGGGAGGAATTTTCTTGAATGAAGATCCTTACATTTTAATAATTTGTTTATTGTTTGCCAAAAGACGCGTTTCGACTTGTTAAGTCAACTTCTGTTTCGGCTAGAATGTTACATTATGATTTATACATAATACATAAGTTAAAAAAAGACGTTACAAATTTTTGTATATAAAATAATAAAACAATTACCTTAATAACAGTGTCAAAAACATAAAAACATGGAAGGTTAAAAATTAAAACTAAAATGCTGTGTACATTTTGTAGCTGTTGTCAGTAAACTTTTAAAATGTATTATTTAGTTTGAAGGTGTTTTTTCTCTTTCTTTTACTAATACGATGTGGTGTTAGTCTGGGCGCGTTTGGATTTAACAGGTGTATATTATAGTAAGGTGCAGAAGCTTTCAACAATTTATTGGTTATTTTAAGAGACCATCATATATTACATTCAAATTACGAATATCGTTTCTATTATTAATACTATTTATATCCTTTTTTATGTTAATCATTTCTAGTACAGTTCTAACTTTTTCATTATTTTCTTTAGCCAATATTTTCACATTGTCAAAATCAAATTTATGCCCTGTATTCTTAGAGTGATTGGATAAAGCTGTTACATCAGTTTTTGAATACTTATGAGCTTGTATTCTTTTTTGGAGGTATTGTTTGCTTTGACCAATATATGTTTTTAATGGAAGACTGTTGAAGACTATGTACACACTTGAATTTTAGAAATAGAAGAAGGTCGATGGGTGTATTTTCTCAAAAGATGAAAGTGTGTAAATAAATTTTATTAAAAAACTAAGCTAAGCGCTTTCGGCAAATAAACATGCCATCATCGGAGCTTTCGTCAATGGTAAAAAATACCTCTAAAAAAGGGAAACATTGAAAGGGGATCGGCCTCACACGGAGATACTTCGTTGCTCCATCTTTAAAATATAAAAATGATCTGAGTGAATAATTTCACCCCATAAAAGAGGGGGTTTTTAGTTTCATTTTATTTGTTAATTTTGTGAAAAGGTACATCTAACAATTGTGCCTGTGAGGCCGATCCCCTTTCAATGTTTCCCTTTTTTAGAGGTATTTTTTACCATTGACGAAAGCTCCGATGATGGCATGTTTATTTGCCGAAAGCGCTTAGCTTAGTTTTTTAATAAAATTTATTTACACACTTTCATCTTTTGAGAAAATACACCCATCAACCTTCTTCTACTTCTAATATATGTTTTATTACAATCTCCACAAGGAATCTGGTATACTGTGTGTGTTTGTTTATTTTTCGGAATATTTGGTTTCATTTTTGAAAAAAATGTTTGGTTGGTGTTCTTTAATTTGTGGGAAACAGTTAAATTTTCTTTCTGAAGGCTTTTGTTAATTTTTTCTGATAAACTGTGTACATATGGTAATGATATAAATGATGTTGTTTTTTTTTGTGGTTTTTGATTTGAATTGTAGATTGCATGTATTCTTTTTTTAATAGTTTTGTTCACAAACGATAATGGGTAGTTATTTTCTTTAAGGATATTTCGGATTTTATTTAGATTGTTCTTTCTGAATTTAGGGTGAGATAATTTAATTGCTCTGTCAGTTAAATTTTTGATTACATTTTTCTTATGAGATAGGGGAGCATTTGAATAATAACTTGTGTACCTATGAGAAGCTGTTGGTTTTGAATACCAGTTGGTATTAATTTTACCTTCGTTATCGTATGAGATTGTTACGTCCAGGAAATTTATCGATTTTTCTCTTTCGCGTTCGATGGTAAATTTTAACCGTGCAGAAAAATTGTTAAATTTGTTTAAAATCTCATCGATTCTATCCACTGGTACACATCCACATATCTCTTAAAGAATACCGGTTTAAAAGTAAGTGACTTTATTATTGTTTCCTCGACATACTCCATAACAAGATTTGCAATTGTAGCTGCTATGGGTGATCCCATTGCTATGCCAAATATTTGTGAATAAAAGTTGGATTCATATTGAAAATATGTCGAAGATAAACACAATTCGGCCCCATTGAGAAATTCTGTTAAATTTAATGTTGTACTGTTTTGGATATCGTTCCATTTTTCTTTTATAATGTTTAACGCTAATGTTGTGTCTATATTTGTGTATAATGATGTCACATCAAGAGATATTAACATATGATCTTTAGGTATTCTTTGGGTTCTTATGAATTTTACAAATTCCCATGAGTCTTTTGTGTAATATTCATTTTTTCCGATTATATTGATAAGTATGTTGGATAAGTATTTAGACAAGTTATATGTACCTGCTTGAACATTGCTTATAATAGGTCTTAAGGGAACTCCATTTTTATGTGTTTTGGGTAAACCATATATTGAAGGTGGTTGGGCATTGTGTATCGTTAACTTATTTTTGGTTACCTTATCTATTAATTTTGATTGAAACCAATCATTTATTAATTTATTTACATTGTTTTGAATCTTTTCAGTGGGCTTGAATCTTTCTTTTTTGTATGTTGTTGTGTCATTAAGTAGATTTAACATTTTTTCCCTATATTCTGTTTTTTTCATGATCACTGTTTTATGTGTTTTGTCTGCATATGTTATTAACAGATGGTTATTTTGTTTAAGAAATTTTTTAAAAAGTTTATTAAAAAATCGTGAATTACTTTTAAAATGTTTGTTGATATTTTTTTTGAATTTTAGAATGATGTTGTTCACCTTGTACCTGATATCATTTTGAACACCTATTTCACAATTGTCTATTCCTGCTTCTAAGTTTGCAATAAGTAAATTTGTATGTATGTCATTTGTTTTATAATTGAAATTTTGGCCCAAGCTTAGAGTGTATAATACATCATCTGGTATATCTTCATTACTCAAGTTAGTTATCCAATTTTTATTTGGTTCGGTACATAAATGTGGTTTCTGTTGTAAAATTGAATTGTCAATTTTTTTTGGTGTTTCAATTTTGTTTTTATAAAAATATTTTCGTATGAAAGTTGTTGATGTTCTAACAAATTATTTACAATATGACTAGGTATATTTCGTTGAAGATTTATTTTCATTTCATTTAGTTTTTTACTCATTAGAGTGATTGTTTTAAAAGTCTCACTGATAAATAACTGAAGCAATTTAAAATAAAATATATGTAGTATGTTATGATATTTACTCACCAATTCATTGTTTTTAAAAGCATAGTTTTTATTAATTTTCAAAATATTAGGTACCAGTTCAGAACTCTTGCACCTCACTAAAAATATACGTCTGTTCTTTTCCCTTGCAATTTTCTTGAGAGTGTGAGCATAGTCCTTCATATGTTGGGTATTAGTTTTACCTATGGTTTTCTCCAAGTCTTTGTAATAGTTTGTCATCTTTAGTAATTGTTTCCTTGGCTGTATATTTTATCCCAGCCTATATGTTTGAAACGCAATGTATTCTTGACCATTTAAATATTTTATATGGGAGGAATTTTCTTGAATGAAGGTCCTTACATTTTAATAATTTGTTTATTGTTTGCCAAAAGACGCGTTTCGACTTGTTAAGTCATCTTCTGTTTCGGCTAGAATGTTACATTATGATTTATACATAATACATAAGTTAAAAAAACAATAAACAAATTATTAAAATGTAAGGACCTTCATTCAAGAAAATTCCTCCCATATAAAATATTTAAATGGTCAAGAATACATTCCGTTTCAAATATATATATATATATATATATATATATATATATATATATATATGAAGGAGGGGTTTCTCGAGGAAGGAGTACTCATGAAAGAGTCTTATATCTAAATTGTATGTATATGTATATATATATATATATATATATATATATATATATATATATAAAAGAAAATGTAGGAATATCGCGTGATATGTTAACAACAACAACAAAGAGATTCATGGGTAATTCACGCAAAATAAAGAGCTACTGAAATAGAGTGGTAACCGTGGACATGCATGTTTCTGGCTCATTTTGCCTCTTCACCAAATAAGGATGTGAAATTTGGAAGCAAAGATGTTAATCGAAACATGGGAAAACACAAAATAACGGATTTCAGCAGGGAAACCAAACGCTCATTTGTGTCTTCAATTGGAAGATCCCGAGTTTTCGGGACAACAACCAACATCGACACGGAGGCGCATATAGCCCCCCCGCCATGAACCTTCCGACCCATAGTAAATAACAAAGAAAATGTAGGAATGTCGCATGCTATGTTAACCATGAATCTCTTTGTTGTTGTTGTTAACATATCACGCGATATTCCTACATTTTCTTTGTTATTTACTATGGGTCGGAAGGTTCATGGCGGAGGGGCTATATGCGCCTCCGTGTCGATGTTGGTTGTTGTCCCGAAAACTCGGGATCTTCCAATTGAAGACACAAATGAGCGTTTGGTTTCCCTGCTGAAATCCGTTATTTTGTGTTTTCCCATGTTTCGATTAACATCTTTGCTCCCAAATTTCACATCCTTATTTGGTTATGCCGTGCTGAAGAGGCAAAATGAGCCAGAAACATGCATGTCCACGGCCACCACTCTATTTCAGTAGCTCTTTATTTTGCGTGAATTACCCATGAATCTCTTTATATATATATATATATATATATATATATATATATATATATATATATTGAAACAAACTTAAGAAAACAGAAAATAAACTAAAGTAACTTATGTTGGTACAAGAGGAATGTTAAAATTAAAAGTATGGGAAATTCTGAAAATATAGTTGAAATAGATAGCGTAGTAGATGTGTAAATATATAATGAGAACAGATTGATATTAGGGATTATAAAGACAACAATTGAAATAAAATAAAACATAAATATAGTAAATGATAAAAAGTATTTGAAGTAACATAATTAGCTGCAAAAATAATAGAAATATAAAGAGGTTAATGAAATATATATATGGCAGTGATAGTGATACAACTAATGGTATTACCAAAGCAGATAGAATGTAATAATATTATGAATAGAAAGTGAAATTGAATGGATGATGGATAGACTTTGAAAATAAAGACAAGGTGGAAGAAGAAGAAAAAAGGTTAATGTTAAGTATAATGGAAGGAAATAATATTAAAAATAAATAAAATAATTATTATTATGAAGAAGAGGAATTGAGTGGAATTATAGATTATGAGGATAAATATTATATAATTATAAATACTTGAATTAATAGGAATGAGAAAATAGTATCGAGGGAATTGAGAGAGTACCAAAATTATATGCATGGAATGAAAGTAAAAGGAATAGAATATTTTGAGACAAATAATGTATCCATTATGTAATAAAATGGGAGATAATGTTAGAAGTATGAAAGTTACTGAAAGGAGGAATTATAAGGAAATCTTGTATATAGAATATAAATCCATTAGTTTTAACGAAGAAAGATAAATATGTAAACATGCCAGATTAATGAATTATACTATACTATATAAAGCACCAATATGAAGAGATACAATGGATAAGATCAATAATTCAAAATCATTTACTAAAAGAAAAAACGATGACGAATTGTAAATAAATAATAATAATAATGGATTCAAAATAATATAAAATGAAAGAGTAAATAGGGAAATATAAAAGATATAGTTTTTTTTATTGCTCAGATAGAGGTATATTTATAAATCTCACTTTCACAAATATACTAAAGTTTAAAGCATCTAACTGTATGGTGTCAAGTGAATTTACCGATAAAGTAATTTGATCAAAAAAGGAAAGGACTTACCTTCAAATACAGCTTATTTAGAAATCATTTATGCAATGATTTGTAAATAAATACCACATTATGAATCAAAATTCCTTAAATAAAAGAGTCAAGTAATCCATATTCTGAAATATTAATTGAACATTAGTATTAGTAAACAAATAATAAGTAATCTTTATGATTCAACACTCATATTTGTTTGGTTAAATGTCTGACATAGATGTCAAAAAAATATCAATGGACTGGAATAATGTTACAAATGGAAAAAGAAGCAGAATCCATAGAACTTTATATTTATTTTGAGTCAAGAAATATATGAATTTTGTTGTAGTTAAATAAATAACGATATTACTTAGGAATTAGAATATAGAAATAAAGGATAGTTTATGTAAAACAATAATAATAATTACATTTAGAAATATAAGTGATTTCAGATACAGACACTTTATCAAATATTTAAACGTAAGAATTAGGAGATGAATCTGAAATCAGGACAGATATGAATTTGGATAGCAACGGAAAAAAAGGAGGGTGGTTGTTGAAAAAGAATTTGGAGATGCTGAGATGAAATAGAGTATTGGAGATAAAATTATAAGAAATTTAGATAAAAACTAAGAAATTTGTACTAAAAAGGTCCACAATTTATATTAGAAGTAGCTAATAAACTTCTTTAAAACAAATAAAGATATAAGAAGCTACATACAATAGATGCAAAAAGACATAAAAGTTATTGGAGGTGATGTCAGAATAAAATGAATATTTAAAATTTAATCAATTCAATTGGAGATGATACTTAATGGAAAGTTCCCGAAATAAACATTATAGAGCAATTGAATCTAAGAAGCTAGAAACTAATAGAAATCACAAATATTTGTTTCCTGAAATAAGAAATCCTGTGCAGAAGCATTATAAGGTCGGCGGACCTGTACAGCTTGTTTTTGGGAAGAAAACTCTTCAAGAAAGGAAGATGAGTGGATTGTGAATCAGGTTAGTGTTTAATTTGTCTTTGTTGGTACCAGCATTTGGGTTAGAGATGTACATCTATGGTAAAAGTCAAAAGAAATAGAATCTGAAACTATTAAAATTTAAAAAAAAAGGCTCTGATAACACTGATAACAGAAACTTAAGTACTTACCATTTCTATTGAACAATTTTCATTTTTCGACTTAATAATTTTATATTAGCATATAAGATATTTCATCACTTTGTTTAAATTGATAATACATATTTCTTGACTCATCTAATATATGTGTAGTAATAAACGTATTCATGAAATCATTGTTTGCATGTATATATTACTTCCACTGATATGAGTGACATTTGGAATCAATTACTCTACTGAATACTTCTAATCATCTATTCTTACTGTGAGATTTGGAATCGATTGCTATATTGAAATTTTCTATCCATAGGCGCACCAAATAATATAAAATAAAATATAGTAAAAGTTATTTGAATGATTCATATATAAAGTGTTGGAGATAAAGAGTTAAAATCACTTCCGGAGCCCAAAGAGTAGTAAGAGTTTCTCATTCTTTCTACCTAAATAAATAAATATATAAAAAATTTCTTTATTTCTATTAATGAGCTAGCTACACTAAAATTAAATATATTAAATTAATACTATAACAATAATAAAAATTCCTCACATACAAACAATCTTAATAATAATATATATATATATATATATATATATATATATATATATATATTATTATGATATCTAATATATTGTTGCACTCCAAATTAGTGGTGACACTTATTGTGATATTTTTATGTATGTTTAAACTTATTTTTATTGGCAATTCATTGTGATATCATAATTTCATTTATTTTAATATTTTATCATAACTACACAATCCTGTCGAATATTTTTATTTGTATTTTTAATCGTCTTGTTAAAATTTTGAAATTTTAGTTTAGTTTAAATGCAAATAGTGCGTTACACCCCTGTCCTTCCTATATACCTATAAGTGGTTTCGTCAACATGTCTCATATTCGCCTGTATAGTTGAATATCGAATGTTTTTCTATGGGAGCGATCTCTATGTTAGTTGAAATGATAAAAGTTGTATTAAAGCGATAAGATGAAGAAATTTTTACTGAATAAACAAAAGATTATATACAAACTGAATAAATGTAAAATATTAATGAAACGAATTACATATGTTAATTTACAATTGTTTAAAAATAATGACATTCCACGTGTGGCCTCCGAACGTGAAGGTATTATTTTTCGTTCGAGTGCTCATTAACGTTATCAACACAAGTGATTAGTTTTTTTTGTGTCAAATATTTGCTGGCCCATATTGGTATGTGTTTACTTACACTAATTACACTGTTTGATACTTAAAATCAAATTTTCTATAGGCCAGTTGCTTGGTCTATATAGTTTATTAAATATTTTGGCATCCAAAATATTTTAACATGTCAACTCAACCCACTGCACGAAGCTTTGCTGCTGTTACTAAATCATATTCAAGAAAATCAACTTTGACACCTACAACATATCCTAGTAGAAATCAAGCTATCGTAATAAATGCGCTTCCGGATACAGTTCTCTTCGATTATATCAAAGCAATAGGTGAAATTGTGACACCGAAAGGAATCACTCATGCTTCCCGTATATCTAATCAACGTATTTGCATATTCCTCGCTTCTACTTCAGTCGTTGATAACCTCCTTAAAAACCACTCCTATGTTACCATTAAAGAAGAAATCGTCCCCATACGCAGACTTATCAGCCCCTCTAAAAGATTACTATTATCTAACGTATGTCCCTCAATTCCTAATCTTCTCATCGAACAAGCACTAAAAAACGATCTCGGACTTCAACTTGCATCACCCATCACCTATATTCGTACTGGCTCACCTGAAGAAGATTATTCCCATATTCTAAGCTTTCGTCGGTCCATCTATGTCATACCAGACAAAGAAAACTTTGAAATAGAAACTTCTGTTTTAATTCACTTCGAAAATACTACATTCCGGATCTTCGTTACCTCAGATAAATTGGAGTGTTTCCTGTGCAAACAATCTGGACATACTGCTGATACCTGCCAAAATCCTCTTGTCACTCCCTCCCCCTCCAAAACTACCACTATCCAGAATGATTCTACCGATAATATTTCTAATGATCCTACCTCCACTGATCCCACTTTCACTACTACCCCTGCCCCTATATCCTCCTCCGACAATCACTCTGCCAACACACTCCCTCCTTCAGACCAGCCTACTCCTGGTATTTCTGGTCTTAAACGACTTCATTCTACTGACTCTAGTTCCGAATCACCCCCTGTAATTATCACGTCTATTCCCCTCACACTCAGCCAAGACAAAACAGATTCACTATCTGACAACACCTTTCGTACCCCCAAGCCTGCGTCCAAAAAGAAAAAAGAGTCTAAGACTCTAACAACAACTATCAGCCCCTCTGCACGCTCAATCATTGAAGATTTAACAAAAAAAGACCCTACATCCTTCTCAATTACTTCTGAACAGTTGATAGCATTTCTGGAAAATTCATTCGGAAGCAACGATCCATTAGCTGAAGCTCACCAATTTACTTCAAACATTAAATCCCTCCTTGCAGATCTTCGTCAAATATATCATGCCATCTCCGATAGGTCACTCAAAAATCGCATTACCCGAATAACAAAGAAAATACAATGTACCATGAATCCCAACGATGCAATCGAATCTGCTAGCCTCAAATCTTTTAGCTCTAATGATAGTGACTCTAATTGCGACGATACCGACCTCTTTTGATACTACTAAAAATTCACGATAATTCAGTGGAATTGCGACGGATACTATCCTCGCCTTGAACGTCTTCAACAACTTATTTCTCTCTACCACCCGGATTTCCTATGTCTTCAGGAAACTAATTTTACGTCTTCCAATATCCCTACACCAAAGGACTTCGAAGGATATCATTACATCCGAACTAACTGCTCCAGAGCCAGTGGTGGAGTATCCATATTTGTATCCAAAGATCTTTACTCAACTCATCTGCCCCTTACTACTAATCTTGAAGCCATTGCCATAACAGCCTATTGTCCCCAAAAATTAACCATTTGCTCCATATACATTCCCCCCGACCACAAACTAAATGAAGAAGAGCTACTTGACTTGGTTTACGATCTCCCCCAGCCCTTTGTACTTGTGGGTGACTTCAACGCCCACAACAGTATGTGGGGTTCCTCACGCACATTTGGACGAGGTAAAGTTATTGAAACTATACTAAATTGTACTAATTCATGCCTCCTCAATACAGGATCGTGTACCCACTTAAATATCGCTTCTGGTACCTTTTCTGCCATTGATTTAAGCATCTGCGTTCCCAAAACTGCCCCTAACTTAACCTGGCAAACTGCTGAAGATTTATTCGATAGCAATCATTACCCCATAATTATTACTGACAACCTAAATGAACAGGCTCCCGTGAAAAGTTATTGGCGCCTCGGGAAAGCGAGGTGGCCGGAGTTCTCCCGGGAGGCTGAATCTCTCCTGAGTCAATTACCTGCCACCAATGATATTGATGATTCTATTAAGCTCTTCTCGGATGCCATCATCACAGCAGCATTTACTCACATTGGCAAAACCACCCATACCCCCAGTCACAAAATTGTTCCTTGGTGGAACCCTCAATGCGAACAAGCAGTGCGACAATCCAAAACAGCCCTCAACTTTTACCGCAAACACAAAAGTCCCGAAAACCTAGTTAAATTTAAAAGACTTAAAGCAAAAGCCAAATATGTAATCAAACAGAGCAAGAAAAACTCCTGGCATAATTATGTAACAACCTTGGATAATAATTCAAACCCTTCCCAAACATGGAAAAAAATTCGACAGGTCCAAGGCCACAAAACTAACACCAAAATTCCCCATCTTTTTTATAATGGCAGTTCCTCCAGCAATAGCCAAACTATTTCTAACATCTTTGCTGATAAATTTGATGAGAAATTTCAAAACAAACTCAAGCCCCTCTTAACAACAACTTCTCATGAATCTGCCTACACCAAACTCACTTTACCTCACCTACAAGATATTGACGATATTAATTTACCTTTTTCATTCACTGAATTAACAATTGCCTTATATTCATGTAAGAACTCTGCCGCTGGTCCCGACGATATCCCTTACATTTTTCTTAAAAATTTATCCACCTATAGTCTTACTAAATTATTAAACATTTATAACACCATTTGGTCTTCTCAATTATACCCTACGCAATGGAACACATCCATTATCATTCCCGTCCTAAAACCGTCACAACCATCTACATTACCACAGTCCTATAGACCGATTTCTCTTACATGTACTACATGCAAATTAATGGAAAAGATGATAAACAGACGACTCATGTGGTTTATCGAAAAACACCAAATCTTACCAAAAGAACAATCCGGTTTCCGGCGTCACCGTTCCACAAGAGATAACCTTGCAATCTTACAAACCCACATTGCCGATGCTATAAATCGTAAACAAGAGGTGTTAGCCTCTGTTTTTGACATAGAAGCTGCATTTGACACCTTACCAAGGCAGACAATCATTGATAAACTTTCATTTTATGGCCTCAATGGTAACATTTTCTCATTTATCAAACACTTTCTTAGTAATAGATCTTTTAGGGTCTCTGTAAATGGCTGCCTTTCATTAACTCACGTCCAACAAGACGGTGTGCCCCAGGGATCTATTCTCAGCACTACATTATTCATTCTATCTATTAGTCATTTATGTAACAATCTACCCGCCCCTGTTAAATATGCTACGTACGCAGACGACCTTGTTATCTTCTGTCACGGCACGTCGACTCCTACTACATGCAAACTCCTCCAATCTGCTGTGAACCTATTACATAGTAGAATATCTTCACTTGGCCTTTCCCTCTCCGCTACAAAATCAAAGCTCATAAGATTCGGCAGAAAAGCCCCATCCCCTCCCCCTGAAATTTTAGTGACCAACCGCCCTCTCCCAGTCGTCGAGCATTGCAAAATTCTGGGAGTGACGTTCGACTCTCGACTTACTTGGAAACACCACATCCAAGAAACCAGAGGATACTGCCTAAAACTCTTGAATATCCTCAAAACACTCTCCCACTATCAGTGGGGAGCTAGCGAATTTACCCTCCTGAAAGTATACCGAGCTCTCATTCGATCCAAACTAGATTATGGCAGTATAGCATATATGTCAGCGTCCAAAAACGTCCTGAAAACACTAAACTCTGTACACAATACTGCCATCCGACTTTGTTTAGGCGCATTTCGCTCTAGTCCAGCTGAGAGTCTGGGCCTTGAAGCCAATGAACCTCCACTCTCGCTCAGACGCCAATATCTCCTCCTTTCTTATGCAGCCACGACTTCATCTAACCCCTCTAATCCAGTTTCCTCTTTAATAACCAGAATACCTCACATTCTCAGCCCTCCTCCACCCAACCCGCGCATACATACCATTCCCCTCCTTCTTCAAAAATTAATACCTGACACTCAATTATCCCTAACCAGCCCTATCCTCATCCCACAAATCTCACCCTGGACCAAAACACTACCAAGATGTAACACCTCACTCACCAAGTTCAGCAAGGAAGAAACCAGTTACGAACTCATAAAGAAATCCTTCTTAGAAATCCTAATCTCGAAGAAATTCGACCGGATCCTCTTCACCGACGCATCAAAAAACGAGACTGGTGTCGGATGTGCTGTTACCACTACGCAGACTGCCGTGGAGTCCTACCGGATCCCAGCTACTTGTAGCGTTCACACCGGTGAACTATTCGCCATCTTACAAGTCTTCAATCTCTGCGTAATTCCCCATCAAAAAGTTGCTATTTGTACAGACTCTCTCTCCTCTATCCAATCCATCAACAATTTATTCACAAATCACCCCCTCGTTCAACGCATCCACGACACATATCAAACCCTTATTTCTCACGATGTAACTATCACTATTATATGGATCCCCTCACATATTGGTATAACTGGTAATGAAAACGCCGATCGCCTTGCTAAAGAAGCTGCCCAATCCACCATTACACCTAAAACTCTGCAAATTTCTAGAGACCTAAAATTTGCTATGAAAAAACTCATACAGAAGAAATGGCTAAACGACTGGAACCATTCTACAACATTCCTAAGGAAAATTCATCCGAATATTGAACAGTTTGATATCCCCCATCTGCCGAGAAACGAGAAGGTTGTAGCAAGAAGACTGCGTATTGGTCACACACGACTTACCCATGGCCACCTTATGACCTCTTCCCCTCAGCCAAACTGTCAACACTGCCAAGCTCTACTTGGCATTCAACACATTCTCGTGGACTGCCCCTACTACACCGATAGACGTCAGCAGCTTGGAATGAAAACAAACATTAAGGATATCCTTACTAGTTCACACCAAATCATCATAGCTATTCAGTTTCTAAAAGAAGAGAACCTACTGTGTAAAATTTAAAGACTGTTCATTATTATTTGTAATTATTTCCAAATAATGTATTTATAATGTATTGTAAATTACTGTACCTTGTGCTAATGGCCATAGTTGTCTCAAGCACGTTAAATTGAATAAAAAAAAAAAAAAAAAAAAAAAAAAAAAAAAAAAAAAAAAAAAAAAAAAAAAAAAAATGATTTCTTATACTATATGAATGTTCATGGGTTTCTATATTGATGAGGTGAGTAATTGTCTTTAATAATATAATGTCTGTAAAATATAGATCGATCTTTCTTTGTTTATTGTTAACTTTACTTCCTTTTTTAGATGTACATCTGTTAAGTAATGAACGTTCACTAACCTTTTAAGTCCTTTAATTATTGCTTCGTTTGTCGCGCTGAAATGTCTGCCTGCAGAATGTTGTAGAACGGATTGTTGAAGTCTGGATTTCTCGCCACAAAAAATATATTCGTTCGGAAATTTCAATTTGGTGAGTATTTTAATATGTAGCAACTAGTTATTAATGTCTCTTTCATCGAAATTCTCTTACTTTTTGTCATATTTCAAGTATCTTCGCCCATAAAAACCTCTCATCCTCTCCAAAAAAAACCAACTTGATCCCCTCTTGTCTTTTTATCAACAAACTTTTTCCTGTCTTCCTTTCACATCTCACTAGATTCTTTCAGAATGTCTATTGTTATGCAATGTTTATTTTAAACCATAAATCTAAACTTTTTAACATCGGTCTGTCAAAATTTATCAATTTACTATTACTTACTATATGATGAATAGAATAATAAATTTGATATTTACATATGTAATTCTTTGAATATATCCTTTTTAAATTACTTGTTATTTTAGATAATCCATTCATAATAATTTGATTGTAATTCCTTCCAAATATTTTTGTGGTATTCATTATTTACAATCGTGTCATTGACATTCAACTTCACAAACCGAATATGTCTCATTGAAATCATACAGCTTCAAATTTAAAATGTACTCTATTTGTTTACTAATAATTAATTTACTTTTCTCTATTTTAGATAAAAAGTCCGTTTACTATGAGTACTTTAAAAGAAATTATTATCATCATATAAATATGTATCTACAACTACGTCTAATTTATGAAAATGTTAGAGTAAATTAAAATTATATTAGAGGAGTGCAGAATACAGGTAACTTATTTAATCTTCTTTTTGTAGTTGTCATGAAATAGTGCAATATATATATATATATATATATATATATATATATATATATATATATATATATATATATATATATATATATGTATATATATGGCTTGCATGCAATAAATGCAATTTGTGAATATATTGAAATTTCGCGATCTTTCATTTGATACCGCAGATCAACAGGTAGAATCAAGATATTCACGCACTGAAAGAGATAATACTGACATTAAAAAACTTGTAGAATGGTTTGCTTTGCATAATCCTTTTTCAAGTTGCAATCAAGTAGTTCCTGTATCAACAGGCACTGTTGGCAATAATAAAATCAACTGTTATGATGCCAAAGAAATTGGTCTGCAGACAATTAAAAAAATTATAGGAGTAACTTTCGACAAAATTCAATTAAAACGCTCTGACAGAGTTCTTCCATTATCATCAGTAAACACTTCTACCATGGTTCATAACTGCAAGGTGACGATCGATCCGTTATTGCTATTTCAACGAATTAGTTTAAATAAAAAATTTGAGAAAAATCTTTGCGAGTACTACTACAATATGAATTAAGTCCATACCCAACAGCACTATTTGATAATGTTGGCATGAGAAAAACCAAAAGTCGAAAATATACGACTACCTCGAGCCAATATCAAGTAGTTTGTGATAATGCAACATACATAATCGATGGTGGATTTCTTATGCATCGCGTCGTATGCAAAAAAATGATACATTTCATATTATCATTAACAAGTATATTAATTATTTATTAAATAATTTCGGTACAAATACTGTTGACATTTTTATGGTTACTCTGATATCAGTAAAAACATCAAAACAATGGAACAACTAAGACGAACCGCTGCCGTTTCTACATCTTGTGAAGTGCACTTCAATGAATCGATGGAAGTTTCTATCAGTCAAGAAAAATTCTTACAAATGCTTCATCAACCTACATCAATTTAAAAAAAAAACAGAAAAAACAATGTTGAGACAAAAATATACTCGACTCAACAAGTATCCACATTGCAAGAAAAATATTTTGTTCCTACATGCCATAACCGGATGTGATACAACTTCAGCACTTTTTGGGAGAGGAAAATTAAAAGTCATGAATATGTTTGAAAAAAGACCCGATTTAAACAATTCTGCAGAAATACTCCACCAAGAAAATTGGAAGTCATTGTCAATGCTACTAGCAATATACGGTGCTCCAAAATCAGAACAATTGATACATAATTACTGATACTGTAGCTTTGCTAAACTAACAAGACAAAGTACAGCTGTGAAATCTCCTTTATTACCACCTACTGTTTCAGCAACTCAACAGCATATTTATGGAGTATATTATTAAATACAAACCTGGCTAGGAAAAGAAATTGATCCAGAACAGTGGGGTTGGAAGTTAAAAAATAATATACCACAGACAATAACGACTTTATTATCACCAGCACCCGATGATCTATTGAATATCATCTTTTATAATTGTACGAAAAGTTGTGGCGGCAAATGTGGATGCAAAAAAACGATGATGTAGATGTAAATCTAGAAATGAGTCCACTCGACGTTTTGTCAGCAACTATTACTGATAGGGAAACTGAAGATATCGACAATGAATAAAAAAAATTATATACTAAAGTTTTTTTGTATTTTACAGAATTTCAATGAAAAATTATGAATAAGAAAACCTTTTATTGAATACCAATGATTAATCCTACGGGGGAAACCATGTAAAAAAACGCGCCTTGCATTCTACCTAGATAGGTAGGTGGCGAGGAAACGAGTGCATCGTCATAAGATAGTCGCTTTCTCAGCGCTCTACTCCGAAAACGGTTGATTTTACAGACCAATGCAAGAGACATTTTTTGTACATGATTTTACTAGGAACAATTTTTATAATGACCTCCGAGCAATAGGTCGCGAGATACTTGTGAAAAATGATTTTCATGGCCTTTTGACCGTTATAACTTTTTTAGCCGGCACGATATCGATTTCGATTTTTCACATCTTCATTACAACCACGTAATAAAGGTTGTATACAAAAATCCAGCTCACTAGGAATTTTTCCGCAGATAAAACCTAAAATGACTGGACTATCTTATAAATTATTAGAATGTATAAAACATAGTTTTTGCTTTAATCCATCCTTTGATGCCATGCTTCACATCCTGAATTTTTTTATAGAAATTGTCGATAGTTTACCCTTTTGACTTCGTTTAAATAATTGTTAATTTTCGTGATCAAATATATAGAAAAAAATCAAAACCATTTTATATTCGTTTCCAAGGACATCGGTCCTTTCTCAGAATCAACGTTAGTTATTAGTTGTGATAGGGCTGAATAACCAGGATGCATCAGATGATGAACCTTTTTTCTAAGAAACGTTGTTGCGTAATTATTTTAAAGTTAATACACTAACCAATCAGTAAACTTTGCCGTTTTGTCACATTCTCAGTTATACTATATAGACCTTTTTATAGAAATAAATATTTGACGTTTCGGCTCGACTTTGGCCTTTATCAAAATTATAATCGGACATTGACAATCCTGAATATATATATATATATAATAATTACGTCCCTCGCCATATGAATATCATGGATATAGGAAAACAAAATGGCTATATAGCCCCCTGTTCAGTAAATGACTGCAGCATGGGGGCCGACATCGGCTGACAATTTCTGTTGGCGACACTGATTTTTTTGCTTCTAAGAATGTAGCGACTATGAATATTATATCATAAATTGGACTCTGAAGGTTATGTTATGTTTAGTTTCGGAACATAATTCCATTTTTTCTAATTCTTTTGTGGGCATATTATGGCTTATTTTCGGTACGTATTCAAATATTATTAAATGAAATAATTTTATAGTCATAGCACATTAGAGAGCAGTCCGTTAGAATTTCATTTATTTATTTCTCAAACAAGTTACAAGAACCTTATTACAAGAGAAATCTAAGGTTTGCCTAAAATTAATAATTAACAGAGATGTAATATAGTGGACTGTATACATATAATCACTATACTACATCTACGAAAGATGTTTCAAGATACATAGATCAAAACAAGTAAAGGTGTAATTCATTTAAAATATTTCTGGAAGAGAGGTCAAAAAAAGTTCCCATAGCTGCAAGACATTATTTGTTATTTTTACCATTGTGGTAACTGGAAAACTTGAGGGCGTGAGTGGTATTTCCAAAAATTGCGTAAGTCTAGTGGCACGAGATGGAACTCTTACCTCGAGAAAGGATTTTAGTTTGGGGCAGTTGTAAACTTTTTTTAAATAATTTATAACACATGCTAACCAATGATATTTGTCTTCTCGTTTCCAAGTTCATCGAGTAGAATTCATTTCGGAGACTTACAGTTCTGATTGTCCTGTATTCCAGATAAATGTAGAGAAATCTCAAATTTCATATAGAGAAATGTCAAAAAACTATTATGTTCATTTTCCAATATGTGAGAATTTACAATTGCTATTGGGTGACAGATTACAGAGCAGTACTCAAGTTTAGGTCTAACTAAATAATTGCAAAGGTATTTAATTGTTTCTCAATTTCGGAAATACCTGGAGTTCCTTTGCACATATCCCAAACTTTTCAGTGATTGCGCGCTAACTTGCTCAACGAGTGATCAGAATGAAAGTGTATAATCATACTCAACGCCTGGATCCCTAATTTCTTTACTCTCTGTAGTTTACCATTTTCAATAGTGTACTCATATTGTAGTGAATAATTTTTTTTTGTACATGATAGTACAACACATTTGTTGAATAGCAAGTTGTTTTCAACTGACCATGCGAACGTTGAGTCCATATCGCACTGGAGGCGAAGACAATCATCTTCATATTCAATCAGTTCGTAAAATTTAAGGTAATCAGCAAACATTAAACATTCAGAGTATATTAAGTAACGCGGTAAGTCATTTATGAAAATTAATTAGTGGTCCCAAGTTGAACCCCTGGGGTACTCGAGTTTTCAGAACAATGACCTTGATATCTGACCTTGTATAGTCTGTTTGTAGGTAAGGCACAAAGAAACTCAAGCTTGGTAAGTCTGCTCCATAACTTCTAATTTTTAGTTTAGCTATTGCACACAGACCAGATATTTGCCTGTTTTTTTATATCTGATATGGTCCCTTGTCTTGTGGATGGGAGTTAAGATTGCCTCTTTCCACACCTCTGGAAAAACTGATATTCTAATGGATAAATTAAATATAAAGCACAATGATTTCAGCAGCGATTCCACACAACTTTTAATGATATAAAGTGGAATCCCATCAAAGCTAGCAAACTTTTTAGGCTTGCGCCTTTTTATGGCCTGATAATACTAACTCACTGATACCTCGTTAACAAGAAGTATTGTTCCATTTACTGTTGGTTAAATTTGTATGTTGTCTTCTCCTCTTTGAATACAGATTGGAAATATGTCCCAGCCCAAAATACTTTGCAGGGTAAGAACTTACTTTTTGCATAATCCCCGTAGACGCAAACTGATAAGAGCGACCCCCAAAAATTTTGGCAATTGGCCCGGGCCAAACCCCCAAAAATGCATAACCCCCGTAGCCGCAAACTGATAAGGGCGACCCCCAAAAATTTTGGCAATTGGCCCGGGCCAAACCCCCAAAAATAGGTCAAGGTCAGAGGGCGTGGTCATGTGACGTCACAAAAAGTTCCCATGCTCAACCTTTTTCTTTAGATCGTCGGATTCATACCATGTATTATTTGCCATTCGGCTGTAACACTTGTAATGACCGACATCAGATTCAGACATATGACGTGCATATCTCGGAGGTTCATAATGCACGACTCCGTCTAATTATTATAAGTTGTTATTAACTGTTGCTATTTCGATTATTGTTGTTAAATCCTTCAATTTTATTTTGCTAATATTGTAACTACCCTGCGACACATCTAGCAGTATTATTGGACCTATTGAGAAAAAGAAATGCATTTATGACTAAAATAATTTACATAGTTAATTCATATGTCAATAATAATAAACTTTTGCTGTATTTCTAATAAATTATAATGTATCTCTTAATATTTGGATATAATTCGGAATGCTTAACATATTCGTAGACAAGACTGCATATGCCGTCCCGTTAGCGGGCACAAGACGGCGTACGCCGTCCTTATAAATATTATGTGCTGACACAAGACGGCATATGGCAACACATCTTTACGGTATTCCTAATACAAATATGCTTAGTGCCCCACGAGAAAACATAAAATTAAGAAGCTTGTTCTATTAGAACTTTTGGTGGAACAATTACCCTCACCTCATTTGTTCAGACATGATACTCAGTTGTATGAATACATATTCTGATATTTTAAAAAAGAGTAGCCGATCCCACAGCAAACATTGTCGATATCGATCTATTAGATCAATAACTATGACTGAACTCAAGCATTTTTTAGCATTGTGCATCTTAAAGTGTCAATCTAAATATCCTTCTATCCGAAAAATATTCAGTATGAACCCTTTATAGTTCTTCGTACTCTCTCTCTGGAAGACGCTTTGAGGATATTCTAAGATGTTTTAGTTGTTCTTACGGGCAACTTCACAATCCGAATGATAGTAGTGTTATTGTACCAGCAGAACATTTATCTTTAGACGAATCACTTATGCTTTTTCGTGGTCGGCTAAGCTTTCGATAATACATAAAAGGTAAAAAGGCAAAATATGGGGTAAAATTTTATTCTGTTTGTACTACAGATGGCTATGTTTTAAATCTACAAATTTATTCTGGAAAAACCCAAGAAACAAATGGTTTATCCAAACTTGAGACATTGGTTCTATCCTTATTTGATCCATATTTAGTTCGGGGCCACCATGTTGTCATGGACAACTTTTATAATAGTATATCTCTGTCTAATCGCCTTCTTAATCGAAACACCCATACTACTGGAACTTTACGACAGAATCGATTAGGAAACCTCAGGTTGTTGTAAAAAGCAAACTGAAAAGGGGCGACCATTGCTGGAGGAGACGTAGTAAGACATATGTATCCAAGTGGAAAGACAAAAGGGATGTATTGTGTATTACTACAAGATATCACCCGAAACTAATTCAGGTTACAAATAGATATGGTAAAGAAAAAATAAAACCGGAAGAAATATCCAATTACAATAAGTTTATGTCTGGTATTGTTATTCGTCACCCAGAATTTATAAAAGAATATTGGAACTCGATAAGGACATAAAAGATGGAAGATTGTTAGTGAAATCGGGTCCATTACACTGAGGTAAAAGAAGGAGAGCTGAACCTGATCCACCAAAAATACATCCTGAAATGCACTTTCCAGATGAAATTCCAAATCCAAGGAATCCCACTAAATCTTACCATCTGAGATGTAAGAACTGTGGTTCAAAATCTGTACGGAAAGAAACAAAATATTTGTGTAAGACATGCCCTAGCAAACCAGTCTTCGCATCGGACCGTGTTTTGAAGAATACCATATACGATTTACTACCCAAAAAAATCTTTTGTTTATGTCTAGCAATAAATAATGATAATTTCTTAATCTTTTTGTACTTTTTTCGTATGACGGGATATTCCGCTTGGCTACAACCTACCACCAAATGGGTTTATTAGGGACAAGACGGCATCTGCCGCACTACTTTTTCTTACAAAAAAACAATTTTTTTGTTTATATGACATCCTCTATTAATCTTATTATAACTTTTCCTGTTTAAATATTAATAATAACTAAGTGTGTGTTTACAATCCACATTTTTTATTAGTGTCCGCGAATGTGTTAAACAAATTTAAAAACAGTGGTTAGTTGTTTGAACCAATAGAGAATTATTATGAATCAGGAATAGGAGCGCTAGATAAAAGACGCATATCATCTAAAAAACAAAAAATATCACCTTTCGGTATTTGCGAGGGTAACAAAAAAATGTTTTTAAATTGTTTGTCCATCAGAAACGAAAGTCTGACGCGATATCATTGCACATCTTTACTAAGCCGCCAAGCAGTAAAAAAAGTGACAACAGCAGATTATAATCATTCTTTTAACCGCTATGAACTATTTACACATTATTACCCACTTACAGTAGGGAATTTTTTTGTCTCCTCAAAGGATCGCCTCGGTTATCACAAAAGATCTCACTGAAAATAAAAATAAGTTCTGGTATCTATAACAAATATGGAATTATGTTAATATAGTATGTTATTGGAGACAAAACAATATATAATATATGAAAACCAAAAATTATGGGAATATTACTTTGAAAATGTATTTTATTCATAGTATGTATAACTCGTATGTACTTAAACTTTCATACTCAATTGCAAAACGTTTCTATTAGTGTTGTTACATTATGTAATGTATTTGTTATTTATTTAAACAATAAAGGGGTGGGATAAATTTTAAACACACGATATGGCTACTTACTAATTTATTTAAACACTAACTCACTAACACTTAATTTATATGTACTTAACTAATCAATTAAAATTTAATTTATATGCACACAAACTTAATTATTAATTTATATCAACACTTTTATATTCACTTATTTACTGTTTATTTGTCAAGATCACTTTATCAACTAACTGGTCCGCTGATCGGTCCTTTTTATATACTAGTGCCTTTTGTACTAGAGAATTCTGGGCTGCGGCTTACACAAAACAATTTTTCTAGATAACTCTGGTCACAAAAACAATGTTTACATAAGATAAGTCGTAAACAGTTATAAAAAACAGTGCGTATCCGCCATAATTTCAACTTTTATACCTGGATTAGACAGAGTCGGTTTTAGGGACTATACCAGGGTGCTGTTTCGTAACATTACCCCCTACTTAAATGGAAGTTCCTCCTGGAACTTTTGTGTAGCCGAGACTGGATGTTTAAATCGGCAACTGGCCCCATTTCTACACTTTCCGATCTTATGGAAATAGCAGGGCACCGTCTTCATCGGATACTGATAACGGGGGTTGTAGCTGCAAATTAATGTCTGGACACCGGTATCTTGAAAGATAATCTCTACCATGTTCCTGATGATTCGCCAATCCAACTGGTTACTCGTTATCTTAGGCATAGCCAGTTTCTTCACGTTGGATTCCAACACATGGTCTCGGAGGTTTCGAAGTGCTTCCCACACATCGCGGTAGGTAGATCGATCTTGGAATTCATTTTTAGTTACCACGTAGAAGACGTACCGCGAATTATGTTTCAGTTTCAGTGTCTTGCCAGGGGCTGGAATCTGGTCTTTAAGTTTTTCTAATTGCCCGAACTTCGTTCGAAAGACGGTTGCCAACCCTCGTGCGTTCTTGATACGGGCGGGGATGTTGTATGCCAGTGAATAATCTTCCGGGAGAGTGAACAGATCTTGTTGTTGTTCCGAAGTGACTCCATATCTAGCTTTCCCGGTACCTCCATACGTGCCCATAAATTCCTCGAAGGTAGGGTCAGACACATCTCGAATGGCGCTAGTCGGTTTTGGTGAACTACTTTTGGTTTTCCGTTGGGGATCTTGCTTATGCGATATATAATATCATTGATCCTTTTCTTGATTAAGTATGGACCTTCCCAGGATTTTTGTAATTTTGGAGAAAATCCTTTTCTCCTCGCCGGGTTGTGTAACCATACTTTGTCCCCTTCTTTAAAACCGCGTTCTGTGGCCTGCGTGTCGTACCGACTTTTCATTCTGTCGCTGGCAACTTGAAGATTTGTTCGAACTAATTCATGAATATCGTTCAGCCTTCTTCTCAATTGGATCACGTAGTCTTCGCCTGCTATATCTTCTTCAGGCCGACATCCAAATTCCAAGTCACAAGGAAGCCTCATTTCACGCCCAAACAGGATTTTCGCTGGTGTTTCAACCGTGGACTCATTGACGGCAGATCGATAAGCCAATGCGAATAGGGAAAGATACTGGTCCCAATCTCTCTGATGGCTGGATACTACTTTGGACAGGTATTTTCCAATAGTCCTGTTCATTCTCTCGACCATTCCATCTGACTGTGGATGTAATGCTGTTGTCCTGGTCTTCTTCATTCCCAGCTTCTCGCAAATCTCCTGGAATAGATGGCTTTCAAAATTTCTTCCCTGGTCACTGTGGACTTCCAAGGGCACTCCATATCGGCTGATAAATTCTTTCACCAATACATCTGCTACAGATGTGGCCTCTTGGTTGGGAATAGCGTAAATTTCCACCCATTTTGTGAAATAATCCATTATAACCAGTATGTATTTGCTACCATTTTCTGTTGTCGGAAATGGTCCAGCGATGTCTAAAGCAATCCTTTCGAAAGGGCTTCTAACGTTGTACTGTTTCATGGTTGCCTTTCTCTTGCGATGTGGTTCATTACTCGTAGCACAAGTCATACATTTCTTACACCAGTCCTTCACATCGTCGGAGCTGTTCATCCAATAAAACCTTTCACGGACTCGCTAAAGGGTTTTCTTCACTCCCAGATGACCTCCCGATGGACTGTCGTGTAACTTCTTCAGTACCTCAGCTACTCTTGTTCTCGGGATAACTAGCTTCTCCTCATCTCGGAACCATCATCGTTTTCAAGGACTCTTTTCAACAGCTCTTCTTCCAGGACAAGAGAGTCCCACTGAGCCCAATACGCCTTGAGTTTCGGTGAAAACTTTGACATTTCTTGCCAGGTAGGTCGCCGTTTTTCTTTCTTCCACTGCCGGATCATCTTCAGGTGTGGATCATTCTCCTGATCCTGGTGGGTGACCATTCCTCGTCGACTACTGTATTTCTTGAAACTACAGCTTCCTTAGATTTCGACTTGTTGCATTGTGAATAGTCTACAAGACATGTCCGTCTAGGCAAGGAGTTGGCTTTTCGGTGAATCACATCAGCTGGATGTTCATCCCTGTCTGATTTCCCCTGTGACTGGAGTTCTTGGGTAACAGGAGTCTTGGGGCGCTTAGACGGACTGCATACGTGCTCTAGCTTGCCACACTTCCGACATTTTATCTTCTTCGGCTTCTTGTCTGCCATACCTTTCAACAAGTTGACGATCTGGTCAAGTTTGTCATCGTCACCTTCTTCCTGTATGGTCCTACCTTTGTTGTACCGCGAGTCCTTCGTGGCTGCTTTGCATTTAAGAGGTTCTTGGTTTGCAGGAGTCGTAGGACGCTTACACGAACTGCGTGCATGCTCTAGCTCGCCACAATTACAGCACCTGATCTTCTTCGGCTTCACGTCTACCATACCTTTGTTGACGATCTGGTCAAGTCTGCCATCGTCACCTTTTTCCTGTATGGTCCTACCTTTGCTGTATCCCGAAGCCATCGTGGCTGCTTCATATTCAAGAGCAGCAGTCAATGCATCGACCAATGTTTTAGGATGGGCTAATCGAAGCGTCTTCTCCATATCGTGGTCACATAAGCCGTCAATAAACGCCTGGATGCCTAAACATTCCATCGTGTTCTCTGGTGCGATGGATAAGCAAATCTAACTAGTCGGGCAATATCCATTTCATACTCTTGAAGGGGTTCGTCACGCTTCCGCCTTCGATTCTTCAGCTGGAATCTGTACAACTGTTCCAAATGTTCGTGACCATATCGCATGTCCAACCTCTTCTTCAGCAGCTCGAAGTCATCCATTTCTTCAAGCGGTATCGTCTGAGGTACATCTAAGGCATCTCCCCGAAGCGCGATAGTTAAGTTCACTGCTTTCTCCTTGTCGGACCAATTATTCACTCTAGCGGCTGCTTCAAACTGTTTCACATAATTGGTCCACGATGTCTTTCCGTCGAATGTTGGGGGTCTTGACTCGTGAAAAACTGCCAATGTCCTCTATCCTGGAGTTTATTTCTGGCTTGCAGGGTTTTATATGTTCAATCTTTTTTTCTTCTGCTGGCGTGTCTTGTGTTAAATCTGCCATATTTCTCTCCAATTCCTTGATTTTCTCGTCTATCGTTGTTATCTTGTTTTCAATGTCTGATTTTAGAGACGAAATTTTATTCTCGACGTCAGCAGCAATGTCATTTTTTAACGATAAGATATCGGCAGAAATTTCATTCTTCATAGTGGAAATCTTCTCGTCCATATTAGTAGAAATATCATTCTTCATAGTGGAAATATCGTTCTTCATTGCACAAAAATCATTCTTCATATCAGAAATTGACGAGATTAAGGTGGAAGCCTCGTCTTTGAATAAGAATGTTTCTGGATCCAAGCCTTCACTTTTCAGTGCCATTTTGAGTCTTTCTATTAATTCGCTCTTCTTACCGGACGTTTCCAACTCGCGATCTTCCAATTCCGCTCTTAATTTCGCCACTTTCAGATCACTCAGTCTCTTGGCCATTTTGATGTAGCTATTTATTTATATTATCCCACTTCTGACACCAATGTAATGTTTTTGTTATTTATTTAAACAATAAACGGGTGGGATACATTTTAAACACACGATATGGCTACTTACTAATTCATTTAAACACTAACTCACTAACACTTAATTTATATGTACTTAACTAATCACTTAAATTTAATTTATATGCACACAAACTTAATTATTAATTTATATCAACACTTTTATATTCACTTATTTACTGTTTATTTGTCAAGATCACTTTATCAACTAACTGGTCCGCTGATCGGTCCTTTTTATATACTAGTGCTTTTTGTACTAGAGAATTCTGGGCTGCGGCTTACACAAAACAATTGGTTCTGGCCTTTTCTAGATAACTCTGGTCACAAAAACAATGTTTACATAAGATAAGTCGTAAACAGTTATAAAAAAAACAGTGCGTATCCGCCATAATTTTAACTTTTATACCTGGCTTAGACAGAGTCGGTTTTAGGGACTATACCAGAGTGCTGTTTCGTAACAATTATATATTTTGTGTATAATGATAAAACTTAAGGCTTGCTGCATGACTATGCAAAAATTTCATTTTGATTATCGATGACGTCACTTCTGGAATATATATATTGGCATTATTAGCCGATTGTAAAATGCTATTTTAATAACTTCATTTAAATACTTAATTATGCTTCATTCATACAGTATATCAATTTCAATGTTATCAATAGTGTCTATATTTTCTTCTGTAATTGCATTTTTTGGAAAATACAATACCTAAAGATTATTTTAGTATCATAATCTTGGGAGCACCAAATTCTTTGACGATCGTCTAACGCAGTTTGGAGCGCGGCACTCTCTCTCTCTTTCCCGTATAAACTATTTAATTCCACGTGATGCAGGTAGCACTAAATTCTGTCATTGTATTTTTTCGAAAGTATGATGCTTAAGGAACATTTTAGTACTATTGCGAGCACCAAATTTTTTAACGATCGTCTAACGCATTTTAGAGCGTGGCGCTCTCTCTTTCACGTATAAACTATTTAATTCCACGTGATACAGGTAGCACTAAATTCTGTCATTGTATTTTTTCGAAAGTATGATGCTTAAGGAACATTTTAGTACCATAATCTTGCGAGCACCAATTTTTTTAACGATTGTCTAACGCATTTTAGAGCGCGGCGCTCTCTCTTTCACGTATAAACTATTTAATTCCACGTGATACAGGTAGCACTAAATTCTGTTATTATATTTTTTCGAAAGTATGATGCTTAAGGAACATTTTAGTACCATAATCTTGCGAGCACCAAATTTTTTATCGTTTGTCTAACGCATTATAGAGCGCGGCGCTCTCTCTTTCTCGTATAAACTATTTAATTCCACGTGATGCAGGTAGCACTAAATTCTGTCATTGTATTTTTTCGAAAGTATGATGCTTAAGGAACATTTTAGTACCATAATCTTGCGAGCACCAAATTTTTTAACGATCGTCTAACGCATTTTAGAGCGCGGCGCTCTCTCTTTCACGTATAAACTTGGGGGTGGGTCGCGAGATCGGGGAGTGGTGCCACATTTTGGCAACAAAATAGCAATAAAATACGCCGCCAGGCTCGTGTCGATAGCCCTCTCCGTTCGCGAGATAGCACACGTGGCTGCCGCAGCTTAATACCGCGACGCTGGGGGTGGGTCGCGAGATCGGGGAGTGGTGCCACATTTTGGCAACAAACTTAATATACGTACAATTGTTTTAGGTAAGTACTTTTAGTTTTAGGAGTTTACCATATTTTCAAGACTTTATTCATTATTTGAGACGCTTTATACTTCGTTTCCATCACATTAATGGCACAAACTCAGGTAGTAAACTGAAAACGGTAATAATTAAGAGACGGACAGATTATTTAATTTGTAGCGTCAGAGTATAAAAAGAACTTTATTGTAAACTTACTTACTTTTACTTTAAACTAACTTTAGAATTTTAAAATTATTATTTTTAAATAAAATATGAACTTTGGAAGTTAACACATAACGCATATGTATATTATTAATAAATTAAAATAATTATAAACCTTCGTGAATGTTTATCGGTGACTGTAAAATATTGTATATAGTATTGTGCCTGTAATATAATTATTAACCACAATATTAAAGCATTTAGAAACACAATTAGATTAAAATTGCTAAGTAGTTACTGTTACAAAAGTTGTAATAAATGCGCATAATGCAATGGGAATAATACTTTCGAGTACAAATAAAAGCCGTTTAAATATTTTGGTCAGTTTGCAATGGCTAATTGTAATGCCTAGGAATTATACGAGTCTTTTTGTTGTATTTTCTGTTAATATTCTCGTCTATTCGAAACAACACGACAGTACTTAATGTTTTTCCAATTACATAGTTTGATATATAAGTAGTGTGTGTACTTAGAATCAAGTGGTTAATTTGTGAAACGAGAAACCACTACCTACTTACCTATTATTATTACTTAAATATGACGTCGACTACAAGTTTTACCTTTACTTCAGTTACGAGATTTAGTAGGGCTGCATATACTTTAAGGGAAAAAACTATAATATTAAATGCCCATGATCGACTTGTGTACCAACGTCCTTCAACTAATGTTCGGGAAATAGTTAGCATTTGTTCCAATGACGGGAGTTTGAGAAGCGACCATTTAAAGATTTTTACGAGAAAGAGAGAGTGAAATTGTTAGTTCTCCCAAGAAAGATCACACTAGGTGTTCGTCGAAGGAGTATCTACTGGTCTGAATAATATTCCCGTTGGAAAAGGACGCAGACTTATTATAACCCATATTGGCAATAAAAATGGTTTTGTCAATGGTGGGTTATTGATTTTGGAATCTAAATCAACTAAAGATTACCACGAAGAAATGACCGCCGACGTTTTTGAGGAATATTTTAATCAGATGTTAGATTTAATTCCAGAACATTCGGTAATTGTTCTAAATAATGCTAGCTACCATTCAAGACTGCTAGAGAAATTGCCAACAGCTGCGTGGAGAAATAATGGCCTGGTTGGATACACATAACAAGGTACAAGGAGCTTTCGGTATTAGGAGAATTATTAGCAATTATATAACAGCACAAAACAAATTTAAAAAATATGTATTTGACGAAATTGCATTAGAACTTGGAATAAGTGTGCTATGATTACCACCGTACCACTGCGAGCTGAACCCAATCGAACTCATAGAGGCAAGTAAGCACGTAGCACGGTACAACGAAACTTATAAATTAAAAGACGTACAACAATTATTACATAATTACCTATTAAAGGGAATTCAAGATAATTGGAAAAAAGCTATGAGACACACACTCACACAGAAGAACTTAAGATGTGACAAAGGACCATATTATTGATAAAGTTGTGGAACCCATAATAATTAACATTGGAGTTGAAGATTCCGATATAACAAGTGAATGTGGATTGGAACTCTAATTACACCATCTACCAGTTTTGAGCAACTTATTTTTTATGTTGATTTTATATTCTTATTTAAATATTATGTCGTTCCTTTACATACATTCTATTAAGACACAGTGCTATTTTCCTAGTTGAGCTATAAACTAAATAAATAATGAATAATAATAAATTAATAAACAACATACCAGTACCTAGTACACTCATTCACCACTTTCTGTTAAAAATATTTTGAAATGTATATTATATAAATCATAACTTGAATCGGTTCTTCCATAAAAACCCAATACTCCGTCCATGACAGTGCTATTTCGAACTTATAAACTTCACGACAATAAGCAACGGACCTCGACAACAATGGTATTCTACTATGTACCTGGCAGCATTACTCAACATAAACCTTGTTTATTAAATGATCATATAAAACTGGTCAGAAATACCCAAACTTGTTAGAACCACCCAATACAGTTAAACTGGGATTTGTATACATAATGTGTTATCACTAAGACGGAAACGAAATATAGCTATATAAATTACATAGTTATATGTTCATATTCTCTTTTTTTTACATTTTATTAGCAACTGTGTAGTAGGGATCTGGAATAATAATAAAACGCATTGAGGAAAAAAAACTTACTGAATGTATAACAATATAAAATTCATTAATTCTAATACATTTATTTGCAATGGAAGAAAACCAAAGATTGTGTAAGGTGTTTATTAATTTTTATCCATTATTTGTTTTGAATATGTTTTTATATTTTCTGTACAAAAGGATTCGTTGGCCTTATTTGCAACGCTGTTTATTCTGATTAGGTTAATTTCATAGAATGCATAATCAAAATAATGTTCTGATAATGGTGGAAAAATATTGTCATTAATTATGTTTCTCTTTCATTAACATACTGATTAAAATATCTCTCGGTGGAAGTTTGCCTATGAATTTTATGCAGCACTGAATTTTTCTCTCCGTCATTACATATTGAGAAGGCAATAATAAGCCGCCCTTAGATTTTCTGTAAATTAATTTGAAATACGGGTAATTTCATCCCCTGATGATCCAAGTAACTCAACAACGTCACAAGATAGTCTTTTCATAACCGATCTTATGACAAATCCAGCAATGTAAGCCACATTTTATGTAAATTCATTGAATGCCTGTTTCTGGAGAAATAAATAAATCAATGAGAAAAATAGGTAATATCGAGAATTGGTTATTGTTATTTAGAGAAGAATTTAAAATAAATGCAGCTTTCAGAAGCATTTTGACGGTAAAAATAATTGAAATTTTAGGTCCATTTCTACTATAAACAGTGCATAGCTTACTAAATATTTTTTTCTAGGAATACTATATTAAAATAATGTTCTGACCTACAATTAAACTGGGATTATAATGCTATGAAAAGTACTACTTATATTTGGAACTGAAACTAATTAGGAATCATTAAATAAACAACAGGAAGACAAAATTATAACTGACTGCTCTCTAATGTGCTATAACTATAAAATTATTCCATTTAATAATATTTGGATACATAATTCTTAGTAACAATAAACGCACCGAAACTAAGTCGGAAAATACCCACAAAAAATGGGCAAAATAGGCTATTTGATTCATATCAAAAAAATGCATCATTCATAAAATATTTGTCCAAAGGAACCCAAATATATCGATACAAATTTATAAAACTGGGTAACGGCTCTAGAAATTTAATTTCAAAATATCTTAAATTCAAACAGAAAACGATATCTGCTATGATCGTAACGTCATGAAAAGGGTAACAAGTAAACGTCATTCGTACGTTGTATTGAGAGAATCGAATGATATTGAGAATAAATTACACTGATGTCGAATAACACAAGAATAAAAAAAATACTTTCTAAAAGTATATAAAAAAATTTAAATGAAATATGTACGATTTTTTATTCCTGAATATTCAATAATCTGGATTGTATAATAAGTTGTATTATTATGGGCAAATATGCGCTGACAACGTAAGTAATGAGAACTGACAGGATATTCGAACACAGATTAGATTCATTTCGACTATTTGTATTAGAGTATCCCGTCAATATTCGTATGTCAATATTATTTGTATTTATATTATTATTGTAACCTATGTTATTATATAACATTCTAAAGATGAAGAAATCATTATTGTTGAGTTATAATTCAGGAAGTACTTCCATTGAAATGATTTTCACAAAAATATATTGGAGCTTTACTAGATAAAGATAAAGGATACTTTTTAGCAAGTAGCCAGGTGTTTCGCATAGTTACTTCGCTGCCTTGCTGGGTACTCTAATACACAACTTTTATGTAGTTTTGAAAGATGAATTTTTACATTCTAGTACTATATACTAATTATAATCCCCATATTTTTATCCAATATATTATAAATCATAATTATGTATTACAAAATTGTCTTTGTTTAACTAACAGTTATGTCTTGAAGTTATGTCAGAGGTTTGTTGCAACTTATGTGACAGAACCCGTTATGGCCGACTGCCTTTTTGACAGTCCATGACACGTTTAAATCAAAGTTGAGGATTTTTAGTTTTTCACGCATCAAGAACAAAAACAAATTTTTTGTGGTCTATTAGGGTAATTACTGAAAATTTAGGACCTTTCTGAAAAATTGTTATTTACCGAAACTAAACATAACACAACCTTTAAAGTACGATTGATGTAACATTCAGTGTCGCGACATATCCTTGGAAGCAAAAAAATCAGGGACGCCAATAGAAATTGTCACGCGATGGTGGCACCCATGCTACAGTCATTTAATGAACAGGTGCCTAGCAATTCATTTTGTTTTCCTATATCCATGGTATATTATTGTATAGGCGTAACGTCTGTTGGGTTTCGTGGTCCCGAATACCATCTAGTTGTTCCATAAAGTCATGCGGGGCTGTGGGATACACCAAATGGACCAGTCGGGCTATATCGGCGTCATACTGCTGCAGGCTCTCGTCAACTCGTTGATTCCTACCTTTCAGCTGTGCTTAATAATTTTGCTGCAAGTGTTTATTCCCGAATCTCATTTCCAGATGTAGAACCAGCTCTCTGTAATCTTTGTGTTTGTCTTCAGTGAACGTTTGCAGTATGTCCAACGCCTCACCTCGTAACGCGACCACCAGTGCTGTTGCCTTTTCTTCATCTGACCATTTATTCACACTGGCTGCAGCATCAAATTGCTTCTTATATGTATCCCATGACGTTTTACCATCGTAGGTAGGCGGACTAACTCTTGATGGTGAAAAATTACATTCTTCCACCCCGACAGTACCAGATCTTCTTACCGAGTCACCATTTGATTCAAGCTCGTGAAGTTTCTGCTTCATGACCTCTATTTCTTGTTTTGTTTCCGTTTTAAATTCATCAACTTCGTTTCTAATCTCTTCCACTGCCTCATTTACCTGTTTTTTAATTCCTGCTGTTTGTTCAACTAATTGATTATTCATACCCTCTTTCATATTTTCCATTTCTTTTCATATACTTTCTTGGCCCTTACTCATCTCCACCTGATTCTTATCCAAGTTTTCCACACTCACCTTCATTGCCTTTAACATTTCCATTATGTCGTCCATCTCTACTACTTTCGATCTTGTATATACGGGCACGCACTTCTTAAAATCCTTTCTTTTCCCAAAATTCCGCTTCTGACACCAAATGTTACAAATTTACTACTGGTTTTTTTTCACAACTATTTATTCACTCGAATACAAACTCTGGTTAACAACTAACTAACTGCCGGGGCTGTGGCCTATTTATATTCTAAAAATTAATCTAGAAAACTAGAGAACGTTTACAATTGCGCATCTAGAGAAGTCCATAGAAAAATCGTGACAATTCTAGAATTTTATAAATCTAATGTCAGTTAACCTAACCTACAACCAAACTTCAGTATGACAAATACGACAGAAAACTGATGAAATAAGAACACAGAACACACACAAATCACTCATTGGCATATTTGTGTCAATAGTTTTTAGTCAAATTAGTCATCAACTGGCCTCTGTAACTTCCAATTTTTACGAGAATATATGCAAGGTTTTATCTGTCACCGGATTTCGTTTAAAATAAATCAATACATTAATTTCTGAAACAAGAAGGCAAATTTTAATCCATTTAAATAAAACCCAGGTTAAGATAGAAAAAACCGTAATGTGTGCGTATCCAATAAGATTGCTGAACAAACGTATCTGACACTAATAGAGAAGGGATTTTATTCTATTCAATTTATACCCAATGATGGGTGGGCTCTGAAATACCGAACAAACCATTTTTTTGTAAATAGTTTTTGTGTAATATAACGAGATATTATGTTGATACTAAATATACCTCTTTTGATTCCTTAAAACCAAAGCAAGTTCAACACATAAATAAGTTGATAAACGGCTAATTTCTGAAATAAGTAAACATCTTACAAATACAGGGTGAACCGTTCAAAGTTTAGTATCTTGAAACTTTGAAGAAAATATGAAGGTATTACCATAGCTAACAGCTTGAGACAGCCACTGGTAACCATATCACGAAGGGGTGTAACGATTTAAGCCCGTTACATACCCTTGTCGCTTGTGAAAGGGTTTTTCCAGGACGACCCCTGGATTACCGTTTCTCCACGTTAAGTTTTTAACAACGAACGTGTAATCTCCACGTTAAGAGAGGATTGGCGCTCGAGGCACACCGCTCTGCCAAGGGTGTCATTGTAGCCCTTTTCTGGCAAAATTCGCTTGCAGCAGAAAAGTACGTTACAATATATGTATGTATATATATTATAATTAATTGATTTTTATATGTTATTATTTATATGGTTTATTTTAGTTATTAGTCGTTGACATGTATTGACTTGACTTACCTTCGGCTAGCTCTCTTAATTTATGATTATATATTATTATTGATTTTTAATTTAATAAAGAGTCGGTGGCATGTAGACTCCTCCCTTTGGGTTCAGGACGCTTATAAATAAATGTATTTTAACATTGATTAGTTAATTATTAAATTTTATAGTTTGCGATTTATAGAAATTGATATTTTATTAATATACACCTCTTACTTTAAATACTCAGAATATTGTTCCACAGAATGAATGAAGTGAGCAATTTTGATGAATCTATTATGGATGTTAAATAAAAATAAAAATACAAAAAACTTTACAGAAAATATTTTATTATAGATCAAAATTTAAAATTATTATAACACCATAATTTTCTGAAGCCGCCACTGTATTCTATACAGTCATGCGCACTGAATGCTATTGAGCATAAACTCCACTGCGTCGGCGCATATAGGAAGCATGCGCTTCTATCGAGTCCAAAGCGAAGCGAAACACAGTATTCACTGTTTATGATTCATTCACGAGATATTTACAAGATTTTAACGTTCATATATACTTTGGAATTATCGATATAATATTCAAAACTAACCATACAATTGCATATATATACAAGGACATATGAGTGATGAGAAATTAGAATAGTGATAGATAGAAAATAATTAAGCATGCATTAAGAAACAGAAAAAGAAGATAAATGATGATTTACATACAGTGTGAACAATGACGAAACTAATTAATTATTACAAGTAAGTACAATTTTATATCTATAGCTTAAAATTCATGGATATCCATGTATGCGATATGATATTTAGCATCTTAAAATGCTTAGGCCTTTTTTGAAAATGTTATTGATATGTTGAAAATATATTTTATTGTTCAATAGTTACTGTTTGGAATTCCGAGATTGATATTTAAATAGCACCGACCTTAATTTGTTCTTCAGTATAGCTATACACGTTACTGCTGATGGCGTCTCCCCAATTCTTGAAGATTTCTTAGCGAAAGAAATGCCCCTTTTGATCACCTCCCGTTCTCACACAGTTTTAATGACTTCTAATATTATTATTTTATAACTTTCAACTTTAAAATCAAATTTTATTTCATTTTATTAAAAATTTTTGTAGAGGACTTATACCTAGATGCTATAATTTCATCTACCCACGCGCGACCCTCTTCTGTTTTTCCAATCAACAAACTTTTTCATCGTAAAATTCAAAGCCTTCTTTTTACCGTATGTTACAAAATAATTGTTGATTTGAGTGTTTTTGGTTCAAAATATAAAAAGAGTTCTTTTAACAGTCCTGGAGGATGTCAACACTTATTTGTATATATGTGTATATTCTTAAAGATTCCATAAAATGTCTTTTTCACATGTAACAATATCTTATTTTGTTAATTTTCCCTTTTTAAGGTATTCTTATTTACATTAAATTTTATAAAATCTACAACCTAAAATATCTATTAATATATATGCAACTGTCTAATTTTAAAATTTCTAATTTTTGTTAATTTAATCATATATAAACTATGAGTTATTTCCAAATTTGCCTTTAATATTCAATATTCTCTTAGTAACCAACAAATTTGAGTTGGCAATAAAGTCACTAATTTTTATTACTTCCTGTTTATTAAACTTCTTGATTACAATACTTTCTTGACAGATAGCTTGGCTCTGTTCCGTATGTCAACCTACTATGAAGTATTTCAAACTCTTTTACAAATTTAACCCTTTTCTATCTTTGTTTGTAAATATTGATAACCAATTATTGACTCGAATACTAATTTATTTTATTCCAGGTTTTAAGTGATACTACATTATAATTACCCGGATATTTACATGGCAGTGTTCAGAATATTTTGATACATGTTGACATTGACTTTAACTTGGATTATTTGTTAAGGTAAAATTTGTACTTATTCAAACAATTTTTATTCATTATCCTTTAATTCATTTTGGTAACTGTTTTTTCTTAATATGTGATAATATATTTGCTCAATTCATTCAATTCGTTTATATAAACTCTTAGTTTTTAACTTGGTTGTGTCTACTGGTACACCCTACGTATTAATACATCATCTTTATATCTGGTCATTTTTTGTTACTTATTTTAATATATTAGAGGATTAGTTCAACTCCCCTCAAATTTAAATTCTAAAAGGTATCCTTCTAGATAACTTCTTATAATTTAAATTTCAGATTTTTTTTAATCTATGATAAATTTTTTTTATATTATAACTTTTTATCAGTAAATAAGTTTCTTAGAACCCTTTTTTTTATAATCTCTTTTGCATTCTTATTGTATAATTATATTCTTATTATACAACTCTATCAAAACTTATTCTAAATACATACAAATTAGGGACATAATAATAATTATTCACAAATTCTTACATCTCATTTGATACTCCTATACATCTTGTGTTATTGAGTATTTTTTATCAAACTCAGATTACTATTAAATTATTCATAACTTATACTCTTCATTCCTTTTAACTGTTTCTTTTTTTTAAATAAATATTTACACCTTTTGCCTTTAATTATCAACTCTATTTAATGCTCTACTTTCCCTACCTTATCTTCAATACTAAGAAAAATTCTAATTGATTTAATCATTTCATATATCTTCATATCATATTTTCAACCCGTATTCATGTCAATTTAACTATTTCTATAGTCTAAACTTTAATTCCTTGCTTTCTGTCCATATTTATATTAATTTTCATAATTCTTAATTATAATGCATCAACTTTATTTCATAAATATATTCATTACATTATACTTCATTTATCATATCTCCCTATCTCAATAATTAATTATTTCATGTACTATATAAATATTCATTTCCATATTTCCTTATTCTTTTCTCCATAATTCCTATAAAAATTTTCTTTGACATGAACATATCATCTCTTATACCTTAGTTTATAAATTTCTTTCTTTTCCATCCCTTTTTAGGTTCCTGTGAAATTGTTGATATAACTTGTCATTCTTAAATTCAGTATGGTCTTGTTAAAAAGGTGTAAAATTCTATTCTATCCTCCCCTCTATCTAATAATTTCCCAATTTATTTCATATTATATTGTATATTTCCTACAATTCTACGTTGTTATATCTTTGTTTATCAATTATATATTATGTCTCCATTTGTTCATTTATATATTTACACTAAACTAATTGTTGTACAAATTCTGAACTTAATTACTTCTACTTAATATTTAGTTATTCTTTATCTATATATATATATATATATATATATATATATATATATATATATATATATTTTCTTTTTCGGATAACTACTGACTATTTATCCAGAAACACTTAGATGTACGAAAAATGAAACATGGAAAACATTACATCTATCTAATTTTATTATAAATACTATCTATTATTGTATTATTACTTCATAATCAATTTTCGATTTAAGTTTATTTTTGTATCCTTTTCCTGTCCATTCCATTGCTTTTTCGTTTCCAAAGTTCATTCCAATTCTCTTGTTATACTATTTACTTTGCTATTCTTTTTCTTACCTTTTTCTTAATTTCGTCTCATGTTGTTTGAGTGTCTATATGTTTCTGAAGCTTGTCTGTGCTCTACCATATCCTTCCTAATTTTGCTGTCCCATATCTCATAAATTTCTTTCAATAAATGCATTAAAATATGTATTTCAAATTCTTGCATATTATTCATTTCACTTATTATTAATTTAAAGCAAGCTTTTGTATGAATTATATTCATCTTGTTGTCCCATTTTATTCCTGTTACTACATTATAAAATTTTCCTGAGCATCCTATACCTCTTTCATGACTTCTTATATTATCTTCTATTTCTTCCACTGTATCTGTTAATCTTCGATTCATCTCTTGTATTTCAGGAACACGAGGAATTTCTTTATTTAAAATTTGACAACTCAAGTTGTTAATATAACAAATAATATAAACATACCAAATAGTTGTATACAAACAGATTTATGTATTATCAAAAAAACAGTACACATAGTATCATTTTACATAAAACCAAATACAAAAATAAAATTACAAGAATGGATTCAATTTTTTAACATTATACCAAAACCATTTCTAATAGGTGGAGACTTTAATTCTTACCATCAATCGTGGGAATGTGAATTTGACAATTCATATGGAAATGTTCTACTAGATGCTTTAAATAATTGTAACTTAGCAATATTAAACGATGGCTCACCCACTATTGTTACAAGAGGTAGAGGCAGCGCTTTGATCTTATAACTTGTTCGCTAGAAATAACACAACACCTCCATTGCAGTGTTGTAAATGATCCTCATGGCTCAAATCACTTACCTTTAATATATAATTTCGAATCACCACAACAACACTCACATTTCCAAAATATTAAACATAACATCTGGATACCTAAAAATGCTAGCTGGACAAACTACATCAAAACACTAGAAAATATGACACCTGCAACGAGATAGAACAAATTTGTGGATAACATTAATATGGCAGCTGAGTAGTACATACCAAAGAAAAAGACAAACTCAAATCCCTGAAGGAACCACAATCTGAAGATATTGTGGAACACAACCTGTGAAGAGGCAGCAAAAAACAGAAAGGAGGCGTATATAAAATACAAAAATAACCCAAATGTCCAAAACCTTATGGAGTATAATAGACTGGAAGCAGTAGCTAAAAAAACATTCAAACAAACCAAAAAACAACAGTGGGCTAAATACTACGAAAGTCTAAATCCCTTAACACCAATAAAGGAAGTGTGGCAAAAAGTAAATTCCTATAAAAACAGAAAACATCAAAATAAATTACCATTAGATGATAAAGCAGAATGGATCCATGAATTTTACTGTAAAATTTCACCCACATGGGTTAAAGATATCGAAACAAGTCCAATGGTAACTACTTGCCGCAAAAATTGTCAACACTTACTAAACGACTTAAAACAAACAAATAACTCTCCCGGCAAAGACAATATTACCTATTCGATGTTATATAATTTACCACCACAACACAAAACATCCCTCCTGAAAATCTATAACCTTATATGGACAAAACAACATAGTATTCCAACTAGCTGGAAGGAATATATAGTATTTCCAATATTAAAGCCAGGAAAACCCCCACACCAATCAAACTCATACAGACCAATTTCTTTAGCTTCATGTATCTTTAAAACTTTTGAAAGACTCATCAAGAATAGGTTGGAACAGTGGCTAGAAACAGAAAATATTCTTGCATGTTCAGACAGGTTTCACAAATAAAGAAACACCAGTAGCCGCTTTCATGGATATTTCTGCAGCTTTTGATTTGACATACTAACCCAGAAACTGGCTGATATTGGTATTCCTACATAACTAGCAGCTTTCTTGATCTCACTATATTCGGAAAAAACTACATACATCAAAATAAACCAAGACTTAATTCGCCACGTCCAACGCAATCACAGATAGGACTTCCACAAGGGAGTATATTAAGCCGACTTCTTTACGTGTTATATACCCTAGATATTGATTCTATAGTAAGAAATACAAGTATTATTACTCTACAAACAAAAATCTAAATATTAATTTGGACAAACTTAGCACTGATTTTTATAATATTAAACAATAGATGTCCACAAACAACTTCGTATTATCTCAACAAAAGTCAGAAGTATGTATTTTCGTAAAAAGAGAAACATCCCACACGGGCAAATTCAATTAGAACCCTATCGCTTTCCAATCAAAACCACGATTAAATATTTGGATGTTTACCTGGACCGCAAATTACTTTGGAAAGATTGCATCCACAACATTATAAAAAAAGCTCAAAATTCAATAAATATCATCCAAGCATTCTGTCGTACTAAATGGGGAGCAGACCATAACATCGCCCTCCGATTTTATAGGACAATGACGATATCAATTTTCGACTACAGTAGTAACTTTTATAGAACAGCAGCGGAATCTCATCTACAAAAAATAGAAAGTCAAAAAAATCGATGTCTTAGAATATGTCTTGGCTATTTAAAATCTACACCAGTACATGTCATGGAAGCAGAGGCAATAGAGCCTCCACTATCCCTTCGAAGAAAACTAATCAGCGATATTTTCATAACTAAATTATTTGCTATATATATATATATATATATATATATATATATATATATATATATATATTAATACAGATTCTCTATTTGAAATTTAAAGAATAAGTAAAACATAAGGAAATTTATTTAATTTTGGCTGCCATACTTTCGATACACACTGTACTATATGTAAATTATTAAATTTTGAAAGATTCAGTAGAAATATCAAACATGACATTTCATAATTTCGATGACATTTGTGTAGAATATATCTAATGATAGATAGAACATAATATGATTTGGAGAAAATATTTGAAATTGCAAAATATAGAGGTCTCTGCTAGCAACATTACAAATGTAATAAAAGAATTTCAAAATCTCACTTGGTTATTGAAAATCATAGATTAGTAATTTTTTAAAAAAAACAAGAAAAATCGGTAACCAACGGAAAGGAGAATTATTTATTTTATAAAAATTTAGTCAGTAGCTTTTTATCCTTTGAAGAGACAACATCAGAATTAGAGTTGTCTCGATTTTTTGGTAGATTGTAGAAATTGTATATCATACAATCAGATAAATAACCCATAGGGTAAAGCCAGTGCGTGTATCAATGCGCATGCGTGAAAAACTAGTCATGCGCTTTAACATAAAACGAACAATTCTGATACGTAAGAAGCATCTATTCATATTAAATACAGTTTGTTGACGATGCAAACAATTGAATGGTTCAAACACATAAAATAATTTATATATAAATCATAGTTATATATGATACAAATTGCTGTGGAAAGAAAATAGTTATATATACATAGATAGAAATATAGGAATTATATACAGATGGACATAGTTATTACGTTATGAAATTTCAATCACCAGATTTATACGATTACAAGATGGCGTAAGTGGCGTAAGTACATATTTTAATTTATTTAAAATTCGGCCTTTTATTAAATTTAACGATTTATGCAATTAATTCACTATACAAAGTCTGTTTCTTTCTTTTTCAGATCGATCATATTTGCAAAAGTTTATCAATTTATGAAATTAAGTACTTAATTGGGTATTTTGAGTTTTTACACTGATTATTGGCCAATAAATGATTTAAAAACACTGACCTGTTGCTCTTGAATTGGGATGAAAGTCTCTGGATCCCAGGAACACTCCGCTGAAGTTCCAAAAAACCAAAATTGATGAAAATTTCACAGATTCTTGCCGAAAAACTTGTTACAATTGACTGTGAGTATTGCTAATATTGTATTTAATAGTACTTTAGAAGTTTAAATGTCTTAAACCGGGAATATCTTGAAATTTCAGGAACACTATCACACACACTCCTCCCTTCTTAACACCAGCTTCCCTTCTCTTTAAGCGTCCCCTCGATTCTCTACTTTTTTCAACAAACAGTCTTTTGTTCTTTTTCAGGTCACTATTCCAAAGTTTATTTATTGATTCACAATTTGTTCTGTCATATTTTATAACCAATAAGATATTGTCTTTTGCAATCAGATTAATTGAAACTTCTATCACTTATTAAAAATTTCATACATACACTCTTTTACATTATTAGTTCATTTATAGAGTTCCTATGAGTTTTTTCATCATACAAATAAATTAAAATTGGTTATACATAGATACATTTACATGGTACAACATTCAATATTATTATTGATAATATATCACTGTTACACTCATATTAATTATAAATATAAATTCTCTTATGTTATTTGTCTAAACTCTTTGCATTATATTATTTATAATAAACTTTAACAAATTACTATTTATTGATTCTATGTTTATTTTATTTACCATATATCATTTGTCTATATGTCATTATTTGTTTATCTATGAAATCTATTGAATTATATTCTATTCAATATTTGTATTTGTTCTTATTCTTAAATTAATGATTATAATGAATTAACTATAATAATATTTGTTTTCATTTCAGATGAACAGCTGATTATGTTATGGAAAATAATCTTCGTCTTTGGCAACTTTATTTACATCATTACATTGGTTAGGCAATCTCTATATTTTGTATTATTATTGAGGTAATTCCTTTTTTATTATATTGTTTTAGGCTATTATTTAATATATCTTTATTTGATATGTTGTTTAAATTAAGAAAAGTGTTTCCTTTTTACTTGTTTTCTTAAATTATATTATTTTCATATATATTTCATACTAGCAACATATTTTTATAATACTAATTCTCTTATTATCTATGATATCTGGTTCAATTCCCCTCAAATTTAAATTTAAATGATATCCATACCCTGGATATTTATTTAAATTTCAATTTTCTTATTATAAATGATTGATTTTATTTTATTCAAAAAAAAATTTAACAATTTTATGGCATAATCTTACTTTTTTAAACTTTGTTTCTCAAATATTTGTTCACATATTTTCTACTACAACCTATTTCTTTCAATAACTGTCTCCTAATTCTTTCCTTAAAATACACTTGATTAAGATCAATGTCAAATTATATTTTTAATATTACTTCATATAATACTTCTCTATTATCATTTCTTACTAACATCCACACTTATATATCAACTTATTTCTTTGTAATTACATTATACTTCTATATACTCCTCATATCATATTTCTTTTCAATATTCATTATTCAATATAATTAATTATTTCTTAAATTCATATATATATATATATATATATATATATATATCAATATCAACTTCCTTATTCCTTCCTGTATTTTCAAGTAATCTATAAGATTCTAATTGACATTAAACATTACCTCCTATATTTTTAATCAATATCATTCATTATTATCCTTTCCTATCCTTTATTACTTACATCTTATTTCCTTATTTAAAAATGTGAACTTCTATTTGATACTTGAGTTATTCTTATTTTATCCCCTCTATCCTATATTCTTTAATAGTTTCATTCTATGTAAAACCAGTATCTCTTATAAATTGTTTCCTTTATTTGCTATATATATTGATTTGCCATACTCACAAATTTTTAAAATGTTTTAATTATAAGTTTTACCTAATAAATTTTTTTTATATTATATTATATTTAATTTTTTAGGTTCTGAAGAAACAAACGAGATGAATTTAATTGGATCACCAGCTGCCAAATGGAAAACTAAACTCTGTCTAATATCTACTTTATCTTTGTACACTACTTAATATTAAATTTTAAATCTATCCTTATGACTATCATTTCCTTTTTTCAAGTATTATTCGTAACATAACATCATCTATTCATAATATCTATATACATGTTCTACATTGAACACTCCCCTTTCTAATTGTGTACCTGGATAAAATAGGCGATAACTATTTTGAGCATCACTATTGTCGACTACATATGGCCCTTCAAATGGTGATAATAACTTTTTACATTGATTTTCACCTTTCTTTGATGTTCTCAAAGATCTTACTAGGACTAAATCTCCTTTTTCAAATCTAATCTTCTTATTATTTTTGTTTCCTTTTCTTTTAATAAATCTTATAGCACTTCTCTCCAAATTCTTGCTTACTTTATCCAAAACTTGAGACATATCCCATTCTCTCTGTATTATCCATTCACGTTCTGGAGGTATTCCTTTCAAAATAAATTGTGGACATTCTTCAGTAACTCCATTAGGTAATTGATTTAATAATTTCTCGACTTGATTTAGATTTTCTTCCCATAAATTGTGTCTATTATTACATAAAATCCTTAAATACTTAACAACTTCTTTGATATACCTCTCAGCTGGATTAGATGAAGGTCTTCTTATACTTATGAAATTCATTTTAATATTATGATTTCTACACAAACGTTTGACTTTTTCACTCACAAAGTAAGTAGCATGATCCAATATTAAGTTTTCCGTAGTTCCTATTTCTTCTATAAAATTTTTCAGACAAGATATTACTGTGTTTGCATTGGTACGTTGACAAGGAAAAGTTCTTACAAATTTTGAAAATATATCCACCATAACTAAAATATGTTTATTGCCTTGCTTGCTAGGTATTAATTGTGATATGAAATCAATAGCTACTATATGTAAAGGCTTGAGTGCTATTATAGGTTTTGGTCCACTAATATGATGATAGTTTCTTTCCTTTGCCAACTGACAAATTTTACAGATTTCTTTAACCAATGATATGTCCTTCTTTGCAGTGTAATTTTCTCTAAACAACATCCATAGTTTTCGAGATCCTATATGTCCATACTCCTCATGTAATTGTTTGAGAATTTCCTTAGCATATTCAGGTGTTATTAAATAAATTTCCCTATCTTCCATCTTCTTATACCAAATTCCCTCGTTTTGAAATGCTCCTCTTTTACAAGATTCTTGTAAATTTCTCTGATCCTCCATTATTTTCTCCAAAGTAAACAAACCTTCAGTTTTTTGCAACCTATTTATGCCAATTTGGAATTGTTGATCCTTCTTCTTAATTTCTGTTTCACGGCTAAGAGCATCCGCTACTATATTAGTTTTCCCAGGAATAAATTTTATTTCAAATTCATATTCCTGTAATAGAAGTATCCATCGATGTATCCTATTGTTTGCATAACGATTTTTAAACATTGCTGTTAAAGCTGAATGGTCTGTTTCCAAGTAAAATTTGGCTCCTAATAGATAAAAACGTAATTTAGTTATGCAAAATACAATGCTTGCCATCTCCAATTCAGTAACTGAGTATTTTCTTTCATAGTTTTTCGTTACTCGGGAAATAAAACTGATTGGTACTTCTCCTTCCTCTTGTTCTTGCAATAAAACTCCTGCTAATCTATCTATGGATGCATCTGTTCTTAAAATAAATGGCTTGTCATATTGAGGATGATAAACCTGCAAATTTTGTAAAAATATTTCCTTGAGTTCTTGGAAAGCTTGTTCTCTTCTAGCATCCCATTTCCATTTTGTCTCCTTCTTGAGTAATTCAATTAATGGAATTTCTTTATTACTGAGGTCTGGTATGAGTCGTTTGAAGTAGTTGAGAATTCCCAAAAATCCTCGAAGAGTTTTGAGATTAGTCGGTGTCTTATATTCCCTTATGGTTCTAATTCGTTCAGGGTTCATTCTCACTCCAGTAGAATTTAAAATATATCCCAAATACTGCACTTCTTTTTGGTAAAATTGACATTTTTCCATGTTCAATTTTAATCCTGCTTTTTCCAATTCTGCCAATATAGTCTTCAAATGTTCGTGATGTTGTTCTTCATTTTCTGAATATATTAATATATCATCGATATAGTGCAATGTAAAATGTTCATATTGGTTCAGAACAGTGTGAAGTGTTCTTACCAATGCTGCACACGAACTCTGTAAACCAAATGGAACAACACAAAATTGGTATACTACACCATCAATCATAAATGCTGTATATGGACGACTTCTTTTATCTAATGGAATCAACCAGAAACTATGCTTCAAATCCAGTTTCGTGAATATGTTAGCTCTTGTAATCCGACCAAATATCCCCTCTACATTTAAAGGACTCTCATATTGTTTTTTAGTATATGAGTTGATATTTCTGGCATCCAGACATAATATAATCTCACCTGACTTTTTTCGGACACATGTTATCGCACTTATATATGGAGAGTTGGATCTTTCTATAATACCATCTTGTATCATCTTTTCTAACTCCTGGTATACTTCATTTTTCAGCTTGTAAGGAATGGGATAGGTTTTTATTTTGAAATTACTAATATCCTTGTTCATTTCCAACTTATGTATATACTTTGCTGCTATGCATACTTCTTTGTTGAAGAGTCTTCCATATTTTGTTAATAACTCATCAATCTCCTTTCTATATTGTATGGGACAAAATTGTTCCTGTAGATCTTCCACAATTTCTATTTCATTTACTTGACATTGTCTTTCCTCTACCTCTTGTTCTTCCTTTTTGTCAATAGTTATTATATTATCTTCACATACCATGTACCCCTGTTTATAATCAATAATCATCTTGTGATTGCTCAATTCATCATTTCCCAAAATTACATCATATTTTAAATTCTTAACTACTAATAATTGTATTTTATAAGCTATATTTCCCAAATAAAAATCTGCGACTATGCTACTATTTGTATAATATAAATTTTTATCATTCGCCCCTACTAATGATAGTTTCTTTGTATTTATCATCATAATATCATCTTTATTTAAATTGTCTACTATATCCTGTTTAATTAATGTTACCTCTGAACCCGTATCTATTAAAATTCTACAAATAATATTTTGTAATCTACCCTGGATAAATATTAAATTAGGTTTTTCTACTTTTTTACTATTATTTTCATAATCTATAATAAATTCTCGAGGATGTTCATATCGCGATGAATAGATGATATTATGTACGTAAGGACGGTTTAAGCAAAATTCGCTGTTATCCTGTCCAGGAATACACTCTTCTACCTGTATCTCCTGTCTAACCATGTTTACCTGTCTCCTATTATCATCCTCCCTATTTCTGTTTTGTTCTGGATTGTTTCGGTTTTCTCTGCCATTTTGCCAATTCCTTCCTCGATTGTTATTATTATTGCTATATTGATTTCTTCTTTCGAAATTGTTATGGTTCCTATAGTTCTCCGGATATCTGTTTCCATTATTCCTCTCTCGATTTCTATTTTGTTCCCCATTTCCTTGGTATCGTTTATCATCAAAGTTCCTGTTTCCATAACTTCTATTTCCATTATTTTCATTATAATCTCTTCTTATATTTCCATTATCCCTTCGGGTATCATTTCTGATGTTTCCATTTCCATTTTGATATCTAAGAAAACCATTTCCATTTTGGACACTTCTTTCAACTCTCTGCAAATACCTAGATAAATTGTCCATTGTTTTTATGTTGTGTAAGGCTATCGTTTCTGAGACTTCGGAATTGAAATATCTCCCGACATATAAAACTAATTCCTCCTCCTTCATAACAGGTTCCAAATATTGTGCCATGTTATAGAGTTGCATTTAAATTTTTATTCCGATTGTAATCGAATTTCCCAAAATACAATCTTTCCCTAAAATTCGCTTGATGAATTTCACCCCAAAAATAATTCATGAATTGGTTCTCAAATTCTTCCAGATTATTTATGCTTTCTTCCTTATTACAGAACCATAATAGGGCATGTCGAGATAACATCCCTCTAATACAAATCTTCTTCTCCATCATATCTCTCATTCCTTTGAGTTTGCTTTTAATAATTTTAATAAACACCTTCGGATGAATAGTATTTATATTCCCATCAAACTTTACTCCGATATCCATGTTTCCCGTATAGATTACTCCACCTCCATTTCTCCTAACGTTAAATTCAATTTCTTCCATGCCTTCCTGTAATTTTCTGTTCATTTCTTCCAGTTCTTTATGAAATATTTGTCCAATGTGCTCGTTCCTCTCCTCACATGTTCCTGTTTGTTTTTGTACCTTTGTATCCAAATCCTTAAATTTCTGCTCCGCATTCTGTTGGTAATTCTGCATTATCTCTTCTATTATTTGTTCCTTGAATTTTATATTTTCCACTTCTTTAGTTATGTCTTCATTCTGTCTCATTACTTCTGCTTGGATTGTTCCCGGTAAATTTGCTTCTATACCTCTCTCTAATTCTTGAATGTGTTCTACCATTTGATTTTCTATCTGCTCTCTAATTTTAATACCATTTTCTTGAATTTCATTTCGTATATGTTTGTTTTGATCCTCCATATCTTCTCTCACCTTGTTTATCTGCTGTCTACATTCTTCATTTTCTTCCCTAAGTTCCCTGAATTCTTGAATACTTTCGGTTTTCACCTCTTCTATCTTCTTTTCCAATTTATTCATGTTTCCATTCAAATCTTCCCTAATATTCTCCTCCATTTTGTTCATACCTCCCCTCATAGTATTCATATTTCCATTCAAATTGTCCTCCATTTTGTTCATATCTCCCCTCATTGTGTCCATGTTTCCATTCACGTTATCTATTTTTCCACTCAATTTTTGTTCGATTTTGTTCATATTAGCAATTAATTGTTGCATCATGTTCACCATCTGATCATCTCTACCTGTTCTTGTTGGCGCTTCCTGTCTCCTCTCTTCTTGTTCCACACCTTCCTCATCTGTCAAACCTCCTTCTTGTGCATCACCTTCCGCTTGTTGTCCCTGTTCCAAATATACCGCTTGGTAATCTCCCATACCATGACTTCTTTCTTCTCTTTCCTCTTCCGATCCACTGTCTGCTCCTACCTGCCTTCCATCTCTCAACGTCATTCGTTTTGCCATTTTTAATTGAGTTTAAAATTTACAAATGTTTCCTATATTTTTAATAAACCGCCCCACGTTTTGGGTGACAATTAAACTATATATGATAAATGCTTACTTAATTTTGATTATGAAATTTATTTAAATGTATATGTTTATTATTAGATTTTTTTTTTTTAGTTTGGCTAGCTCAGTTAGTTATTATTATTTTGTTATTTTAATTATATATTAATTATTTCGGGAGCATGAAATCCTTTTTCTGTTTGAGTCCTGGCTTATTGTATTGTTATAATTGTTTAAATAAAAAGAAAACACATTATTTTGAAATCAATTTAAATTTAATATTTTATATATTTGATAAAAAAAATATGAGACGCCAATGGTTATATTGTATCTACTTATTTATTTTAATAGTTACATCAATGCGCATGCGTGAAAAACTAGTCATGCGCTTTAACATAAAACGAACAATTCTGATACGTAAGAAGCATCTATTCATATTAAACACAGTTTGTTGACGATGCAAACAATTGAATGGTTCAAACACATAAAAGAATTTATATATAAATCATAGTTATATATGATACAAATTGCTGTGGAAAGAAAATAGTTATATATACATAGATAGAAATATAGGAATTATATACAGATGGACATAGTTATTACATTATGAAATTTCAATCACCAGATTTATACGATTACAAGATGGCGTAAGTGGCGTAAGTACATATTTTAATTTATTTAAAATTCGGCCTTTTATTAAATTTAACGATTTATGCAATGAATTCACTATACAAAGTCTGTTTCTTTCTTTTTCAGATCGATCATATTTGCAAAAGTTTATCAATTTATGAAATTAAGTACTTAATTGGGTATTTTGAGTTTTTACACTGATTATTGGCCAATAAATGATTTAAAAACACTGACCTGTTGCTCTTGAATTGGGATGAAAGTCTCTGGATCCCAGGAACACTCCGCTGAAGTTCCAAAAAACCAAAATTGATGAAAATTTCACAGATTCTTGCCGAAAAACTTGTTACAATTGACTGTGAGTATTGCTAATATTGTATTTAATAGTACTTTAGAAGTTTAAATGTCTTAAACCGGGAATATCTTGAAATTTCAGGAACACTATCACACACACTCCTCGCTTCTTAACACCAGCTTCCCTTCTCTTTAAGCGTCCCCTCGATTCTCTACTTTTTTCAACAAACAGTCTTTTGTTCTTTTTCAGGTCACTATTCCAAAGTTTATTTATTGATTCACAATTTATTCTGTCATATTTTATAACCAATAAGATATTGTCTTTTGCAATCAGATTAATTGAAACTTCTATCACTTATTAAAAATTTCATACATACACTCTTTTACATTATTAGTTCATTTATAGAGTTCCTATGAGTTTTTTCATCATACAAATAAATTAAAATTGGTTATACATAGATACATTTACATGGTACAACATTCAATATTATTATTGATAATATATCACTCTTACACTCATATTAATTATAAATATAAATTCTCTTATGTTATTTGTCTAAACTCTTTGCATTATATTATTTATAATAAACTTTAACAAATTCCTATTTATTGATTCTATGTTTATTTTATTTACCATATATCATTTGTCTATATGTCATTATTTGTTTATCTATGAAATCTATTGAATTATATTCTATTCAATATTTGTATTTGTTCTTATTCTTAAATTAATGATTATAATGAATTAACTATAATAATATTTGTTTTCATTTCAGATGAACAGCTGATTATGTTATGGAAAATAATCTTCGTCTTAGGCAACTTTATTTACATCATTACATTGGTTAGGCAATCTCTATATTTTGTATTATTATTGAGGTAATTCCTTTTTTATCATATTGTTTTAGGCTATTATTTAATATATCTTTATTTGATATGTTGTTTAAATTAAGAAAAGTGTTTCCTTTTTACTTGTTTTCTTAAATTATATTATTTTCATATATATTTCATACTAGCAACATATTTTTATAATACTAATTCTCTTATTATCTATGATATCTGGTTCAATATATATATATATATATATATATATATATATATATATATATATATATATATATATATATATATATATATATATGTCACCTACGCCATTGCCCTTAGGTGGACAGTATATTGTGCTGATTAAGTATTTATATTATTGTAGAATTGCTTAGTTTGTGTTTGTTACGAGGTTATTTAAATTCATGTTTATAATGAAAATATCAGTCTTGTATTTGAAATTATTGTATTAGTTTGTCTTAGAAATAAAGTTAGTTTTTAAAAACACGTTTTCAGTAAATTAAAAGTTAAGTGGCGCAGTCAGTAGGATAGTCAATCGAAAGTTAAAGAATATAACATTCGGTTCGTTTCTACGATTTATTGACTATTCGAACAAGTGAATTTTAACTATTGGAACTCTTAGTTGGGCGAACTGAGTAACTCAACTAGAAGATCTGTGTTGTGCGAGAAACCGGAAGAATCAAGAGGAGATTGGTTGTTCCTGTGCAGTCCGAGCCAATGGAAAGGATCTTCGTTCTATTGCTGTAAGTGTTTTTATGTCATATAGAGGGAATATTGATTATTTTTCTGACACATCTGACGATTCTGACTCAAATTCTGATTCAAATAATTCAAATTCAGGCTCAAATTCTTGTAACACTAAAATAAAATTAACTTTAGCATCACCAAAACTTTTTCACATAAATAATTTTAATAAAATGGCTACTCCACAATTACCAATTTTAAAAAAAGAATATCTGGATATGATACCAGAATTTGATGGCAACAATGCATTACTTCCTAGATTTATTGAAATTTCAGAGAAATTAGTTAGTAAGTTTTATAATACTGCAGATGTAGGGGATTTTCAAAATGAATATTTGATGTCCAGCATCTTAGCAAAAATAAAAGGTGAAGCAGCTATAAACATTTCTTCTTGTACGATAAGAACTTGGGAAAATCTAAAAGATGCACTTCTTAATACTTATGCTGATAAAAGAGATATTTACACACTAAATATAGAACTTTCGGAAATGAAACAAGGCAATGAAACGCCTTTCGAATTTTATAATAGAATTCAACATTTATTAAATCTTCAAATTTCTTATCTCATCACACATTCCAATGTGAATGAACATTTAATTTTAGGAAATTATTTTAAAAATTTGGCACTCAGAGTATTGCTACGCGGTTTAAAAGAACCTTTAGGTACATTAATGCGTACGAAAAATCCAGAAAATTTAAATATTGCTTTAAATGTTCTTACTAATGATTTTCAAGTTTATATGACCCAGAATAATCATCCAAAAAATATTTTTTCAAATCTAAATACGCAAAATTATTCTCATAAAAATAAAACCAATTTCCAAAATAACGTGGCACATAGGCAGCCACCTCCTAAGCCAAATTCTATGCAGAATTATCAACACACTAATCGAAATCCCGCATCAAACCCACAAAATCGTCCATCAACTTCTTATAATCCTTCTAATAGGAATAATACAAACCTTTCTAATAATGGTCATAACGTTTTTAAACCTAATCCAAATCAAAGATTTTCAAATCCAACTCCAATGAGTATGTCTACCAGAAACACACCTAGACCCCAACCCCAAAATTATCAAAATCGGTTCCAACACAATCCTAATCAACCTAGAAATTTTATCTCGGAAGAACTCCATAATATAGACGATTCCGATTGTATTAATGATGAATCCGATAATTTTTTAGAGACACCAGCCTCGGAACCAAATCAAACATTATCGAATTATTAAACTTAAATAATTCAGAAAGTGTGTTACCCTATATAATTTTCCCAGAACAAAATCTAAAAGTTTTAATTGATACTGGTAGCACAAGATCCTTTGTGACACCAGCTGTAGCTGAAAAATATTTCAAAAAATCGTATGTCAAAAAACCATTCCATGTAAAATCTGCCTTTGGTAGCAGTCAACAAAATTTCTGCACTTTTATTCCAGTCCCAAAAATGTTTAATTATAGGAAACCGCTTAATTTAGAATATTGCGTTTTCAAATTTCACGATCATTTTGATTGTTTGTTAGGATTAGATAATTTAAAAATACTTAATGCAATTATTGACTTAAATAATAATTTGCTTATGACTCCTTATAGTCAAATTAAAATGAATTACTTTGACATTAAAACCGGATCCACGAATTGTATAGTAGTGCATCCACGTTGTGAACAAGTAATTAAATTAAATATTGAAAATGTAAAAAATGGTAATGTAATTATACCATATACACGAATTGGGAAATTAGAAATCCCGGAATGTTTAACAAAAGTTGAAAATAATATAGCTTTATGTACAATTTTAAATCCTTCAGAATCCAACTTTCGAGTAGACTTAAGCCCTTCTATTAGTGTTGAGACATTCGATGAATACGAACAAACCCTCAACCCAAATTTTAATAATATTTATTCTGAAAATGTTAAATTTGATATATCGAAAGAGTGAACTGAACATATGAATTCCGGAGAGAAACAATCTGTATTAAAATTAGTTCAAGAGTATAGTGATATTTTTCATGTTGAAGGAAATCAGCTTACTTTCACAAGTAAAATAAAACATCATATTAAAACTTCTAATGATATACCTATTTATTCAAAATCATACAGATATCCTGAGATTCACCGAACGGAAATTCAAAAACAAATTCAAAAAATGTTAAATGATAATATTATTAGGCCGTCCAGCTCTCCGTGGTCGATCAATATCTGGATAGTTCCAAAGAAGCTAGATGCTTCTCAAAAGCCAAAGTATCGACTCGTTGTTGATTATCGAAAACTGAATGAGATCACAATTGGAGATCGATATCCATTACCAGATATTACAACGTTACTAGATAAGCTTGGACGTTGTCAATATTTTACAACATTAGATCTCGCTTCTGGTTTCCATCAGATCGAGATGGCTGAGGAGGATATTCCGAAAACAGCCTTTAATATTGAAAATGGGCACTATGAATATGTGCGCATGCCCATGGGTCTGAAAGGGGCTCCTGCAACCTTTCAAAGGGTCATGGACAATATCCTAAGAGGTATACAGAACGAGAAATGTTTGGTGTACCTTGATGATATAATTGTGTTCAGTACCAGCTTACAAGAACACATCACAAATTTAAAAGAAGTATTCAATAGATTAAGAGATTCTAATTTTAAATTACAAATTGATAAATGCGAATTCTTGCGAAAAGAAGTAGCATATCTAGGACATATTGTCACGCCAGAAGGTGTAAAACCGAACCCAGATAAAATTTTAGCAATTCAAAAATTTCCGATACCAAAAAATTCAAAACAATTAAAAGGATTCCTAGGACTCCTAGGGTATTATCGAAAATTTATAAAAGATTTTTCAAAATTAACTAAACCATTAACTATCAGATTGAAAAAAGATGCAATTATCAATGTAAATGATTCAGATTATGTCGAATGTTTTGAAATGTGTAAAAATCTGTTGATAAATGAACCAATACTTCAATATCCAGATTTTACAAAACCCTTTAACCTTACCACAGACGCCAGCAATTATGCTTTAGGTGCTGTTTTAAGTCAAGGCAAAATAGGCTCTGATTTACCTGTGGCTTACGCCAGCAGAACCTTAAATGATTCAGAATGCAACTATTCTGTAATCGAGAAAGAACTTCTTGCCATAGTTTGGGCAGCGAAATACTTCCGCCCGTATCTTTTTGGCAGAAAATTTACAATAGTTACCGACCATAAACCACTTCAATGGTTATTCTCACTTAAAGATCCAAGTTCAAAGCTTGTCAGATGGCGCTTGAAACTTGAAGAATATGATTATGATATCGTATACAAAAAAGGTGCTTTAAATACCAATAGCGATTGTTTGTCCCGAATTCAAATAAATATTAATGAAACTGAATTACAAGAACCCCAATGTTCTAAAAATTTATTAGTTTATATGGACAAATTTAATAAAAAACTTTCATCATCTCCCGATGATAATAGATCTCTAATAGTTGAAACGGATAATGAAAGTAACAATAATGATGATGATGACGAAGACATCACAGTTCATACAAATGAAGAGAATCCTGTAATCGGTATACCAATTTCAGATTCAGCGATAAATATTGGTAAAAATCAATTAATATTTTCAGAAGTAAATTTCGAACCAGCCATACCCACTATTATAAAACTGTATGAAAATAAACAAAGAATCATTGTACAATTATCTAAAAATAATTTTGAGCAAGATGTGATTAATTTCGTGAAAGAATACATAGTACCTAAAACTAAATATTTTATCTATTTCGAAGACCCAATTTATGAAAAATTCAGTGTCATTCTACAAAATCACTTTCAAGATTCTCAAATCGACTTTGTTAAATGTAATAAAAAATTAATAGATGTTCCTTTAAATGAAGTTAAAGAAGTTATTCAAAATTACCACGAGGGTAAGACTAATCATAGAGGTCTAGATGAAACTGAAAATCAATTAAAAGCTTTGTATTATTGGCCTAATCAAAGAGCATCTATACAAACTTATATAAACGAATGCGAAGTTTGCCAGTTGAGCAAATATGATAGAAAACCAATAAAACCATTTTTAAATGTTACTCCTACAGCGACTAAACCTTTCCAAATTTTGCATTTAGACACGATAACCTTAGAAAATAGTAAATTTCTTACGATAATAGATTCATTTTCTAAATATGGTCAAATGTATGAATTAAAATCTAGACAAGGAATAGAAGTAGCTCATAGTCTAATTAAATATTTTACACACCATTGTATACCAGAACAAATAATTTCGGATAATGGAACTGAGTTGAAAAATTCTGTTGTAAGGGAATTATTAGAAACGCATAAAATAAAAATTCATTTTATAAGTTCTCAACATCCAGAATCGAATGGAATTGCCGAAAGATTCCACTCTACAATTATTGAACACATCAGACTTTTGAATAATCAAAAAGATTTTCAAAAGGGGACTACTGACAATAAAATACTTTATGCATTATTAGCCTATAATAATAGTGTTCATTCTGCAACAAAATTGAAACCTAACGAAATAATTACCGGACACATAGATAGTAATACACCTTTCGATATAGAATTAGATCGACAAGTAGTTAATAATTATATACAAAATCATAAAGATAAAATGAAAATTTTGTACTCGAATTTAAATCAAAAATTACAGGAAAATAAATCAAAAGTAATATCTAAAGCCAATAAAAGCCGTGAAGAATTACCAGATACAATACCCACTAAAGTGTATGTACGTAATAAACAGGCACAAGGTAAAACCAAAAATAAATATAAAAGTGAAGAAATTAAAAGTAAAAATATCCGACTAAAAACAGCAAAAATCGCTGCTAGACACAAAAATACTTCAGAAAATATTCATCTTTCAAACATAAAACGTCCTAAAAAGACTCCATATAAATTCATTTCAGGTTCGTCACCGTCGGAGACGCAACAATCAAAATAAAAGATGTTACCCATAACTTGGGAATACTTCCCATAAATCTTGGATATGCCAAACTGCAGAAATCCAGCCATACTTTTGTTCATTTTTATAATTTAAGTCCACTACTAGTAGAATATAATAAGTTAAGTATACAATATAATCACGTTAAATATAATATATCTAATAATACATTTTTTCTAACTGAAACAGAAAATATTGTAAATATAATAGAGTACACTAAGAATAGTATAGATGATAAATTTAATAACATTAATATTCATTCAACCTTAGATAGACCAAAGAGAGGGTTAATTAACGGTCTTGGATCAATAGTAAAAACAATTACGGGAAATTTGGACTCTGAAGATGGAGAAAGAATTAACTCAATCATGGAACATTTAAAACAAAATCAAGAAAACTTGCAAACTCAAATTAAAATGCAATATTCTGTTAGTCACCAAATAATTGATAATTTTAATAAGACAATTCAGGACATCCAGTATAATGAAAAAATATTAAAAACGAAAATATTTGAGATAAGAGATGTCTTAGATTTTCAAGCAAATGCAGAAAATATTATTTATTTAAAACAGCTATTCAACGAACTTCTTATCACATTCAATGTAATTTTAGACGTTTTAGAAAAACGGTAGAAAATTCATTAACCTTCTGTAAACTTAAAACATTACATCCAAGTATTATAAAATCTGACGACTTATTTGCAGAGTTGCAAAAAGTGCATTATTACTATCAAACGGAATTACCTTTCGAATTAAAACATAAAAACATTTTAGAATTTGAAGCCGTCATAGACGTAGTTTGTAAAGTAGAAAATAATCAAATACAATATTTTTTATCGATACCTATTAATTATGATATTTTATTTAATCTTTTTTATATGTTACCCATACCTACAGAAATTGAATCAGAATACGTAACATTAATACCTAATTCAAAATTTTTACTAAAATCAAATAATGTCATTAAACCTCTAAATGACATTTGCACTCGCGGCAATATTTTTCAATGTCCTAACCATTTGCAAGACAATAATAATTATGGGTGCGAAGAAAACATATTGCTAGCAGGAAATTCTACATTTTGTCAATATACAAAAATTGAAATAATTAAGAATCACATTGAAATTATTCCGGAGATAAATCAATTTTTGGCAATATTTCCAGTAGAAGAAAAATTAATCATAAAATGTAAGCAAGAAACTGAAGTGAAAACTCTTAAAGGCATTTATTTAATTGAAAATTCAGCATGTAAAATTATATTTAGAAATCAAGAGTTAATATTTCAACAAAAAACCTTTGGACAACCTTTTGTAATAAATGAATTAAATTTGAAATTAAATCAATTACACGTTTCTCCGATGAAGATTGATTTAAAAAGTTTAAAAATAAAGGATATTCCAAATCAACTGGTAACGCCAATATTCACAGAAAACCATAATTTTCACATTCCCAGTATTTGGACTATTCTTCTTTATACAGCATTGATAGTGGCCTTCCTGTGGATCATGTACAAGAGGAAACATTCAGGAAGGACGAGTAAGAGTCAGCAGGAGTCAACGGAAGATGGGATCCAGCTTCCAGGAGAAGCTTCCTTCTAAAGGGGGAGGTGTCACCTACGCCATTGCCCTTAGGTGGACAGTATATTGTGCTAATTAAGTATTTATATTATTGTAGAATTGCTTAGTTTGTGTTTGTTACGAGGTTATTTAAATTCATGTTTATAATGAAAATATCAGTCTTGTATTTGAAATTATTGTATTAGTTTGTCTTAGAAATAAAGTTAGTTTTTAAAAACACGTTTTCAGTAAATTAAAAGTTAAGTTATACCTAATTAGTCGGCAAATACTATCTTCTATATATATATATATATATATATATATATATATATATATATATATATATATATATATATATATATATATATATATATATATATATATATATATATATACACATCCCGCTATACTTAGCTCTTCCCATCATTGGCAATTTGCATTACTTAGGTCTTCCGTATACGGAAGGAAGACCTAATTCATAACATGTAAAAGGCATCATTCCATCATTATGTATCTGTAGCAAAATTTTGGGAAGGACGACTTAATGTTGTATATTTTAGTTCACCCGTTCATTGCATGCGCGGTGGCGCTGCTGTAGCGTGTATATTTGAATAAGTATATTTTTAACAATTATATCGCTTCTCGCTCTTCCGGTGTATATGTTCTTTTCATTTTTCAGCTTTTTCTTCTTCCACCAAACCGGCAACGCTGGTTAGCTTTGGCTTGCCACATGGTAGTGTTTGAACGGTATTATATTTACAATTTTAAGTGTATGGAGTCTCGCATCTATTCATGTGCAAAATTCGCAATGCGCGCTAAGTTTAAATGCCTGTTTTACTAATTCGAAAGACACATAAGTCTTAATACACTATTGTTTAGTAATTTTGTTAGGTCATTTATTTATTGAAAATTACTACAGAAATATACGATAATTTTAATGTTTAAACCCAGCCTTGTATTTTACATTAAAATAAAATGTAAAAATTATGTGTAAATCGTTTCGGAAAACGACAGAATGGTTTTTATCCAAAATCCCTTGTGTCAAGAAATACGATCTGATTAAGCAGTGTGTAACAAAACATAATTTTAAAAAAATGAAAACTTATTGGAACAGTCTTTTTCTTCGTCAAAATATTTGAAATTTTTAAGGTGGTACTCATAACTGGGGGAAATATGTTCATACTATAAACTGTCAAATTAAAAAAAGAAATCGACCTGTTTCAGATACTTCTCGTGAGTACATAATATAGATAAAAATGAATGAATTGCATATATATGGACCGCACTGTATTGTCTATATTATGTATATTGAATTTGGTCCCTAGATTCCGACACGAATCGCCCTAATCAAAATATTATATCATTTGAGCGGCTTAGTACCTTCCATTCATATTTTGAGAGAGATTATGTTACCTAATTTTTAAAGCACGGTCTTAATTTTGTGTCCGGACAATGTAAACAATTTCTACAGTTTGGCCTCTAATATAACTTTAAATCCACAAAAAAATGCATTTTAAACAAAGTTTAACATGATCTCAAAATTTGAATTACAGATATTAAGAGCTTATCTCAAGAGATAGGTTATTTTTAATATTTAAATGCCCAAAACGCTCTTTGAGCACATTTCAAATGATGTGCGAAAACGTCTGATGAATGTTGACTCTTAAAACAACATTTAAATTATTTGCAATAATTATTAGCCTTCTGAAATTACCACTCGCTCTATCCGATTATGCATGCAGTGCGATTTTGTGGTGTAGGTGTAAGTTTAAATTTTCTCTTCTTTGTTTTTTCTATCAAATTTTGTTCCAGGTTTATGAATTTTTCTTCCTGGTTTTCTAAGCTTTTTTCCATTTTTTCTTGCTTTCTTCTAATTTCCGCTACCTTTTCATCTTGTTTCGCTAATTTTAATTCCATTGAGTTATTCATCCTTTCAATCTTTTGATTTTGCTCGTCCATCTTCTCTCTAATTATTTCTTTCAAGTATTCCTTTTGTTCTTCTATTTTCTCCATCATTTTCTTACTATCTTCTCTTATTTCCTTACTATCTTCACTTATTTTCTTACTTTGCTCTTCCATCAAGTATTTTATAATCTGTAGTAGTTGATTGTCCCTATCTTCCTTACTTGTTTCTCCTTCATGTATTCTTCTTGATTCACAAATTTTTGATTTTTCCTCAGCTTGTGTGATTTTCTCCTCACTTGGCTGCAGGTTTTCTATTGATTCCTTCACATTTTCTATTTCTCCAGTCGTTTCTTTATCCCGATCTTCATTATTTCCCTCTTGATTGAAACAATATGTTTCTGGATCTTTCCCTTCTCTTATGATAGCCTCCTGCAATATTCTTACGAGCGCCTGTTTAATTCCCGTTTTGTCCAGTCCTCTTTTCTCCAAAAATGCCTTCAATTCGGTTGTTTTTAATTCGTTGATGGTTTTGTTCACCTTCATTGTTTAAATTTTTATTTCTAGTAGACAAAACAGTACAAGTCTCCAAACAAATATTATCTCCGAAAATTTACTGATTTTGTTAAGAGCTAAATTGCCACACGTTGGGCCGACATTTTTATAACATTATATTTTATTGTATAATAATTTTTTATATATAAGTTATAATGTAAATATTATTATATGTGTGTATAATTGATGATGTACTTGATTTAATGATAATATTTAAAAGTATAATATTTGAAAGTATTTATGGGCGCCAACATTATAACTTAAATGTGAATAATAGAATTCCTTTTATTTTATGAAATATAGTTCAATAGCAAATTTTTAAATTTTATTTATCCCTTAAATGACTAGCTCAAATTGATTTATAACTCTTTATAATTACCTTTATAGCCGGGGCATGAAAATACTCTTAATTCCCTTTGAGTTGAGTTTGAGTTATTAGCTCTTATAACTCTATCGCTTTGCATTTCCAAAATGTGATATTTTTGATATACTTGCCACTGCGATACGCCTATGGAAGGTTAAGTCGCTCGCTCTGTGAGAATCGATTGCGAGAGCTTGTCATTCACATAAAACTCGTACAACATGGTAGAAGTTGATAAAATTCATACAACGTTTTTGTTACGTATAATTTAATAAACAATATACCTTTTATTGATGAAATGTGTTTGTATGGATAATGATGGTGTGAAATGTGTGAATTATGATAAAATGAAATAGATAATTATATTTATAAACAGGTGAGTATCTTACAAACTATGCATTACTTATTTGAAATATTTTTAATTCTATCTAACCTATAAATCGTCTTGATTATGTTTTATTTGATTTCAGATTTATTGTTCGACTCAAATGGTTAGAATGTGTGGTTTTTATTTATATAATTGATCAATTATTTAATTATCACTAACCTTTTCAATGATGCCGCACATAATGTTCTGTATATTTCGTTGATGAAGTGAAATCAGCTGTTAAGGTTCCCGTGAATTGAATGGATCGTTTAATAAAAGCTTCTTGGTTTGGTGGAAACTCCGTTAATTTCTATGTGAGTATAATTTTGTTTATTCTTGTTACCTTGTGGATGATGTATGTGTCGTTTCTTTGGTTATTTCCTTTATATTCAGCGTGATGAGTGTTTCAATATTTACTTGTATTACTTATTATGTTTATTTACTTGCTTGAGTACTTTTTCCAGGACTTTAATATACTTTTTCTTTAAATTTTTTAACGATGCATCCTTTTGCCTTCTTCTCCCAAAAACCACACTTCGTCGACTCTCTTTTTTTTTAAATCAACAAACTTTTTTAGCGTCTATTATTAAACAATCTCATGTATGACTTGATCTCCTGTGTTATCTTGAAATTCAAAGTATTTCATTATATTTAATAGTTTTGAACAAAATCACTTGTTAAAAATATAATTTGAGTCTTTGTATTTCACCTTTTTAATTGTTTCTTATTGTCTTAGCCTTAAAATTGTTCATATATGTTGACATTTTGAGTAAAGTGTTCATATTGAAAATAATTTGAATTTCTAATCTACAATCTAAATTTTACATCAAAATGTGCGTGAGACCTTTTTAAATATTCATTTAATCTAAAATTAACAATTGGTTTCAATAAACTATTCCTAGACAATATTTTGTTCCTCGCAAAATTAATATTATTTACAGATAAATCGTCTCATATGTTTTAAGAGTTTCTTGTTCTGCTCTTTCTGTCGCTAGCATTTGTCGCTGAAGCATATTAACATTTGTGGCATCAAAAATTCTAACCAAACATATTTTGTAAATATTGAATCATAACATTGTATAATATCCTTTTTTATTGTTGAATATTTATTGTTTAATATTTCTTTCAGATTATGTATTCATGGTATTTCTTTGTAAGAGATTTTATAGTAATGGATGATGTTTATTTGATGGTTTAGGATTTTATGATTAAAGGTAATGTTTCTTTTTGTTTATTTCATTACAAGTTATAAGGTCTTTTAAATTACACAGAAGCTGTATTAGTAGATTGAAATGAAAGTATTTATTATTATCTAGAAAATATAAATAAATTGAATATCTCATTCTTAACTTTTTATAAAGTATGATCTGGAACATTACTATTTGGTATTTCATAATAACTCTGTTTTATAATAATCTTTGTATCCTATTTATCCGTTATAATATATATATATATATATATATATATATATATATATATTCATATATATTAATACAGTTCCTCTATCTGAATTCTAAAGAAAACATTAAAATAAGAAAAAATATGTATATTTGTATGTAATACTTGTGATACACACTGTATAATCAATAATTTGAAAGAATAAATATACAAATAAAATTTGACATTTCAATTTCGGATGACATTAATGCAGAATATACTTAATGATAGATAGATTTTATAACGATTTGAAAACAAATATTTGAAGTTTCAAAATACAGATCTTTGCTAGCAAAATTGAAATTATAATAAAAGAATGCAAATCTCTCTTTGTTATAGGAAAACATAAATTTGTATTTTTTTTAAAAAAATGAATTTTTGGTAACCAAAGGAGAAGAGATTTATTTATGTATAAAGTTTAGGCAGTTGAATTTGAAACCCCCACGAGACAACATCTAACTAAGAGTTGTCTCAAATTTATTTAAGAATATAATAGTAATTATATGAATATATTATCAGATCATACAACCTTGCATTGTAAAGCCAGTGCGTGTATATTTCGCAGAAGAATTACATCGTTAAAGTGCAAGTGGTTTCCGGTTTATAAATTATAAATTTAGAAAGTGTTGCTGAAATCTAAATACGTTTTAGAATACGAACGAGTTAACCAGTACCTAGTTGGTGAGTCCTATCCAGTTTATTTAAATTATTTCTCGAGAATTAATAGGCCTTTCTTGAATATATTTCAAAAATAGATGCATCTTATGATAATAAATTTGATCTAAATCACAGTAACGTTATACATATAAAATTCAACGTCAAGTGGAGAAAATTTTGGAATAGACAATTTGCACGGAAATTTGCGTATTTGACATTGATATACATCAAGTATAAAATCAGACATTTTGAACTTTTGATTAAAAATATTTAGCTAGTAGATTCCTAGTATAGGTTGTTTTAATATTAAGGTTGAAAGAAAATTCTATCGTTGTTTTCGTTTATGATATTTTTGGAAAGTTATAATTTTTTTGTAATTTTTTATCTGATCATATATTATATAGATTTGATTCCAACTCACTTTGGTACTCATTTCATATCTATTCTCATTGTGTTTGATAATTTTCATGCTATAGAAAATTTGATATAATAAGTGACATTTGGTTAATTTCCAGTGACAGTAAAATCATATATGTCATAAGATAATTTAAGTGTCTTGTAGTATATTGAACAAACAGTTACTCTAGATTTGGAATAGCGTAATACTCAATTTGGAGAATTCATTGAAATTTATAAATTTGAATTATTATTTAAAATCTTTGATCCCTCCCTGAGATAAGACTGAGTAAGTCGATTGTGTATTGATTTATCTTTCAAAGTACAAAATTTAATATTCATCTGAGCCGGGCATATTAATTTGACAACTGCTGTCAAAATTCAAATAGGTTATATTCAGTGGTAAAGGTGTGTTCACAATAGTGTAGCTACAATCAAAAATTGTGAAAACGTCGACAATTAATATTTTATATTGTTATACATATACATCCATTCAATTATAATTACGAGTTAGATATATAATATACATATATATATAATTTATTTTTCTTATTCTTGGGTGTGAGGTTGTATAATAATTAATTAATATATTTTGTTGTTACTGACGTTCAAAACACCTTATCGCCATTATTCACCAAATTAAAAAGTAAAATAAAAACCACAAAAAAATCAAATGTTATGTATTCCAAACCCTGTCTAAACTGTCCAAAAAAATACATAGGAATGACCACACAGACTTTAGAAAACAGATTAAATGGCCATAAATATACTAAAAATAGCTCTCCACAAACATGAAAACAATGAAAAAACATGAATTTGATTTTAAAAACACAAAAACTCTAGCTCAAGATTCAAAATACAAAAAATTGACAATTAAAGAACTGGTACACATTAAAAAAGAACATAATACAGTCAACGATAAACAAGATGTTAGAAACGTGAGTCAGATTTCTCATAATTTAATCAAATAATACACCTGAAGTCTTTCTGTACACCCCTGTATAATGTCGTAGAATTTGTATCGGTGGTACTTGTTTTAAATGTCTGTTTTATGAATGTTTTTTTACCTATTGTACATGTGTTTTTTAATTTCTAAAGTGTAAACAATGTTTAGTCAAGAATAAACTTTGAGAACGTTCCTAACCCAGGGACGAAACGTCAGTAACAACAAAATGTTTTAATTAATTATACAACCTGACACCCAAGAATTAGAAAAAGGTTGGTGAAAAATGATACTTTTATTATTATATATACTCTCATACATATTCTCTACTCTTACATTATCCTCCGAGCACATGCCTAGGCTGATGGAGGCCACCCTATCCACAAACTGCAATTTTTTTATAACCTGTTATAACTGCTTATCTACTCATTGAAATCGGTTTTGACGGATACGCTACGTAGGCAAATTCATTTTTCTGTAAATTTTTGTATTAGAGTATTTACGGTTATCTCAAAGTTGAAATGATTGTGGAATTTAGGATTCATTGATCACCTTATCTATTGAATTCAGGTAGTCTGTGTTTCGGTTTAGGATTATCTCTAACTCTTTTCAATGTAACGTCCCTAAGAAGGGAACAAGTTAGTTTATGTTCATAAAACTTGTTCAAATTTTGAGTTATAAAATCTTTAACGTTTCGATCTCGGCGAAAGTCCGTAATTCTAGCTTTACGTCCATTATTAACGCCAGTCTCAAACATTTGTTTTGGATTTCTTGTAGTTTTAGAAACATTCTATCAAGAGACGAGCAGAACACTTGGGTTGCTTTTGAGTATAACATAATAGTAAATTAACAGTTAAAGGGTTCTGTCAACATTATAAAGTTAAAGCAGAAATTCGAAAACGCAATTTGTTGGAATACATCTGATGTATAATGAAAGAGAGAAAGAGAAAAGATA